>SJYQ01001354.1:160980-172345 GCA_006410935.1 Redunca redunca
ATTAAAGAAAAAGATAAAAATAACCAGCTATGATATTTGTAAGACATGTGGTTGAACAGAGAGTTAATTTCTTTTCTAAAAAATTTATTTACTTTTAATTGAGGGATAATTGTTTTACAACATTGTATTAGTTTCTGCCATACATCAACATGAATTAATTTCTTATAATGAAGTTTATGATTAAATAAGAATTGAATCAAATAGAAAAATGACCAATAGGCATGAATTGGAGAACACAAGGAAGTAAAAATCTCAGAATAGTTTCAAAATCAGCTTTATTACAAAATAAAATGAAGAAAAAACAATGAGACACCATTCTTATCTATCAAAATGTCAAAGGTCAAAAATTGTTAATAAATGGAATTTCTGGAGTGTAGGGAACTAGCGCACTCTAACACTGATACAACTTCAAGGGAGAAAAATTTGGAAACATCTTTCAAAATTTCATGCACATATCCAGTCTTTCCATTTACAGAAACTTATCCTACAGATAATGCATATGACACACGCAAAGACTGTGCAAGGGTAGTCGCTGAAGGACTGTGTGTGTGTGTCAGTGATGTCCTACTTTTGCCACCCGTGGACTATAGCCTGCCGGGCTACTCTGTCCATGATTCTCCAGGCAAGAATACTGGAGTGGGTTGCCATTTCCTCCTCCAGGAGATCTTCCTCTTCCTAACCCAGGGATTGAAACTGTGACTCCTGAGTCTCTTTAAAATAATAAAATTTTCCTCATCAGACAAAATGCAAAAAGAAGAAAAAGAAAGCTTTGATAAAGCTTTTTGTGACTGCTCTTGCCCACAGCATGCTCTTTTCATCTCTGAGATTTCTTTTTGCTGAATATTTTGTACATGGCACATTCACTTCTCTCTCTCAATTTTAATAATCAAGAGTCCTCTTGTCCTACCATCTCATGCCTATCAGAATGGCTGATATCAAAAAGTCTACAAATAATAAATGCTGGAGAGGGTGTGGAAAAAAGGGAACCCTCTTACACTGTTGGTGGGAATGCAAACTGGTACAGTCACTATGGAGGACAGTGGGGAGATTCCTTAAAAAACAGGAAATAGAACTGCCATATGGCCCATCAATCCCACGACTGGGCATACACACCGAGGAAACCAGAATTGAAAGAGCCGTGTGTACCCCAGTGTTTATTGCAGCACTGTTTACAATAGCTAGAACATGGAAGTAACCTAGATTTCCATCGGCAGATGAATGGATAAGAATGTTGTGGCATACATACACAATGGAATATTACTCAGCTATTAAAAAGAATGCATTTGAATCAGTTCTAATGAAGTGGATGAAACTGGAGCCTATTATACAGAATGAAGTAAGTCAGAAAGAAAAACACCAATACAGCATACTAACGCATATATACGGAATTTAGAAAGATGGTAATGATGACCCTATATGCGAGACAGCAAGAGAGACACAAATGTAAAGAACAGACTGTTGGACTCTGTGGGAGAAGGCGAGGGTGGGATGATTTGAGAGAATAGCACTGAAATATGTATATTACCATTTGTGAAATAGATCTCCAGTCCAGGTTTGATGCATGAGACAGGGCACTTAGGGCTAGTGCACTGGGATGACCTTGAGGGATGGGATGGGGAGGGAGGTGGAAGGGGGGTTCAGGATGGGGGACACATGTACACCCATGACAGATTCATGTCAATGTGTGGCAAAACCACTACAATATTGTAAAGTAATTAGCCTCCAATTAAAATAAATAAATTAATTAAAAATAAATAAATAAAAATAGTCATGATAGTTAAAAAAAGAAAGAGTCCTTTGGTGACTTCACATATAATTACTTATACATTTTTATTCTCCCCTAGTAAACTGTTGGATGTTTTTAATTCCTTTCCCTTCTCTACAATACTGACATAGAGTCTTAAAAATAATTCCTCAAATGAGAGGTTTAGATAATCAAATACTTTACAGTACTAGGTACTTGGAACTGAAAAGTAGATTATCAAAGAAAGATATAATAACAGTCATGGAAAACACCCAGTCACTTTTTTTTTCCAACTTTAAACATTTTATTTTGTTTTAGGGTATAGATGATTGACAATGTTGCAGCGGTTTCAGTTGAACAGGAAGGAACTCAGCCACACACACATCTCCCTCCAACACCCCTCCATCTAGGCTGGCACATAACTTTGAGTAGAGTTCCATGTGCTATACAATTCGTCCTTATTGGTTATCCGTACTGAATATAGGAGTGTCATCACTTTTTTAAAAGTGATTTTTATTTCCATACAATTTCCATCTCATCACTTTGCAGATAAAAATATTAGCCCCAGAGGAAAGAAATGAGTCACCCCAATTTACTCAACTAATTAGTGCTAGGGATGAGATTAGGAACCAGGTCTCAAACCACAACATTAGCTATAGCAAACCAATCTCTACTCCAAGAAGATGAAGACAAATAATTTAAAAGTAATAAGTAACAAAATAATTTTAAAAGGATTTTTTCTTTTGGGTACAGCTGTAAGGTACTAATAGAAAAACAATCTTTCATTTCTTTCATTTTCTTCAGCTCATAAGTACTTCTACTTCTGTTATCTCACTGTTTCCCAAACTTATCTCATGATAAGAATTATATAATTCTCTGAAAAGAACAGGAATCTGGATAATCACAACTTTTTAAAATAAGCAACTCAAGTGATTCTTGTAATTAAGAATTCTTACAAAATCCTGTTCACTTCACCCTCAAAGTAAGCTTGTAAAATATTTATGGGTGAGGAACCTGAGCCTCACTGAGTTTAGGTGACTATCCCTTAACCACAGAGTGATATTTCTGAGCTCCAACATTTCTTTTCATTGTTGAATATTGTTTACTGAGGGGACATTACGTTTTTTAAATTTTTTTTATTGAAATATAGTTGATTTACAATGTCGTGTGAATCTCAGGTGTACTGCAAAGTGATTCAGTTATACATCAGTTCAGTTCAGTTGCTCAGTCATGTCTGACTCTTTGTGACCCCATGGACTACAGCATTCCAGGTTTCCCTGTCCAACATCAACTCCCAGAGCTTGCTCAAACTCATGTGCGTTGAGTTGGTGATGCCATCCAACCATCTCATCCTTTGTCATCCCTTTCTCCTCCCACCTTCAATCTTTCCCAGCATCAGGGTCTTTTCCAATGAGTCAATTCTTTGCATCAGATGGCCAAAGTATTGGACTTTCAGCTTCAGCATAGTCCTTCCAATGAATATTCAGGACTGATTTCCTATAGGATTGACAGGTTGGATCTCCTTGCAGTCAAAGGGACTCTCAAGAGTCTTCTCCAACACCACAGTTCAAAACCATCAATTCCCTGGTCCTCAGCTTTTTTTATAGTCCAAGTCTCACATCCATACATGACTACTGGAAAAACTATAGCTTTGACCAGATGGACCTTTGTTGGCAAAAATGTCTCTGCTTTTTAATATGCTGTCTAGGTTGTCTAAGTTAGTCATAGTTTTTCTTCTAAAGAATTATATATATATATATTCTTTTAAAAATTATTTTCCATTATAGGATATTAAATATAGTTTCTTCTGCTATATAGTAGGTCTTTCTTGGCTATCTATTTTATATATGGTAGTATGTATATTTTGGGCTTCCCAGGTAGTGATAGTAGTAAAGAACCTGCCTGTTAATGCAGAAGACATAGAGATGTGGGTTGGAACCTTGTATCAGGAAGATCCCCTGAGGAGGGCATGGCAACCCACTCCAGTATTCTTGCCTGGAGAACCCCATGGACAGAGGAGCCTAGTGGGCTACAGCCCATAGGGTGGCAAAGAGTCAGACACAACTGAAGCAACTTAGCACATATGCACAATACGTATATTTTAATCCCAAACTCCTAATTTATTGTTTCCCCCATCTTTCCCTCTTGGCAGCCACAAGTCTGTTTTTTATATCTGTGAGTCAAATTTTGTTTTGTAAGTAAATTCATTTGTATCATTATTTAAGATTCCACATACAAGTGATATCATATGTTATTTGTCTTTCTCTAGCTGATTTACTCTTCGTATGATAATCTCTTTGGTCTATCCATGTTGCTGCAAATGGCATTATTTCACTCTTTTTATGGCTGAGTAATGTTCCATTGTTATATATACCACATCTTCTTTATCCATTCACCTGTTGATGAACATCCATTCCTTTCTAAAAAATTTATTTATTTTGGCTGTGCTGGGTCTTACTTTCGGCATGCAGGATCTTTGATTTTTGTTGTGGCAAGTGAGATCTTTAGTTGAGGCATGTGGGATCTAGTTCCCCAGCCACGGATTGATCCTAAGACCCCTGCATTGAGAGGGCGGAGTCTTAGCCACTGGACCACCAGGGAAGTTCCCAACATTTATTTTACTAATAATATATCTTTATCTCTTTCATAATCTAACTCATGATCATTATTCACTTCTGCAATTAGAAAGGAAACTATTAGAATCCTAATTAAAGTTGCCCCTCATAACTGTACCACTGTGTACAAGCCCATTCTTTAAGTCATGAGGAAGGAAAACAACTGGGGGTGGATATGGAGCAGAATATAAATGCTTACATAAATTCCACCCAGCTCTTCCCATTTTAGAATAAAAATACGGAATGAAAAGGGAAGGGGAAAGTTTTGCAAGTCAATAAGCTAATTCTGGCCTGTCACTAAATTGCTGTAGGAAGCATTTTATCTCATCTAGAAGACCTTTTCTAAGGCATATAGTAGGAGGGGGAAGTAATTGCATGAGTCATGCTGCCAAGTCTTATGGGCAAAAAAAAAAAAGGAGAAAAGAGGAAGTAGTGCCTCGAACCTACACGTGTCAGTCAGAAATTGGGAGAGAGAGTTTACAGGCTAAACTTGATCAGGATTACTTGGACTGAAGGAAACTCCTCACTATTCATTTCTCCAAGGACCCTTTCCTGACCTTTCCTTCCCAGTTGCAGTGAAGAAAAGTGAAAGTGAAAGTGTTAGTCGCTCAGTCGTGTCCGACTCTTTGCGACCCCATGAATCACAGCACGCCAGGCCTCCCTGTCCATCACCAGCTCCCGGAGTTCACTCAGACTCACGTCCATCGAGTCCGTGATGCCACAGCCATCTCATCCTCTGTCCTCCCCTTCTCCTCCTGCCCCCAATCCCTCCCAGCATCAGAGTCTTTTCCAATGAGTCAGCTCTTCGCATGAGGTGGCCAAAGTACTGGAGCTTCAGCTTTAGCATCATTCCTTCCAAAGAAATCCCAGGGTTGATCTCCTTCAGAAGCCCACCAGGTTCCTCTGTCCATGGAATGCTCCAGACAAGAGTACTGTAGTGGGTTGCCATTCTCTTTTCCAGGGGATCTTTCCAACCCAGGGATCGAACACAAATCTCCTACATTGCAGGCAGATTCTTTACTGTCTGAGCCATACTTAATACTTAAGTATTTAACATTTCCTAAGAATCTTAGGAAATTAGCCATTTCTTTTTTTCTTAATTTAAGCATGTTTTTAAATTGAAGTATAGCTGATTTACAATGTTGTGTTAGTTTCAGGTGTACAGCAAATTGATCCAGTTTATATATATATACATATGTATATATATATAAATTTATATATCTTTATATTATGTATATATATAAATAAATATACTTTATATGTATGTATTTTTTCAGATTCCCTTTTCCTTATAGATTATTATAAGATACTGAGTCTAGTTCCCTGTACTATATAGTAAGTCTTTGTTGGTNCAATGAAGACTCCTAGAAAACAAAGACTATGCACTGACTCTTGAGATACAGAAGCTGTGAGAGTAAATGTGCTTGGTTTAAGCTGATAATTTGAGGTATTTTTTATGCAACAGTAGAAAATGTATACATTTTATTATGTGTCTCTCCTTAATAAAAAACAAGTTCCATGAGGCCAGAGATCTCATCTGATTATGTTCTCTGATATATCCCAAACTCCTAGAACAGGTACATAGTAGGTCTTCAATAAATGTTTATTAGGTGGAAGCAGGAAGAAATAAGCCTATTGGAAAGGCTTTAGTCTTGATTAAGGATACTTGAACAATTTAGCAAAAGATAAAAAAAAAAAAAAAACCTCAAACAAGAGAAAGGTACAAATATTCAGGCAAATTTACTTTTACCTTCATTCTTCTAAAATGTAAATACTGTAGACACAACTGTAATTATATCTAGAATAAGTTTGCTGAGTGATGGTGTAAATGTGGAGTTCCAAGATGCACTTAATTTATAAAATTTAACTCCATGTAGGAATATGTCAAAATGAGCATCACTTGTGTGATGGCATTGTTACCTACATACCATGTTTTTGCAGGAGCTGACTTTTAACTTGTTATGATACCATCTTAGAACTTTGAAAATTTCAAAAATCAAGGTAATTAAAATTTTATCAAGTTATACTCTAAAAGTGCAGGGTTGTTATACAAATGCACAAATTTTGGGTCTTATTCTGTTTTACTTTGTGCTTAGTCATTTCTACATTGTGAATGAGCTGGTTTTAGAGACTGAGGCTGACAATTAGTTTTTGTAAGGAGCTCTATGGAATTGAACTTCTTGGTTCTTATTTAAAACATTTTAAAAGCTAAAAGACATGTTCCAGAGGATAAACAGAACATATTTTCGACTTGGTGAGAAAATATACCAAAGAAACCAAGTTGTTTATGCGTGTGTGATTATGTGTGCATGCAAGAAAGCCTGTGTGAATATTTATATATAGATTGTGTATGTGAACCCTTGTCCCAGGGCACTCCATTTATGGTTAATTTCCACTCAGATGACATTTCCAAATAGTGTGTGATACTATTATAAACTGATTTAGAGCAGAACATCACCAGAGGCCCTCAGAGTCTCAGAGTCATCGCTAGGAAATGTGGTCAGGAAAAAAAAAACATGTTGTACTGGGGCCCTCCAGGAGTTATTATCCTGAGGAAACCCAGCTCAAAAGATATTTAGGGAAGCTTTAGAAAGAAAAAATGTCACTAATGGTTATGTAAGGAAAGATTCATTTACTTACTCACCCAACCCCTAGTGAACCGCTTCAGTGTGCTGTAGGCACTGTTGCAGACCCATGAATACAGCAAGGAGTTCAGTAGAAAGATCCTGACACACGAAGCTCATGTTCCAGGGGGAAGAGGAGCGGGGACATACGATAAATAAATGAGTTAATTCTAGGTGATCTTGTGATATGTGCCTTGAAGAAAAATTAAGCAGAGTAAGAGTGACAAGGGAGAAATCTTGTTTTAGAGAGTGGGCGAGACAGCCTCCAGCGGAGACCTGAATAAAGAGAGGGAAGAATCAGGCAGATGCTCAGAGGAAGGGTATCTGGGCAGAGGGAAGAGCAAGGAGAAGGGCTCCAAAGTGGAAGCTTGCTCCAAATCACCAATGATGACACTACTCTCTCATGTCTGTTCTCCCAAATCATACCACTGAGAACACAACTGCAGTTCTGTCTGTTGTAAGCTGCCAGCCATAGTAAATACTTATGACTGGAGAGGGGCTTCCTAGGTGGCACTAGTGGTAAAGAACCTGCCTGTCAATACAGGAGATATAAGGGCATGGCGACCCACTCCAGTATTCTTGCCTGGTGAATCCCCTGGTCAGAGGAGCCTGGAGGGCTATAGTCCATAGGTTGCAAACAGTTAGACAGGACTGAAGCAACTTAGCATACATGCTTGAAGCAGGATGAGCACAAGGTGGATGAGGGGTAGAAATGAGGTCAGAAGGCAGATGAATGAATAAATATGATGTAATATATATATAATGGAATATTACTCAGCCATAAAAAATGAAATAATGCCATTTGGAGCAACACGAATGGACCTAGATATTATCATACTAAGTGAAGTTTGCTTAGAAAGACAAAGACAAATACCATATGATATCACTTACATATGGAATCTAAAATATGACACAAATGAGAATATCTATCAAACAGAAATAGACTCATAGACAATAGAAAAGAGACTTATGGTTTCCAAAGCAAGGGGTGAGGGAGGGATGGCATGGGAATCTGAGATTAGCAGATACAAACTATTATATATAGTATGGATAAACAACAAGGTCCCACTGTATAGAACAGGAACTATATTCAATATCCTATGATAAACCATAATGGAAAAGAATATGGAAAACAATGTACAAATGTGGGTAACTGAGTCACTTTGCTGTACAGCAGAAATTAAATGCAACATTGTAAATCAACTATACATCATTAAAATTAAAAGAAATAAGAAATGAGGTCAGCAAGGCAGCCAGGGAAAGATTCTGGAAATATCAGCTAGAATTTTTCAATTTGCTTTCACAATGAGGTGCGAGAGGCACTGCAGCTGGTTAAATGGAGTGATATCACTTGATTAATTTTGTTTGAACATTTTGAATGTTTACTCTTGAGCTGTATGCAGAATAAACTGGTAGAAGGTGGGAAAAGGGAGACATTTATAGGGTATTGCAATAATTCAGTGAGAGCTGATTGTGACTTGTACTGGGATGCAGCAGAAGGAATTGAAGGCATTATTTGCCTTATGGATATATTCAAAGAATAGCCAACAAGATTTGCTGGTTGAGTGGATGTAACATCAGAAAGAAAGAGAAATCAAGCATAATTTCAAGGTTTTTAGCCTGAACAGCTGGAAAAATGGAATTGTTGTTTTCTGAGATGAGGAAGATCAGAGGGGTAACAGATAATCTGGAAATTATTCAGTTATGCACATGCAGTTTTCAATGTCTATTAGAATTGCAAATGCAAAGGCCAAGTGGAAAGTTTGCTTTAGGACTCTGGATTTAGTGGGGAGGTCTAGACCAGAGATAGAAAGTTGAAAGTCACTTACTATGTAGATGGTATCTGGGGCTATGGGATAGAATAAGATCATCCAGGAAGTGAATATAAAGAGAAGCTATCTGAGGACCAAGCCCAGGACCACTCCAAGTTGTAGAATCAGAAAGATGAGGAGGAACTGGCCAGGAATTTGAGATAAAGGAGCTACTGAGATGGGAGGATAACCTTGAGGCTAGGTCAAAGGAAAATTAAGAAAGCGAAGTAGTGATCAAGTCTGCAGATTATAGTTGAATAAGTTAAGGACTGAGAGTGTCTAAACTTTGGATTTGATGTGCGAAGGCAATTAGTGAACTTGTAAGGACAGTTTTCATGGACTGATGGAGGTGAAAATCTGACTGAAGTAAATATAAAAGAAGATGGGAGGGCAAAAAGCTGGAGTGGGGGAATGATGTGGAGATACTAAACTAGACAGCTTTTTTTTAATAATTGAAGGAGGAGCAGAAATGGTGATTGCCAGAGAAGGATGTAGGCTAAAGAAATTTTTTTTCTTTTACTACAGTATATTGTATGGTATTGACAATAATATCCAGGGGAAGGAAAAACGATGAAAGAAAATGAACAATTCCACAAACAGTTCCACTGGCCTGGGAAGAGAACGTGGGAACAGAAGTCAGGTAGAACGGTTGGTGAGAACAATGAGGCTCACCCCTTGAAACAGGTAGGAACACAGCACAAATACACAGGTACTTTAGTAGATTTAGCGGCAGAGGCTTGGCCTCGTTGGACAGCCAAGCTTTAGTTTTTTCAATGGTTTGCAACTCTAGTTACCTATTAGAGTCACGTGGAGACATTTAAAAAATACCAATGAGAAATGCATATAAAAAACCCCCCACAGTAAGATGCAACTACAGTAAAGAAACTATACTCTAATAAAAATTAAAAAAATGAAAGATACAGAGACTTCCCTGTGGTCCAGTGGTTAAGACTTCATGATTCCAACATATGGTGCCTGGGTTCGATCCCCGGTCAGGGAAGATACCACATGCAGCGTGGTGTGGCCAAAACATTAAAAAAAAAAAAATCAAAAAAACAATCACACACCTGTGAAAATGGCTAAGATGAAATATAAAGGCAATACCAAATTCTGGCAAGGATATCAGTTCAGTTCAGTTCAGTCGCTCAGTCGTGTCTGACTCTTTGCGACCCCATGAATTGCAGCACGCCCGGCCTCCCTGTCCATCACCAGCTCCCAGAGTTCACTCAGACTCACGTCCATCGAGTCAGTGATGCCATCCAGCCATCTCATCCTCTGTCGTCCCCTTCTCCTCCTGACCCCAATCCCTCCCAGCATCAGAGTCTTTTCCAATGAGTCAACTCTTCGCATGAGGTGGCCAAAGTACTGGAGCTTCAACTTTAGCATTATTCCTTTCAAAGAAATCCCAGGGCTGATCTCCTTTAGAATGGACTGGTTGGATCTCCTTGCAGTCCAAGGGACTCTCAAGAGTCTTCTCCAACACCACAGTTCAAATGCATCAATTCTTCGGCGCACAGCCTTCTTCACAGTCCAACTCTCACATCCATACATGACCACAGGAAAAACCATAGCCTTGACTAGACAGACGTTAGTCGGCAAAGTAATGTCTCTGCTTTTGAATATGCTATCTAGGTTGGTCATAACTTTTCTTCCAAAGAGTAAGCGTCTTTTAATTTCATGGCTGCAGTCACCATCTGCAGTGATTTTGGAGCCCCCCAAAATAAAGTCTGACACTGTTTCCACTTTTTCCCCATCTATTTCCCAACAGAAACTAGTATGCACTGATGGGGAGACTGGATGACCTCTTTGGAAAAACAGTTTGTTTCCTATCAGACCTAACAATCCCTCTCCAAGGTATGGACCCAGGAGAAAGAAAATTTATGTTCACAGTGAAACCTAGACATAGCAGTTCTGTTACTGGTACCTGAAGACCAGAAACAATTTAAATATCTCTTCAACAGGTAAATAAATTGGTCCATCTGTGCAGTGGTACATGACTCAACAATGAAAAGGAACAAAGTGTAAATACAGCAACTTGGATTGATTTCAAGGGTCTTATGCTGAGTGAAAGAATCCGGTCTGAAGAGGTTACAAACTATATTATTTCATGTACATCACATTGCCCCAAAGGCAAATTTACAGTGATGGGAAACTGATGACTGGTCAAGGGAGGAGGGTTTAAATAGAGAGGGGTCCTGGAGAAGGAAATGGCAACCCACTCCAGTATCCTTGCCTGAAAAATCTCATGGACAGAGGAGCCTGATGGGCTGCAGTCCATGGGGTCACAAAGACTTGGGCACGACTGAGCGACTAACACTTACTTACTTAACCCTAAAAGTCACATACATGCTGAGAGTGTTAATAGCCTCTTAGGCTGGTCAGAGGTGCCCAAGTGGCAGGAGGAATTAAAACTGCAATTGGTGGACTTTTTTTTATTCCTTTTCTCTCTTAAAATTCTGTGTTGTCATGACAATACCTGCTTCTGCCTGAACTTAGCTATATTTGAAGTCTTGAGCTTACCAATGCATTTTTCTCATGGAGATATCTTCCTTAAACTATGTTAATGTGTTT
>SJYQ01001354.1:172561-207084 GCA_006410935.1 Redunca redunca
TCCCCAGGGTGTGATCTGAGCTTACCTGTCCTTCAGTCCAGCTGCCTCTCTCGCCAACAGGGGTGGGACGGCTAATGGCAGGGCCAGACAGCTGTGTCTGCTTAAGTCTGGGTCACCCGAATGACCTGCCTGAAAGGCTGAAGTCTGAGCCACAGACCTCAGATCGAGTGTATGTTGTCAACGTTCAGAGTCGAGGACAACACATTTCCCACCAGGACGGTGGAACGTTGGACTTCAACCATAGGCTGCTCTATTCTCCCCTCCCATTCATTTGGCAACACTCAACTGCCTTCCCAGCCTTGAGTCCAGCAAGTTGTTTCAGTCTCTGAGAGCCAGGCTGGCCTTGGGAACCTCTGCTCAGCGGCAAGGTCTAAATGACCTGATGCACCCCTACAGGCTGGGTTATGGCTGTGCTGCACGTCAGGAAGTGGATGAGCACCAGCCAGGTCAGGAGGGCAAGAGGCTGGTCCAGACGATGCCCTGGTGCCTGGGCAAGTCTTCTTGAATTTCAGTTTCCCCATCTCTAAAAGTCAATGACCAGTTTCCCCAACACCAGTTATTGAAGAGACTGTCTTTTCCCCTCCATTATGTATTGCTTTTAATTCTGCGTTTTAAGAAAAGCTCTTTCACTGAAAACTTATCTATAATCCACATTAATGTGTTTTTCAATTATTTTAATTCATTTTGATGTAATGAAATTTAATACAAAATTTACTCTTGGATAAAAAAAAAAATAGAGAGGGGTACCTGAGTTATTCAGGGTGATGGAGCTGTTCAGTTATGTGCGTTAAAACACAAAATCTTACATAATTTTAAAAAAGTAAATTTGGGGGCTTCCCTGGTGGCTCAGTGTTAAAGAATCTGACTGCCAATGCAGGAGACAGGAGTTCAGTGCCTGGTCTGGGACGGTCCCACATACTGTGGAGCAACTAAGCCTGTGTGCCACGGCCGTTGAACCTGTGCTTCAAAGTCCAGGCTCTGTGACTATTGAAGCCTGCGTGTCCTAGAGCCCGTTCTCTGCACCAAGAGGAACATAATGCGATGAGAAGCCAGGCACTGCAACTAGAAGAGTAGCCTCTGCTTGCTGCAACTAGGGAAAGCCTGCCCAGCAATGAAGACCCAGCACAGCCAAAAATAAAAAACTAAATAAAAAGTCAAAAAGTAAATTTTACTGTGTATCAATTATCAGAAACAAGACCAAAACTTCCTTCTGGCAATGAGGACCACTTAGGGGAATGTGTGGTGAACAGACTCCAATTCCTGGTGAAAGTGGCAGTGGAGACCTCCTTCTACCCAGGGCAGCCCCCAGGAAGGAGGGTTAAGCTTTGTTCTGGCCTCCCCACTGACCCAGCTGGAGTTCTGGCTGTTTTCAAGACCCTGTACATGGCCTAACATTTGTTAATAAGCCCCTTCCTGTTTGATCTTAAAATAAAGACCTTAACTCTATCTTCCCCTGATTCTGACTTAAATATTTGGGAAGAGAATATGAATTTTTTTGGGGGGGGGACTGTTTTTAAAAAATTAAAGTGTAGTTGATTTACAATATTGTGTTAGTTTCTGGTGAGCTGCAAAGTGATTCTGTTTTATGTAAATTTATCTATCTGTATATGTTTGTATATATATATAAATATGGCTTCCCTGATGGCTCAGTGGTAAAGAATCTGCCTGCAACACAGGAGACGAAGGAGACACAGTTTTAATTCCTGGGTTGGAAAGAACCCTTGGAAGAGGAAATGACAAGCCATTCCAGTATTCTTGCCTGGAAAATTCCATGGACAGAGGAGGCTGGAGGGCTACAGTCCAAAGGGTAGCAAAGAGTTGGGCATGACTGAGCACAGCAACTGAGAGAGCATGTGTGCGCACATGTGCGCGCACACATATACACACACACACACACACATTTGTATCATTTTTTGTTTTTAATTTCCACATGTAAGTAATATCATATTACTCTCCTAGAGGCCCTACACATTACCTAAAACTTGTTAATAATCCTCTTTCTGTTTGACCTTAAAAAAGTCTTAATTCCATCCCACCTTACCCTGCACCAGTTCTGATTTAATTATTTGAGAAGAGACTGGATTTTTAAATTAAAAACAAAAATGCATGCTTTGCAGGCAATTCTAATGTGCAACCAGGGATGAAACCCACTGAGTAAAATCAAGAAAGGGAGAGTAAAGTTCAGGATGAGCTGAAGATGAAGTGGCATTTTTCTGACGAGTGGCAGCTGCTGCAGAGGGCACTGGGCCAGGCTGCAGGGGTGAAGGTCATCTGGGCACAGGGTATGGTAGTAAGTGGTTTTGAGTTTTTGCAAGCTGACCTTATGGGCCGTGAGGAGATTAGCTGTGGGTGCTGGGGCAGGGGTCCTGACAGAAGGTCACAGAGGTCTCTGGATCTTTCCCTAAGCCACTCTCACAGCTGTGAGGTTGGCACAGGAAATACAGGGAGCTTGATGGTGCTCTCTGTCAGAAAGGGGAAATATTCTACCCTCTTACTCTAATAATAGTGGACAAGGGAGTGTAGTTATGGAAACATGATTTAATGTACTTGATAAATACACAAAACTTTTAAAGTACTTAAAATAATACCCTACATGTAGCAAGAGGTTAGTCAAGGTTAAGGAGAAAATTTTTAAAATGATGTCTCTGAAAACAACTTTTTTTTTTTCCTTCTGTGTATCAATGGCAGAAATTGTCTGCAAAGATTACATGCCATTGACAAAATCACTGTTTATCGATCAGATATGTTTTCTTGGATCTCTTGGGGCCCTGGTCAGATTCTGTGATCTGGCACCCTCTCAGACTAGCTCTGTGTGTAGCAACAAGTTTCCTACAGATACATTCCAAAAGACCCATGATCCAGAAAACATTTCTGGGACCCCGCTTGGCAGGAGGAGAAGGGGCCAACAGAGGATGAGATGATTGGATGATATCACTGACTCAATGGACATAAGTTTGAGCAAACTCCGGGAGACAGTGAAGGACAGGGAAGCCTGGCATGCCTCAGTCCACGGGGTTGCAAAGAGTTGGACATGACTGAGCAACTGAACAGCAACTTGGTTGAAAGCACAGGCAGAACACACTTTCCACTGAGCTCAGATATTTCGAGTTCCCCGGGGTTGAGGGTTTACTGGTTCAGAGCCCGTCTCTCTCTGCCTCTTTGCTTTACTTCTTTTCCATAATTGATCCCATAATTGATTCCGGGAGAGGATCACTTCAGGGGAATGAGGACCATGAGGAGAACATGTCCTACCTTCTCCCTGATGAGTTCCTTGCATGGTGAACTTTCTTGCTGCATGCAATGGGACAAAACCTAGTTTATGTCTGCTTTGGAGAGAATCTAGTAGGCATGTTGAAAAATTAGTCCTTACTATGTCCTAGGTACTGTGCTTTGCTCTCTTTGTTGTAATATTTTTATGACAATCCTGTGAGGTAAGTCAGGGAAGAAATGAAAATTTTAAAGATGAGGGAATTAAGGCTCAGAAAGTGACTTGTCTATGGCTGCAGAGTTGGTGGCAGAGCTGGGGTTTAATTTCTATCTAATTAAAAAAATTAATATTTATTTTATATAATTATTTATTTGGCTGTACTGGGTCTTGGTTGTAGCATGTGGGATCTAGTTTTCTGACCAAGGATCAAACCCAGGCCTCCTGAATTGAGAGTGTAGGGGTTTTAGCTACTGGACCACCAGGGTAGTCCCAGAGTTGGAGTTTATACTCATCTCCTCCGCAAACAGGGAAGGGCTTTTCTGGTGGCTCAGACAGTAAAGAATTTGCCTGCAATGTGGAAGACCCGGGTTTGATCCCTAGGTTGGGAAAATCCCTTGGAGAAGGGAAGGGCAACCCTCTCCAGTGTTCTTGCCTGGAGAATCCCATGGACAGAGGAGCCTGGTGGACTACAGTCCATGGGGTCACAAAGAGTCCAACGTAACTGAGCAACTAACACTCACACTTCCCCAAACAGACTTTTCCTCTCCCCTAAGTTCTGTGACCTATAGCTTTTCTCTGAAACACAGTAGTTGCTCTGAGCAATATACGTCCCCAAGCATCTTTCTAAGTGTGTGCTTCCTCTTAGAAGGGGTTTTATGGTGGAATACGCATTCATCAGTTTACTCAGCTTTCTCATCTGTTTCTCAGGGCTGAAGGGTCCCAAGGGTTTAGAAACCCAAACTCAGTATGCCTGCTTCCTTGCTCCCTAAACGGATTTGCCTCCAGGCGCCGGTGTCCCAAACCCTGTTGCTTCTGTGTTTCTCATCTTCCCATGTCTCAGAGGCAGAAAGTGTGGAAATCACTGACCTTTGACTTAAATGGAAATACTGAGCAAGGCTTCCAAGACTCCTGTGAATTCGATGATCATGCCTGCTCTGTGTGACCATCCAACTTCAGATGTAGTAACAGAGAGTGCAAGTCAGGCTCTCTGCTGGACTCCAGCCTCTCTGTGACCCTCCTGTGGGCTTCTCATTCCAGGGGTGAGAAGCTGTCTTTTGCAAAGAGGTTTAGACATCGGCTCTGAAATCTTAAAATGGAGAGGGGTCATTTGATACAATCCCTTCAGGAAGCCCCAGGGAGGTCACACAAGTAGGGAAGTTGGGACCAAGAATTAGAACAGGTTGCTTGTTCAGTGCTTTCACTGGCAACGGTGTGAAGGGCCGTTTTCAGAAGTGTGACATTTCTGAAAAGTGAAATCAGGTTTTCAAAGTAATAGGTGCAGATACCGGTTCCTTTCCTGTGAAATTCTAAAACCCTGGGTCAGACTTTGAGTACATCGTAATCTCTTATATTGACTGATACACAGAAATCAGAAGTGTTTTCAATCCTGGTTTCCTCAGGGTATACAAAAGAGACACAGATGTAAAGAACAGACTTTTGGACTCAGTGGGAGAAAGATGATTTGAGAGAATAGCATT
This sequence comes from Redunca redunca, assembly GCA_006410935.1. Lineage (NCBI taxonomy): Eukaryota > Metazoa > Chordata > Mammalia > Artiodactyla > Bovidae > Redunca > Redunca redunca. Next base: position 177,467 of record SJYQ01001354.1, read on the forward strand.
GAAACATACACATTACCATATGTAAAATACATGACTAGTGCAAGTTTGATGTATGACGCAGGGCACTTGAAGCTGGTGCTCTGTGACAATCTGGAGGGATGAGGTGGAGAGGAAGGTGGGAGGGAGTTTCAAGAGGGAGGGGACACCTGTATAACTAAGGCTGATTCATACTGATGTATGGCAAAAAGTTCACAATATTGTAAAATAACTATCCTCCAATTAAAATAAATAAATTTAATAAAAAACCCAGAAAAAGTGTTTTCAGAGATTAGGTCTTTTATTTCTTCCTTAATTTTTATTAAGCTCTCCCTATATACTAGGCATTGTTTTAAGTACTTTAAAACGTGTTAACACATTTAATCTTATACATTCTATCATGTCAATTTCTACCACATTAACAATATTGTTGGAAAATAATAAACATTGGCCAGCACTTACGAACAGATACTGAGTTAAGCATTTTATAATGTGATCTAATTTAACCAAACTTTTCTGAGCTCCAGACTCAAATTACCATACCCCACTTCAGCATCTCCTCTTGAGTATTTCAGCAGCACCTTGACTCCTAAAGCAAATTACCTACTTACCTCTTCCCCTCCATTTCAGATGTGTACTCCCTGCCTTGTGTGTGTGTGCGCTAAGTTGCTTCAGTCATGTCCAATTCTTTTCGAGTTGGACTACGGACTATAGCCCAGCAGGCTCCTCTGTCCGTGGGATTCTTTCAATAGAATCCTGGAGTGGGTTGCTATGTCCTTCTCTAGGGGATCTTCCTGATCCGCAGATCAAATCCGTGTCACTCATGACTCCTCCATTGCAGGTGGGTTCTTTACCACTAGCGTCACCTGGGAAGTACAGCAGCTCCCTGCCTCAGACAACAGCATCTATTTACACTTCCTGGACCAAGAACTTACCCCTGACTCTTCTCCATAGTTCTCCTAGCTCCCCACTTTCCATCCATCACCAACACTCTACCTCCTCTCTCAGATCTTTCCATATTTCTCCATCTCTATCAAATTACCCTCATCTAAAATGCCATCATTTCTCACTTAGATTTTAGCAAAAGCCTCCTAATAGGTCTGCTCCCGTCTATTCTCACACCGCTTAAACCTGTTTTGCAAATTACATCCAGGGTAATCTCTTTAATGGGGCTTCCCTTGTAGCTCAGATGGTAAAGAATCTGCCTGCAATGCAGGAGACTGGGTTTGATCCCTGGGTTGGGAACACTTTGTCTCTTAAAACATTTTAACGACTTCCCGTTGCTCTTAGGATAAAGACAAACTCAGTTGACAAGGTTCTGCTTGGTCTGGCTGCTGCCTCTCTCCCTCTTTTTCTATCCAACTTTCCTCCCATTTCAACTACATCCTTCTTCCTTTAGTCTTATTATATGCAATGGTCCCTCCAGCCATAGGACCTTTGCACATACTATTTCCTATGCATTAATTGTTCATTTCCCTTGTCCAGTTAAATCAGTCATCCTTTATATCTTGGCCTTCCCTAATTCCCCTTCTGTCTTCTCAGTACCATGGACCTTTCATTTGTAAGATTTAGCATAATTATCTTTTTCATTTAGTTGTGTGAGTCACATCTTTTTTTTTTTTTCTCACTAGGCAGTAATATCCATAAAAGTAGGTATATTTGCTCAAAATTGTATTCCCATCGCTAAGAATACTGCCTAACCTAGAGTAGGCATTCTTTTTTTAAAAAATTTTTATTTGTGTATCTATTTTTGGCTGCACTGGGTCTTCATTGCTTTGCTTGGACCTTCTCTGGTTGTGGGGAGCAGGGGCTACTCTCTAGTTGTGGTGTGAGGGTCTCTCATTGAGGTGGCTTGTCTTGCCATGGTGCATCGGCTCTAGACACCTGGGCTTCAGTAGTTGCAGCACACAGGCTCAGTAGCAGTGGCCCACGGGTTTAGTTGCTCCAAGCCATGTGGAATCTTCCTAGACGAGAGACTAAATCCATGTCCCCTGCATTGGCAGGCAGATTCCTATCCACTGCACCACCAGGGAGGTCTGGGCACTCATTTTTCAAGTGTTATCTGATAGATGAAAGAAATCAATAAGTAGATTTTCCCAGCATGGTAGAAATTGTAATGTTACTACTATTTCAGTCAATTTTATTCTGACCACAGAAAGCCTTCTACATGTGATGGAATCACAAACTCAAAATCTTCTAGGACCAGGCAGGTACTATACATGAGAGGGATGCCATTATCTGAAGGGAGCAGCTATGGAAAATATACTCTCAGTGATTTTTCAGAGAAACATATGTGTGAATTTTTAAAGTGATTTTTATTGATAGAGAAAATACTGAGAGGATTGTCCAAAAAGACGAGGGAAAGGAATGAGGAAAGTGTGTTTTTAACAAAGTTTAAAATGTGCTTCCCTAGTGGCTCAGTGGTAAAGAATCTGCCTGCCAATGTAGGAGATGCAGGTTTGGTCCCTGAGTCAGGAAGATTCCCTGGAGAAGGAAATGGCGACCTGCTCCAGTATCCTTGCCTGGAAAATCCTGTGGACAGAGGAGCCTGGTGGGTTACTGTTTACAGGGTCTCGAAGAGTCAGACACAAGTTAGCAACTGAACAACAAAAGCATTTAACAAATTAAGAAGATGTAGTGAGTTGAGGAGTGTCCCCCCATGCCCCACAAATTCACATCGACCCAGAACCTCAGAAGGAGATCTTATTTGGAATAGAGTCTTTGCAGGTACATTTAGTCAAGGATTAAGATGAGATCATATGAGGTTAAAATGAAACCTAAAACCAGTGACTAGTGTTCCTACGGGAAAAGGGAAGGACATAGAGAGTCTCAGAGAGGTAAAGTCCATGTGGAGACAGAGGCAGAGATCAGAGGGTGCTGCTCACACCAAGAAACTCCAAGGATTCATGTTCCTTGCAACCACCAGAGGTGAGGAGAGAGGGGTAGGATTGACTCTCGTCAGATTTCCTGAAGGAAGCCACCCTGCTCATACCTTGATTTCAGATCCGGGGTCTCATAAACTGTTAAAAAAATTGTAAATCCTGAAGATTTCTTGTTTGACTCATTGAATTATTGGTATTTTTAAAATAGTTCATTAGAGGTCTTAGCAAGTGGTATTCCAGAGGAGAGGTTTAAGAAGTGAAAAGGAAGTGAGCAAGTGGAAATTCTGTGTCTATTCCTGTGCTGAGTCACTCACACACCAATCCATGCTATGAATAGAAACTTCTAAGGGCTTCCCATGTGGCTTAGTGGTAAAGAATCCATCTGCCAATGAAGAAGATGCAAGAGACATGGGTTCGATCCCTGGGTGGGGAAGATCCCCTGGAGTCGTAAATGGCAATCCATTCCAATATTCTTGCCTGGAAAATTCCAAGGACAGAAAAGCCTGGCAGGCTAGTCCATAGGGTCGCAAAAGAGTTGGACACGACTGAACGACTGAGCACACACATGCCCCACGTGCCCCAGGGCATGGCCAGCTGCAGTCTGCCTGTGGGTCTGTCTTGGATACATGGAGAAGAGGGACTTCCAGGGCTTGGCCAAGTTCCTGGAAACACATGAGGCTGGCTGGGTCCACAGCCAAAAGGGAGTTTGGCTCTGCTCAGAGCCAGGAACGTGACACACGCAGGAGAAGTGGAGGGACCTGGGAGGAAGAGGACAAAGGTAGATGGAGACAGAACTCCTCCTGTCGGGGAGCAGGGGACACAGAAGAGCCAGACAGCGGATATGATTGCAGAGGCCAGTCCCAGCACGGGCAGTCAGAGCCCCAGCCCCCATCCAGGTAGATGTCAAGCTCAGGCATGGCTCAGAAAAGCACCTCAGGAAGCCAGTCCAGCCAGTGGGGAAGCTGGCTAGGGATTCGAAGCAGTGGATGATTAAGAGAGCCGAGAAGTGGAAGTACCTTGTGACTAAGTATTTTGCCTGCTCTTGGTCAGACCCTGGGAGCTGGGCAGTGTGAACAAGGATGCAGGGCCCTAACAGAGGAGAGTGGCAGGGCAGGATCTGAGTCTAAGGCAAGCCCCTTCTTTCCATAATACTCAACACTTTTACCTGGATCTGAGCAGCTGACCTCCAGCTGCTTCCCTTAATTATTCCGACTGTACCACATAACACTCACTTATGCTTTTATTACTTTAATTTGCATGCTATTTATATAACTATTTGTCTAGCAAGACACCCCCCCCCACCAACCCCTTTCAGTAAACGCTCAGGTGTGTATGTGCTTGTGCGTGTTTGACCTTTGCAACCCCATGGACTGTAGCCTGCCAGGCTGCTCTGTCCATCGAATTTCCCAGGCAAGTATATTGGAGTGGGTCATTTCCTCTCCTCCAGGGGATCTTCCAAACCCAGGGACTGAACCCAAATCTTCTGTGTCTCTTGCATTACAGGCATTCTTTACCCACTGAGCTACTGCGGAAGCCCCGTAAATGCTCAGGAATTTTAAAAAAGATATTTATTTATTTGGCTGTGCCAGGTCTTAGTTGTAGCATGCAGGATCTAGTTCCCTGACCAGGGACTGAACCCAGGCCCCCTGCACTGGGAGTACAGAGTCCCAGTCACTGGACCAGGAGGGAAGTCCCAGGAAATTGTTAATAACTCATTTTAACAAGGTTAGCCATTATGAAGAACTCAAAGCAACTGTCAGAAATGGCCATTTCTCTATCCCTGGAAAGTGAGATGTTAAAGGAGTTATCCCTGTGATTGTTTCTTCCTTATCTTTGTGGGAATATGATAGTATCAGCTCAACACTTTCTTGAGCAATAAATCATGCAATTCCCATAGCACAGTTCAATCAACATAAGCCAGTTATTGTTTAAAAAAATAAAAGCAATAAAATTTTACTTCAGTATTTTTTTAAAAAATGTGCTCTTTTCTCCCTAGAACATAGACAGTAGTTATGTGGGCGTTGGGTCCAAAAGTGCTCTTATGGGGCAGCCAATGGAAGTAATTTGAAAATATAATAAGGTGATCTTAGTTAGGAAAATCCTCAGCAGATTTATCCATTCATTTATTCATCCCAATAAATATATTCCTTAATTGTCTACCTTGCCAGGCATTATTACAGAGTAAAGAAGCCCTTGTCTTCAGGGAATAAACAATGAATGTTTATGCCAACACTATGTGTTATAAACGTTAAGAAGAGTTACAGGATAGAGAGTTAGAATAGATGTTATTTCAGATGAGTGTTCAGGGGGAGGAGAGATCTGAGTGAGTAGGGACTTGGATAAAGTGAGGGAATGAGCCAGGGGTACATATGAAAGAAAGAGGTCTCACTGGAGAAGAGGGAATTTTGGAACACTCTTTCCTTGCTGGGAGAGGTTGGGTCACAGGAGGAAACTGCAGAAGATAAAAGTTGGAGAGGAATCCAGAGGCACAATTACATAAGCCAGACCAAGGCTGTTTCATTTTATTATACACAGGAGGGAGGCCTATGGAGGTTCTGAGTCAAGTAGTAACATGACTGATTTAACTTTTTAAAGGATAATCTTGGCTACATTTTGCAGAACACATTGTGAAGAGGCAAGATTGGGAGCAGAGAGCGGTAAGGAGAATTTGCACTGCTCCTATGGAGAGGTGAGGACATCTGGGCCCATAGTGGTAACAGTGAAGATGGTGAGATTGGGTCAGAATTGTGATGTATTTATTTTTAGTTTTTTAAAATTTATTCGAGTATAGCTGCTTTACAGTGGTGTTAGTTTCAGCTGTACAGCAAAGTAAGTCAGCTTGATGCACACGTATACCCCCTCTGCAATGTATTTAAAAGGCAATCGGATCAAAATGATGGCCCCCTCCCTCCCCTCCAAAAGATATATCTACATCAAGTCCCTGAATCTGTGAGTGTTACCTTATTTACAAAGAGTCTTTGCAGATGCAGTTACTCTAAGAATCTTGAGACAAGGAGATCATCATGGATTATCTGGGTGGCTCTAAATCCAATGACAAATGTCCTTACAAGAGGTACAGAGAAAACTTTGTCACACAGTTGAGGCTCTAGCCCACATACTCCCTACTCATTCTGCCTTCTGACTGAATGGCGTCCACCTGTGTCCATCCATGGTGTCATGTGCCCTTTCTCTTGGGATCTGTGGGAATAACAAACTCTCTTTTCAGTGGCAGTCATCTCTGGCTCTGTTGGCCTTGTCATGTCTAAACAGTTATGTTGTTGTTTAGTCACTCAGTCATGTCTGACTCTGTTATGACCCCATGGATGTAGCCCACCAGGCTTCTCTGTCCATGGGATTTTACTGGCAAGAATATTGGAGTGGGTTTCCATTTCCTTCTCCAAGGGATCTTCCTAACCTAGGGATCGAACCCTCATCTCTTGAATTGGCAGGTGGATCCTTTACTGCTGAGTTATCTGGGAATCCCATCTAAATAATACTGAAACCTATGTTTAAAGCAGTTGGTGCAGTGAGCAGGGCGATCTGACTTCAGACTTCAGTGATATGCCAACGGACGATTATTGACATACTAATTGGTTCCACTAGAGGGCAGCAGTAGCCCAGGAGGGTGCCCCTGCTTGCTGGTGTGCACTTTGGCTGTGGTTGCAAACCTGTTTGCTGCATTTGTTGGGTGTTGCCATTAACTCTCATGCTAAATTCAGAAGTCAAAAGCTGGGTCCTCCCCATATTTTGATCTGAGCTGAACTATCTGCCTAGATCCTGGGGTGATACCCCAGGGGCACCTTTTTTTTTTTTTAATATTAACCAGCCAGGCTTACCAAAGCATCCTCTGGAGGGAGCAAGGTGTAACTTCCCTCCATGCGCTAGGGGACCAGTCAGCACTGGTGTGTGTGTGTGTGTATTGGAGGGTGCAGGGGGAGGGGGAAGGCAATAAGTCGTTATTTCCCCCTGCCCATCTTGCTCAAGTAGAGACAGCATGCTCTTTGGAGGCTCTTCTGAGTTGCCGACCAGGCACAGGGTCAGTATGAGGGCATCCAGCCCAGAGACCAGGGCTCCTGCATAAGGTGCTGTTTGGGGTTAAACCTGGTGCTGTTGCTGGCTTGTCTCCTGAACCAGTGTGGTATAAAGGATCACATGCTTGGAGACAGGTGGCATAATGCTTAGTCAAAAAGGAAACAAAGCAGGGACACGCTTTCCTTGACCCAACTGAAACCCCCAAGGAGGGCATGCAGTTGATTCAGACATGGAAAATTCTGGAGTGATGTGCATGGGATGCTGCTCACCAGCACACCAAGAACTGCACGCTCAAAGCACAGAGCCTCAGCATGCTGTTAAGGCCACTGTCACTGTCCTTGGAAATAGATCTAGACCATTATAGTGTAACGGAGACATCCTCGAGAGGGGGCCACACCCACAGACAGGACCACTAGGAACCACTAGGAATCTATCCAGTAAGCAGTGAAGGGATAGACAACAGCTAGGGGAGACAGGAGACCAAAAAAAGAAAGACAATGAAAAGCAGCCAGTACTTTGGGCAAGGGGGCTGGTTGTACCATCCAGGGAGAGGCTGCTATAACTCTCTAAGTACACAGCTGGAGGCTTCTGATGCAAGAAATTGCCCTCACCAGATTCACGAAATATGCCATTAAAAGAATAAATGATAGGTCACTTTCTGGGCTCTCCTGGACATAGAGATTCTCACAGACTCTGAGTCTCTGAACTTTGCATACCCCATTGCCCATTATGCTTCATCTCCTGGAAAAATCACCCACACGTTCAGCATGGCTATTAAGGCCTCTTTAATACATACTGGAGCCAAACTTGGACCCTCTGGCATATTCCACCTACAGGAAAAAGTGGCCTCCTCTGTCTCTAGTTTCTTGCCAAATGCCATGGCACTGGAAGAGGTCATCCTTGTCCTTTGCTCCTTGGCTACCTGGAGAGACCCTTGGGTTAATGGAATTAACAGCAAAGGGAGTTCACACGTTGTACAGATGGCTTTGCCGAACATCAAAAATGACAGTGCTCAGTGGAACATTGCTGTTTTTACCCCTTAGTCAGGATATCCTGATAAAGGATGGGATCCAAGGATGAACAGTTCAGTTCAGTTCAGTTCAGTCGCTCAGTCGTGTCCGACTCTTTGCGACCCCATGAATCGCAGCACGCCAGGCCTCCCTGTCCATCACCAACTTCCGGAGTTCACTCAGACTAACGTATTGGTCAAATCTTAAGCAGTCAGTTATCTTACACTGGACTCCCTTTAAAAATTCCTCTATCTTAAGACTTCTCTGATGGTCCAGTAGCTAAGACTCTGCACTCCCAATGCAGGCCCCGTGGGTTCCATCCCTGGTCAGGGAACTAGATCTCGCATGCCACAGCTAAGAATTTGTATGCTGCAACTAAAGAGCACACAGTCACAACAAAGTTCGAAGACCCTGAGTGCTGCAGTTAAGACCAGGCGCAGCCAAATAAATAAACATTTAAAAAGTGGTCTATCTTGCCCAGGACTCTCTTAATCCAAGACATCTTGGCTGATTTACATCAGATATCACCTTTCCCTATATTGAAAGGGGAATTTCAATGTGTATAAAGACTCAGTATACATGAAATCCTTTAATAATGTCTCCCCTTATCTTTATATCTGTTTGACGATACCCTCATCCCATAAGTGCTGGAAATGAAAGTGTTAGTCGCTCAGTCGTGTCCAGTTCTTTGTGACCCCATGGGCTATAGCTGGCCAGGTTCCTCTGTCCATGGATTTTCCAGGCAAGAATACTAGAGTGGGTTTCCACTTCCTTCTCCAGGGTATCTTTCTGACCCAGGGTCTCCTATGTTACAGGCAGATTTTTCACCATTTGAGCTATCAGGGAAACCCATAAGGGCTGGAGGCTGGATCTGAGATGCATACTCTTCTGGGACTCATTAACCACAGATTGTTCCATGAGTCAGGCAGTTACTCATATGATATGGGACACATTTGAGCAGAAACTTTCACCAAACGAAAGAAAAGCAAAAACTATCAGGTGCAGCTGCACACCTTTGGTCTGGGTGCTTTTGATGGCTTGCAATCTGGAGGCTCAAACCTTTCAAGAAAGCCATTGGTTTTTTTTTGTTTGAAATTTACTCTTTTGATGGTTTGCTTTGTTTTGTTTTTTCTTGTGTTTTGGCTGCACGGCATTTGGGATTATAGTTTCCCAGCTAGGGATCAAACCTGTGCCCCCTGCAGTGGAAGCATGGAGACTTAACCAGTGGACCACTAGGGAACTCCTAGAAGCCATTGTTTTAATCAGACATGACAATGCTGAGACCCACAAGCTATCAAGTTTGGCTGATACAAGCCCTGTGACCCAAAGACCATCAGTGATGAAACCAACAATTGAGACTAAAGGTCATAGCAATTGGCCAGACTGGAGGGCCTTTCTGCAGGCAAATGCTGGAGTTCCAACCTAATCCACAGATATTTTAATTGGCAAACAATCTGACACCCTATTAATAACATACTGCCCCTTCTAGGTCTATCAAATTTCTAGAGATTGTAAACAACTTCCTGAACAGGCATACTAACCTATCCAAAGCCCATGGCCCCAGTCACCTCTTCTATCAAGCTTTCAGACTTTCTACCTGCCCTAATCACCCCTGGGCCTGTTACCAGACAACAAGGGATAGCTTCTAAGCCCCACAGCCTGCTGAAATGATTCAAACCAGCCAATTTAAGCTTGTTTATCCTGCCTTGCCTTTTCCCTCCCAAAGAAACCACAGTAAAGGCTCTTACCCCATTTTTCCCAACTCCTTGAACATTTTGACTAACCCTGGAACTACCCCATGTTATGCCCTCTTCTCTTGGAATCGGTGAGTATAACAAACTATCATCCCAATAGAATTGATCTATTGGCTTTACAGTATTTAAATGATAATAAGACCTATACTTTAAAATACTTAGGCTATAATGCCTTTGGTGGCTAGAGAATCCACCTGCCAATACAGCAGATGTGGGTTTGATCCCTGAGTCAGGAAGATCCCCTGGAGAAAGAAGTGGCAATCCACTCCAGTATTCTTGCCTGGAGAATCCTGGAGGAGCCTGGTGGACTATAGTCCGTGGGGTTGCAAAAGAGTAGGACATGACTTAGTGATGAAAACAACAAAATAATGCCTGGGCAATCTACCTTTTAGGCTCATCAGATGAAGAGCCTCATGGCTACCTCTCCAAGGTGGATATGAGATGAATTCTCTGTCTGCACCATGCTGAGGTCCACTGGTGCCCCAGCTGCCTCTTCCCTAACCCCACGGTGCCCTCCTATCCACAACAGCAGTGCTCACCCTACCTGGAATATTATATCCTGGGTGAGGAAGAGCCCCTTCTACCGGTCTGAGGATGCTGTTGGGAACCAGTTATTACCCTGTTCAGACTATTCCTGCCCTTGAGACTGGGCTGGGCCCTTTGAACGTGACTCACGGATTATTTTTCATCACTTTAGAGATTTCTCAGGCTATCTCCAATTGCTGCTGCTGTTGTTCAGTTGCTAAGTTATGTTGACTCTTTGCAACCTCATGGACTTTAGCAAGCACACCAGGGGCCTCTTCCTCCATTATCTTTAATTACCTTATAAAAACTCTGAAAGTCTCAAAACTAAACTAATTCTAAGCCATTGGCATTTTAATGTAGATTTGTGCCACACAATTCAGTACTGAATTGTTTTTGTTTTAACACAGTTCTCATGGACCCTCTATATTTGAGTTACCTTCTTGCCAAACTTATGGGTAGAAACTCCTATTTTTCCTTTATATGCCCACAGTGTGGGAGACTGGGGTTTGATCCCTGGGTCAGGAAGATCCCCTGGGGAAGGGAATGGCTATCCACTCCAGTGTGCTTGCCTGGAGAATTCCATGGACAGAGGAGCCTGGCAAGCTACTGTCGCAGAGAGTCAGACACAACTGAACGACTAACATTTTCACTTTCACTGCTCAGTCGTGTCCAACTCTTTGTGACCTCATGGACTGCAGTCCAGCCCTCCAGACTCCTCTGTCCATGAAGTTTTCCAGGCAAGAATACTGGAGTGGCTTGCCATTTCCTTCTTCAGGGGATCTTCCTGACCAAGGGATCGAACCTGCATCTCCTAAGTCTTCTGCATTGCAGGTGGATTCTTTACCACTGAGCCACCTGGGAAACCCCATTTCTCCTTTACAGTTTGAATAAATGTTAGGTGATCATTAAAGATTTGTCTCATCAACTCACATGGACAGAACTGATTATAATAGCTACTGTATCTTCAGGTTAAAATCAGACAAAAAAATGTCATTAGGTCAAAGGTTTCCAAATTCAGTTAAGAAATTCAGTTTAATTGCCAAAAATGTGGGCTTTAACACAGGACACTGATGTAACAAACAACACATGGGCAGCCATCCATTGTTCTGTCCACATGTGTGGCTTTATCAAAGTTATCCGTGTGTTAAGGCTCATCTCCCTATGCTTCTGCTCTGAACAGTCTGAGACAAATGGGCAAAAGAGACAGACTCTCCCATTTCTCAATCCAAAATTGATGCAAGCAGTTGTTAGGCAATCAAATTGGAAAACCAGCCATAGATGACCCCAAAGCAAATCCATGAACCCTGAGACAAGTGTATCCCAAGTTTTATGGTCATTTTTGCTCATGTTTTACTAGCACCCTTACCACTGGGTCTCTCTAGGTTCAAGCTGCTTACAGTGTGCTCTGTGGGCCGGTAGGCTTCACCTCCTTCAGGAGGTTTTGGAAAAGCACACTATCAGACTCCCTGACCCAAGACCTCAGAGTCGGAATCTTCATTTTAATCAGATCCCAAGGTGAAGTAGGTGTATGTCAAGTTTGAGACGCACAGGTATAAGAGAACTAAAATAAAAAGACTCCATTTTCACCCTGTGTAGCTTTTGTTTGGGGGATTTCTTTTTCTTCTCACCAAATTTTGGAAAAGGTAGAATAGTTCAGGTATAACACTGAGAACAGCGATGAAACTTTTAGTCATTTGCATTGTTGACTCCAATAGCATTAGTTAGGTTAGTTCATCTCTTAGGGAAATGCCAACAAGACAGTGTATTAATTCATTTCTTCTACCTAGATCCTACATTCTGTTTCCTGCCCTTCCAATCATTTAGCTTTAGCTATTTAGTTTAGTTTCTTTAGCTATTTAGTTTCTTCACCTATTCGTTGGATTCTGTGATCATCCTTATACCTTTCTTATAATTTCTCCTTGTGCTTGACTTGGGTAGATTTGGTTTCTGTTGCCTACATTTAAAGAACTCCAGTATGAATAGCTTCTTCATAGAGCAGCTATGAGGATCAAATGAAATGATGTAAATGAAGCACTTAGCATGGTTTCAGTTCAGTTCAATCGCTCAGTCGTGTCCAACTCTTTGCAACCCCATGAATCGCAGCACACCTGGCCTCCCTGTCCATCACCATCTCCCGGAGTTCACTCAAACTCACGTCCATTGAGTTGGTAATGCCATCCAGTCATCTCATCCTCTGCCATCCCCTTTTCCTCCTGCCCCCAATCCCTCCAAGCATCAGAGTCTTTTCCAACGAGTCAACTCTTTGCATGAGGTGGCCAAAGTACTGGAGTTTCAGCTTTAGCATCATTCCTTCCAAAGAACACCCAGGGCTGTTCTCCTTTAGAATGGACTGGTTGGATCTCCTTGCAGTCCAAGGGACTCTCAAGAGTCTTCTCCAACACCACAGTTCAAAAGCATCAATTCTTCGGCGCTCAGCTTTCTTTATAGTCCAACTCTCGCATCCATACATGACCATAGGAAAAACCATACCCTTGACTAGATGGACCTTTGTTGGCAAAGTAATGTCTCTGCTCATATTGAATGCTATCTAGGTTGGTCATAACTTTTCTTCCAAAAAGTAAGCGTCTTTTAATTTCATGGCTGCAGTCACCATCTGCAGTGATTTTGGAGCTCCCCAAAATAAAGTCTGACATTCTTTCCACTGTTTCCCCATCTATTTGCCATGAAGTGATGGGATCGGATGACATAATCTTCGTTTTCTGAATGTTGAGCTTTAAGCCAACATTTTTACTCTTCTTTTTCACTTTCATCAAGAGGCCCTTTAGTTCTTCACTTTCTGCCATAAGGCTGGTGTCATCTGCATATCTGAGGTTCTTGATATTTCTCCCGGCAATCTTTATTCCAGCTTGTGTTTCTTCCAGTCCAGTGTTTCTCATGATGTACTCTGTGTATAAGTTAAATAAGCTGGGTGACAATATACAGCCTTGATGTACTCCTTTTCCTATTTGGAACCAGTCTGTTGTTCCATGTACAGTTCTAATTGTTGCTTCCTGACTTGCATATAGGTTTCTCAAGAGGCAGGTCAGGTGGTCTGTTATTCCCATCTCTTTCAGAATTTTCCACAGTTTATTGTGATCCCATGGTTTAGACCCATAGAAAAATGTCAATACATTTAGATACTCTGACTGCAGTGATTGGAACTTTGAAGGGCTGACTAGAGAGAAAGGGTTACTAAAGATTCTTGCTTCTGTTCCCAGGGATATTAGGAGCTTTGAAACTGAGGCCGAAATGGGTCAGGCCTCTTTTTATACTTTCTATAAATAGGCATAAAGAGTCTCAGGCCAGTCATTGTTAGCTTTCAAAGTTATGTCTATATGATTTCATAATGAATTACTCTCTAAAAAGAGAGAAGTGGTACCTGCCCAGAGACCACCACCTCCTGTAGCACAGTTCCTCCAGAGTATTACAACAGAAATTAAACTATCAGGAACAAGGTGACAGGATCAAATTGGTGACAGTGACCCCAACAAAATATCATGCTCCTTTTGTTCCCCCCAACCAATGATATTTCCCTTTGATGGAATCACTTACCGAAAGTTCTGGTCCTCAAACACCTGATACAGACTTAAGGCACATGGGAACTCCATATATGATGAAGCTGGCATCTCAGAAACAGTAGGGGAAAAGTACTACTTTACAAATGACAATTAAGCAGTTAGTTGGGACAAAAATATTGGGTCTATGCCTTAAACACACACTCATATAAGTTCTGCATAAGCCAATATTAAACTGTAAGAAACAAATTCACTAAAGGACTAGAGGGAGGCACTGGAAAATTATTTTTGGGTCTTTGGAGTGAAAAGCCTTTTTAAGCATAACTCAGATCAATAAGACACCAAAGGTTGATAAACTGGACTTTGTAAAAGTTTAGAAAACTGTGTATGATAAAGTATATACAAGCATATGCCATTTAATGCCCTGAGTCACTCAGTCATGTCACTTTGCTGCCCCATGGACTGTAGCCTGTCAGGCCTCTCTGTCCAGGGGATTCTCCAGGCAAGAATATTGGAGTGGGTTGCCTCTCCCTCCAGGGGATCTTCCCAACCTAGGGATTGAACCCAGGTCTCCTGGATTGTAGGTGGATTCTTTACCATCTGAGCCACCAAGGAAGCCCAAGAATACTGGAGTGGGTAGCTTAACTCTTCTCCAGGTGAACTTCTTGACCCAGGGGTTTCCTGCATTGCAGGCAGATTCTCCACCAGCTGATCTACCAGGGAAGCCTCACATATGCCATAGACAATTTCCAAGGACAAATGACAAACACATGAAAAGATGCTCAGCATCACTCATTATTAGAGAAATGCAAATCAAAACCACAATGAGGTACCACTTCACACCAGTCAGAATGGCTGTGATCCAAAAGTCTGCAAGCAATAAATGCTGGAGAGGGTGTGGAGAAAAGGGAGCCCTTTTACATTGTTGGTGGGAATGCAAACTAGTACAGCCACTATGGAGAACAGTGTGAAGATTCCTTAAAAAATTGCAAATAGAACTGCTTTATAACCCAGCAATCCCACTGCTGGGCATACACACCGAGGAAACCAGAATAGAAAGAGACACATATACCCCAATGTTCGTTGCAGCACTGTTTATAATAGGAGAACATGGAAACAACCTAGATGTCCATCAGCAGATGAATGGATAAGAAAGCTGTGGTACACATACACAATGGAGTATTACTCAGCCATTAAAAAGAATACATTTGAATCAGTTCTAAGGAGATGGATGGAACTGGAGCCAATTATACAGAGTGAAGTAAGCCAGAAAGAAAAACACCAATATAGTATACTAATGCATATATATGGAATTTAGAAAGATGGTGATGATGACCCTGTATGCGAGACAACAAAAGAGACTCAGATCTGTAGAGTGAACTTTTGGACTCTGGGGGAGAGGGAGAGGGTGGGAGGAGATGGGAGAATGGCATTGAAACATGTATACTATCATGTAAGAAACGAATCACCAGTCTATGTCCGATGCAGGATGCAGGATGCTTGGGGCTGGTGCATGGGGAGGACCCAGAGAGATGTTATGGGGTGGGAGGTGGGAGGGGATTCATGTTTGGGAACGCATGTACACTTGTGGTGAATTCATGTCAATGTGTGGCAAAACCAATACAGTATTGTAAAGTAAACTAAAGTTAAAATAAAAATTAAAAAAAAAAAGACAAATGACAAATTGAGAAAAAATACTTCTCAAATCATATCACAGACAGAAGGTTAATTTCCCTAACACATAAAGAAATATCTAAAATTAGTAAGAAAAAAGATAATAACTTAAAATGAGACAATTTTTTAAAAATGAAATAATAAATAGCTCCTATTAGTCCATTTAGGAATTAAATTGTTAAACACACATACACAACTCGAGATTGTACTGAGACAGCATTTTCACCTTTCAAGTTGGCAAAACCTTCAAGATTTAATAACACCCTCTGTTGGCGAACACACAGTAGAGATATGGTACTTTCAAAGAAATGAGAAAGCTTTTAATGTAGTGATATGGAAGTTTCTCTAAGGAAAAAGGCAAAATACAGAACAATAGATGTAGTGTATCATCATTTATGGTTAAAAAGGGGGAGGGCAGAGAATGTATTTTGAGAAAAGTTTTCAATTAGCAATAATCACAGCTCAGATAAAATTCATTGACTGTGATACTGCCACTGTGCAAAGCTTTATTTTGAAATGTATAAATATCTTTGCCTGTGTATGTACCCATGAGCTCTGAGAGCTCACACACACACAGATACACACAGACACACAACAAACCTAGTAACAGGATGTGGTTGGAATTTGAGGATGGGGAAGGAAGATCTTTCACTGTCATAACTTTTTGTGTGTTTTCTTTTTTTAAATGCTTTTTGAGGTACTTGAATGTATTGCTTAATAGTGATAACTAAAAAAATAACATCAAAGAACCAAGAATAGAAATAAAATAAAGTTCATATCTCTTAAGGAAGGCTCGGGAATTTGAGGTTTTCCATGTGCTGAAGTTCTGAGGAAATTAATTATGTGATGAACATTTGTAGAGCCTGTATACTTTAAAAAGTACTTGTTTCCTTGTTCTCTCTACATTGTACCATTGCTCCTTCAATTTTAAGGCAAACAGCAGAGTCGGTTTTGTTATCGACATTTAAAAATAGCTGAGGAATTTCCTGGTGGATCAGGGGATAAGCATCCTCCTGTTAATGTGGGGGACACATGTTTGATCCCTGGTCAAGGAAGATCTCACATGCCACAGAGGAACTAAGCCCATGGGCCACAACTACTGAGCCCATATGCGTAGAACCTGTGCTCCACAACAAGAAAAGCCATCCCATTGAGAAACCTGCTTACTAACACTAGAGAAAGCCCCCACAGTAGCAACAAAGACCCAGACAGCCGGGAGAAAAGAGCACCTGAGAAAACTGAGCCTGGGCCAGCCACAAATCCTCAGATCTCACGTGCATTAACACAAAGCTGCAACATAACCTGGGTTTCCTCTCTCAAGACTGACTTCTTTGTGCCACGCTATGCTGCCTTGGGGCACTTGACCTTGTCTGTTGGCCTGGGTGGCTACATTCTACATGTTCCCATTGTCTTGTGGAATGTGCATATTGTTAAGTCACTTCAGTTGTGTCTGACTCTTTGTGACGCTATGCACCATAGCTTGCCAGATTCCTCATCCGAGGGATTCTCCAGGCAAGAATACTGGAATGGGTTGCCATTTCCTCCTCCAAGGCATCTTCTGATCCAGGGATCGAACCTGCATCTCTTATGTCTCCTGCTTTGGCAGGGCTCTTTACCACTAGCGCCTCCGGGGATGTACAGTCATGCTTATTCTCTGGAGTGCTGATACAGATGGATGCTTGTGCTGAACCTGTCTCGAATCAAGGTTCCCAGAATCTCCCTCCTGGTTGGGAACATGTATTATGGATATAATTATACTGTGACATGCAGAGTTCCAAAGAATAGTAAGGAGAGATAAGAAAGTCTTCCTCAGTGATCAGTGCAAAGAAATAGAGGAAAATAATAGAATGGGAAAGACTGGAGATCTATTCAAGAAAATTAGAGACACTAAGGGAACATTTCATAAAAAGATGGGCTCAATAAAGGACAGAAGCAGAAGATATTAAGAAGAGGTGGCAAGAATACACAGAAGAACTGTATAAAAAAGATCTTCAGGACCCAGATAATCATGATGGTGGGATCACTCACCTAGAACCAGACATCATGGAATGTGAAGTCAAGTGGGCCTTAGGAAGCATCACTACGAACAAAGCTAGTGGAGGTGATGGCATTCCAGTTGAGATATTTCAACTCCTAAAAGTTGATGCTGTCAAAGTGCTGCACTCAATATGCCAGCAAATTTGGAAAACTCAGCAGTGGCCACAGGACTGGTCATTTTTCATTCCAATTCCAAAGAAAGGCAATGCCAAAGAATGCTCAAATTACCTCACAATTGCACTCATCTCACACGCTAGGAAAGTAACGCTCAAAATTCTCCAAACCAGGCTTCAGCAACAAGTGAACCATGAACTTCCAGATGTTCAAGCTAGTTTTAGAAAAGGCAGAGGAACCAGAGATCAAATTGCCAACATCCGCTGGATCATCGAAAAATCAAGAGGATTCCAGAAAACATCTATTTCTGCTTTATCGACTATACCAAAGCATTTTACTGTGTGGCTCACAATAAACTGTGGAAAATTCTGAAAGAAATGGGAATACCAGACTACCTAACCTGCCTCTTGAGAAACCTATATGCAGGTCAGGAAGCAACAGTTAGAACTGGACGTGGAACAACAAATTGGTTCCAAATAGGAAAAGGAGTACTTCAAGGCTGTATATTGTCACCTTGCTTATTTAACTTATCCGCAGAGTATATCATGAGAAACACTGGGCTGGAAGAAGCACAAGCTGGAATCAAGATTGCTGGGAGAAATATCAAGAACCTCAGATATGCAGATGACACCACCCTTACAGCAGAAAGTGAAGAAGAACTAAAGGGCCTCTTGATGAAAGTGAAAGAGGAGAGTGAAAAAGTTGGCTTCAAAAAAGATCTTCACGACCCAGACAATCATGATGATGTGATCCCTAATCGAGAGCCAGACATCTTGGAATGTGAAGTCAAGTGGGCCTTAGAAAGCATCACTATGAACAAAGCTAGTGAAGGTGATGGAATTCCAGTTGAGCTGTTTCAAATCCTGAAAGATGATGCTGTGAAAGTGCTGCACCCAATATGCCAGAAAATTTGGAAAACTCAGCAGTGGCCACAGGACTGGAAAAGGTCCGTTTTCATTCCAATTCCAAAGAAAGGCAATGCCAAAGAATGCTCAAACTACTGCACAATTGCACTCATCTCTCATGCTAGTAAAGTAATACTCAAAATTCTCCAAGACAGACTTCAGCAATACATGAACCGTGAACTCCCTGATGTTCAAGCTGGTTTTAGAAAAGGCAGAGGAACCAGAGATCAAATTGCCAACATCTGCTGGATCATGGAAAAAGCAAGAGAGTTCCAGAAAAACATTTATTTCTGCTTTATTGACTATGCCAAAGCCTTTGACTGTGTGGACCNTGAAATTAAAAGACGCTTACTTCTTGGAAGAAAAGTTATGACCAACTTAGATAGTATATTCAAAAGCAGAGACATTACCTTGCTGTCCGTCTAGTCAAGGCTATGGTTTTTCCTGTGGTCATGTATGGATGTGAGAGTTGGACTGTGAAGAAGGCTGAGCGCCAAAGAATTGATGCATTTGAACTGTGGTGTTGGAGAAGACTCTTGAGAGTCCCTTGGACTGCAAGGAGATCCAACCAGTCCATTCCAAAGGAGATCAGCCCTGGGATTTCTTTGGAAGGTATGATGCTGAAGCTGGAACTCCAGTACTTTGGCCACCTCATGCGAAGAGTTGATTAATTGGAGAAGACTCTGATGCTGGGAAGGATTGGGGGCAGGAGGAGAAGGAGACGACCCACGATGAGATGGCTGGATGGCATCATTGACTCGATGGACGTGAGTCTGAGTGAACTCCGGGAGATGGTGATGGACAGGGAGGCCTGGCGTGCTGCAATTCATGGGGTCACAAAGAGTCAGACATGACTGAGCGACTGAACTGAGCTAAAGCTCAACAATCAGAAAACGAAGACCATGGCATCTGGTCCCATCACTTCATGGCAAATAGATGGGGAAACAGTGGAAAGAATGTCAAACTTTATGTTTTCGGGGGGCTCCAAAATCACTGCAGATGGTGATTGCAGCCATGAAATTAAAAGACGCTTACTCCTTGGAAGAAAAGTTGTGACCAACCTAGACAGCATATTAAAAAGCAAAGACATTAATTTGTACACAAAGGTCTGTCTAGTCAAGGCTGTGGTTTTTCCAGTGGTCATGTATGGATGTGAGAGTTGGACTATAAACAAAGCTAAGTGCCGAAGAATTGATGCTTTTGAACTGTGGTGTTGGAGAAGACTCTTGAGAGTCCCTTGAACTGCAAGGAGATCCAACCATTCCATCCTAAAGGAAATCAGTCCTGGGTGTTCATTGGAAGGACTGATGTTGAAGCTGAAACTCCAGTATTTTGGCCACCTGATGTGAAGAGCTGACTTATCTGAAAAGACCTTGATGCTGGGAAAGATTGAGGGCAGGAGGAGAAGGGGATGACAGAGGATGAGATGGTTGGATGGCATCACCGACTCAATGGACATGAGTTTGGGTAAACTCTGGGAGTTGGTGATGGACAGGGAGGCCTGGCGTGTTGTGGTTCATGGGGTCACAAAGAGTTGGACATGACTGAGCAGCTGAACTGAACTGAACTGAACTGAACTCATATAGTGGAAACATTCATATCCTATCATTGCTGTATTCACCAGTTTGAGAAAATAAGCCACTAGTATGTATTTTCAGATGATGAAGAGGTGTCCTCTTTCCTAGACACTCTCTTGTTCCCAGAAGGTGGAAAAATTTCTTTAACCTCCTTACAGTAAGGTAATTGTGTCCTTACATAAAAAGTTGAGCCAGAAGCAAGTCATTTAAGAATAATTTTGCACCAGGTTCTAGGCCAAGAGATAATAACTCCGAATAAGACCATAACCCCCCAAGGGGAAACAGACATCTTGCTGGCAGAGCTCTATATATGCTTTGTAGTTCTATGGCAATAGCAGATTTCTCTAGTTACTGAGTTAAGACACTAGTTTTTAAAAAATATTTATTTACTTATTTGGCTGCACTGGGTGTTAGTTGTGGCATTCTAACTCTTAGTTGCAGCATGTGGGACCTAATTCCTGGGTCTCCTGTGTTGGGAGCTCAGATTCTTAGCCACTGGACCACCGGGGATGTCCCAAAACAACGTGTTTTATAAGAAAAACTCAAAGCATGAGCAATAAGTCAGTGGACTTCATTTTTTTTGCTTTTACAATAACCAACACATGTTTCATAAATGTCTGGTAAACATTTCATTCTATGGTGTGATGCTACCTGTTTTCACTCCCTTGTGAGACTCTTACCACACATTCTTATTTACTACCATAAACTTATCAAATGTCTCAATTCATTCATGAGCAAATGTGGTGAATAACTGAGCATACATTTTAAAAATTTTCTTTCCTGGGCAATAACCAATGGGGATAAGTTAAAATTTTAATGAAATGTTTTGTAGCATTAAAAGGAACAGGAGCAAAAGTCAAGTGGACAGATAACAAAGTGCTGACATGAACAATTGTTTGGGTGGAGTCAATTCAATTAAGGGTGGGACGGGAGGTGGAAGGGAGGTTCAAGATGTAGTAGATATACGTATATTTATGGCTGATTCACGTTGTTGTATGGCAGAAATCAATTCAGCATTGTAAAGCAATTATCCTCCAATAAAAAATTTTTAAATAATGCAGAAAAAAACTGAAAGGCAAAAGCCATCCTGTTATGAGTGAGAATTTGTGTCTTTGAATGACTTTCTCCCTTTCATTCATCCAGTATTTTTTTAATATATATATTTTATTGAAGTATAGTTGACTTACAATATTTCAGGTGCACAACAAGGTGATTCAGTTATAGATATACACTTATATTATTTTTCAGATTATTTTCCATTATAGATTATTATGACTATTATTATTAGGAATAATCAGTTCAGTTCAGTTCAGTTGCTCAGTCGTGTCTGACTCTTTGCGACCCCATGAATTGCAGCATGCCAGCCCTCCCTGTCCGTCATCATAACCTGGAGTTCACTCAGACTCATGTCCATCGAGTCGGTGATGCCATCCAGCCATCTCATCCTCCGTCATCCCTGTCTCCTCCTGCCCCCAGTCCCTCCCAGCATCAGAGTCTTTTCCAATGAGTCAACTCTTTTGCATGAGGTGGCCAAAGGACTGGAGTTTCAGCTTTAGCATCAGTCCTTCCAAAGAACACCCAGGGCTGATCTCCTTTAGAATGGACTGATTGGATCTCCTTGCAGTCCAAGGGACTCTCAAGAGTCTTCTCCAACACCACAGTTCAAACGCATCAATTCTTTGGCGCTCAGCCTTCTTCACAGTCCAACTCTCACATCCATACATGATCACTGGAAAAATGATAGCCTTGACTAGATGGACCTTTGTAGGCAATGTAATGTCTCTGCTTTTCAATATGCTATGTAGGTTGGTCATAACTTTTCTTCCAAGAAGTAAGCGTCTTTTAATTTCATGGCTGCAATCACCATCAGCAGTGATTTTGGAGCCCCCCCCCAAATAAAATCGGACTTTGTTTCCACTGTTTCTGCATCTATTTCCTATGAAGTGATGAGACCAGATGCCATGATCTTCGTTTTCTGAATGTTGAGCTTTAAGCCAAGTTTTTCACTGTCCTCTTTCACTCTCATCAAGAGGCTTTTTAGTTCCTCTTCACTTTCTGCCATAAGGGTGGTGTCATCTGCATATCTGAGGTTATTGATATATTATTAGTCTAATAATTACTATAAGACTATAGTTCCCTGTGATATTCAGTAAACCTTTGTTACTTGTTGCATATCTATGTTTTTAAAATTATAATAGCATTCTATTCATCCTAAGTCAAACAAATGGAATCAAAATGTCATAAATTTTTTAGCTAGGCAAAAATTCATAAGTTTTCCAAAATATGTGTATTATACATACTCTGGACAGAAGAGCTACGTGGGCTACAGTCCATGGGGTCACAGAGAGTCAGATACAACCTGAGCGACTAACACACACACATATACAAATGTTTCTATACTATCCTTGATAAAGGCTTTAGAAAGAACATCAGAAAAAAGGAAGAGATGGAGAAATTGCAAAACAAACTGAATGAAATGGGAGCACTGAATATGAAACAGAAAAAGTGAAACAAACTAAGATAAAAGTAAATGGTCATCATATAGTCCAGTTGTTTTTAAATGTGGCTGCTCATTAGAAACACATCTGGAGCTTTGAAGAAAAAAAAAGCAATACCTGGCCATTTGTATTTTTCAAAAAATTCCAAGATGATTCTCATATACATTTGGATTTTAACTAAATGATAGTTTTGGTGATATAGAATTCTATTACTCTCTGCTGATCAATCATGATACAATAGTATTAAGTGAATAATAGCTACATAATCACTATAGTAAAAGATGTTTATAAGTTTTCACAATCAATAGCCAGATGAAAAATAAAAGATAATTACCACTGCAAGCCATAATGGAAACATGATTAACCTGAGAGTGATGTGGTAAGTGAAAGTGCATACATGCACACATTTTCATCCTCCCAGACAGTTTATGTCTTTTGGTTGGTGCATTTAATCCATTTATATTTAAGGTAATTATCAATATATTCATTGGAAGGACTGATGTTGAAGCTGAAACTCCAATACTTTGGCCACTTGATGCGAAGAGCTGACTCATTTGAAAAGACCCTGATGCTGGGAAAGATTGAGGGCACGAAGAGAAGGGGGCGACAGACGATGAGATGGTTGGATGGCATCACCGACTCAATAGACATGAGTCTGAGTAAACTCTGGGAGTTGGTGATGGACAAGGAGGCCTGGCATGCTGCTGTTTGTGGGGTCGCAAGGAGTTGAACAAGACTGAGTGACTCAGCTGAACTGTATGATCCTATTAACTTTTTCTTAATTGTTTGGGTTTATTTTGTGTAGGTCTTTTCCTTCTCTTGTGTTTCCTGCCGAGAGAAGTTCCTTTAGCATTTATTGTAAAGCTGGTTTGGTGCATCCAGTATTTTTTGAGTGCCTACCAACTTTCTAGATTTTATTTTTGGCTTAGGATACAAAACATATATTTAAAAAATCCTTGATTTCCAGGTGAGAAAAGATGGAATATACACACAATAGCCAGACTTCCCTGGTAATTCAGTGGTTAAGATTTTGCACTCCCAATGCAGGGGGCCAGGGTTCTATCCCCGGTCAGGGAACTAGATCCCACTTGCTGAAAATTAAGATCCCATATGCCTCAATGAAGATCTTGTGTGCCACAACTCAAGACCCAGCACAGACAAATAAATGAATAAATAAGAATATACACAAAATAGCAAGTAAACTAAATTTTGTGTTAGAGAGTGATGTGTTTTGGAGACAAAATGAAATAGGGGATGGTGTTAGGGAGTGCTAGGATATGGGCAGTTTCAAATAGTGTGTCTTTGGGGAAAACTTCACTGGAAAATTGACATTTCGAGCAAACCTAAAGGAGATGAGGGAGAAAGGCAAGCTGATCCTGGAGGTGAGCCTTTCAAGCAGAAGGAAGAGTAATCTGTAGAGCCCTGGAGAGATGTGAGGAGTGGGCACTAAGGGAATGGTGAAGGGCTCAGAGTGGCTATAGCAGAAGAAGGATGTGAGGGTGTAAGGAGGTGAGATCAGAGAGGTGGAAGGAGACATGTACTGTGGGACTTTGTAGGTCGTTAAAAGTTCTTAGCATCCTGCTTAACCATGACCAGAGCATCATTTGTAACCTCATCACTGGTAAAGCATTACTTACTTATTTATCATCAATCAAATTTGAGTTGATCTTGCAAGACCGAGAAACACAACAGGTATTATTGAACTCCTTTGAGAGATGAAGAGTCAGACTCAGAAAATACTGAATGAATTACCAGCTACTCAGAGAGTGATTTGACCTTATGTTTCCTCATTTCCTGGGGCTTCCCAATTGGCTCAGTGGGTAAAGAATCTACCTGCAATGCAGGCGATGCAGGAGACATAGGTTTGATTGCTGGGTTAAGAAGATCCCCTGGAAGAGGGCATAACAACCCACACAAGTATTCTTGCCTGGAGAATCCCATGGACAGAGGAGCCTGGTGGGCTAGAGTCCATAGGATTGCAGAGTCTGAAACAACTGAGCATGCAGGCATGCCTCATTTTTAGACCATTTTTCTTTCTGTTAGTGCCTTATCTTGATTCTATCCCAGAATATCTATGCTTTTAAAATAGAGAGCAGAAAATAATGCAGAACTTCCATTCTTAGCAGCAGCAGCTCCCTATTTTGTTCCCTGGTCCATTTCACTATCTACAGATGCAAAGGACTGCAGGTTACACACAAACTAACCATGTGGGACACAATTTATATTGACTGCAGTGTGAATGGTGCCCCCTGGAGTTGAGCCAAGCACTGACCCTGCTATTATCTAGCAGCTTTTCTCATCTTGACTTTGTCTCTTCCTAGGCCTGCCCGTGCCCTCTGAACTCAATGGAAGAATTCCATATACTTAATTTTGATGCTTGGCATCCCCTAGTTTATGGTTTGTACTGATGTTTTGGCAAATAATTTGCCTAAACCCAGGCCAACCTTGAGACTTCATCTGGCATTTTTCTCCTAGTAGGCCTGTCAGCTCTTCCTGCCTTCCTGTCCCAGCCATGCTGAATGAGAAATGAGGCAGCACCCTTCTACATCCATCTATGCAGCCTCGAGAAAATCAGTTCATCCTCTCAGTTGCTATTTATCTTTGATTCTTATGTTTATTCCAAACTTCCCAAAGCTCTAGACTATAATTTTTGCTTTTACTTTCCATATGCTATCTTTGCAGGGTCTTTTACAGTCTTTTTTGCTGATCAGTAAGCCTGAGCCACTTTGATGAATGGGATTCTTCAGAAATGGATACTCATTAAACAAACAGAGCTGCTAAGCTAATGCACTTTGTTATGGGCTGAGCAAGTTTCCTCTTATGTAATCTTCTCTCATGAGAGTGGGCTGTGCTTGGGAAGAAAGCAGCTGCTTTCTCAAGGGTCTTTGTGTCCCTAGTCACTGCTGCAATTTATAGTGGGGTGACCACAGCCTTGTACTTTCCCACGCTCCGTCTCCTGACTCCTGGGTTTGCGAGTGAATGTTAGACTCCTTGAAGCTGCAGAACTGAGACCTCCAGCAGCAGATTGCCTCTATATTCCTAGCCACTGTGAGAGCTGGTTTCTGGCACTGTGTTCTGTTTCTCTGCTGAGGATGCTCTGTTCTCTCTCAATGAAACCTCTTTTTCTTCCTCTAACCCTTCACTCCTGGATCTCTTTCGATCACATTGTTCTCTTAACATAGAACAACAAGCAGCTTCCTTTGGAGGGAAAAAAGGCATCCTTTGTTTATCTTTTAACATATGAATAGAAATAGAAGGTAATCACATACCATACCAGTATAGCACAGCACAAGTCAGGACCAGACACCCCCTCAATGGGGCAGGCCAGATTTTCTTTCTCTCCATACCTGCTTTCTATTTTCTTGTTTCTTCCTGGCAACTATTTTCTCCCATTTTCCCGAAGAGATGTGAGTCTATGCAGCCAGACATAGGGCAAACTCATCTCCATGTGGCTTGATACAACCCCAGGAGAAAGGGGCTATATCCAGGAGTTGGGATTGTTTGACTTCACTTTTTATTTAATTAAATAATTTATTTTTGGCTGCACTGGGCCTTTGTAGCTGCATGTGGGCTTTCTCTAGTTGTAGCGAGCAGGGGCTACTTTCTAGTTGTGTTACATGGGCTTCTCATTGCTGTGGCTCCTCTTTCTTGCGGAGCACAGACTATAGGTCTCGGGCTCAGTAGTTATGGCACCTGGGCTTAGTTGTCCTGAAGCATGTTGGATCTTCCTGGACTAGGGATCAAACCTGCACCTCATGCATTGGCAGGTGGATTCTTAACCACCGAACTAGCAGGGAAGTCCTGAGTTCACTTTTTAGTATTACTTCAAAGGTCCCGTTAAAGAATCTTCTGGTGCTGAGGCAATGATAACAGCATCCCTTGTTAAGGAAGGAGCATAGAGGGCCTCATCAATGCTTTTGGTTCTCACTGTCCAGCTGCTCTTGCTGAGCACAGCTCCCTTCCACTAGTTACACCCATAGATCCTCTGTTGTGCTCCAGTGCCACCCTTCCCAGGACCCTGAGAAGGCAAAGCCAGTTGATAGGAAAACTCTCTGTATTTGTTTCCTGAAGTTCCCATAACCAATTACCACACACATGCTGGCTAAACCAACAGAAATATATTCTCTCAAAGTTCTGGAAGCCAGAAGTCTGAAATCCTGCAGGGCTGAGCTTCTTCCAGGGGGTCTAGTGGAGAATTTTCTCTGTCTCTTCCAGCTTTGGTGACTGCAAGCTTTCCTGGGCTTGTGGCCCCATCACGCCAATATCTGCCTTGATCTTCATATCTCCTTCTCCTCTGTGTGACTGTTCTCTGTGTGTTTCTTATAGGGACATTTGCTATTGGATTTAAAATCCACCCAGGTAAGCCCGGATGAACTAATCTTGAGATCTTTAACTTAATTACATCTTCAAGGACCCTCTTCTCAACAAAGTCACATTATAGGCGTCAGGAATTGACATGGACATGGCTTTTGGGGAGGGGCATCCCACATGCCCATAGCATGTGGGATCTTAGTTCCCATTCCTAGTTCCCAGGGATTGCACCCGTGTCCCCTGTGCTAGAAGCAAATTCTTACCCACTGGACCACCAGGGAGGTTAGTCATATATGATTTTTTTAACCTGGGCACTAAGGCGCTCTCTTGGCCTTAAATGGAAACCAAGCAAACAAGCAACCCTCCCTCTCCCAAGCACTGTTTTAGTCCAAAGATCTTTATTTGGGGACCAGATAAGTCCTATGCTGGAGTAAAAGATCAATCCCTAAGATTGATATCTTACCAGTCTCCCCATTTGCCTCTCCCATGGCTCCCTCACATCATTTGCCAAAACCCTCAGGAAGCTGACAAGGTAGAAGCTCTGGTGTTTTCCCACAGGCCGCCATCTGCCTAGATGGATGGTTTTGCCAGAATCAACACAACCAAGGCAAAGCCAGGACCTCTCTCCAGCCATAAACAATAAGGATATATTATATAGCACTGGGAATTCCAGCCATTATTTTGAAATAAGTTAGAATGAAATATGAAAGTGAAAATGAAAGTGTTAGTTGCTCAGTCATGTCTGACTCTTTGTGACCCCGTGGACTATAGCCCACCAGCCTCCTCTGTCCATGGAATTCTCCAGGTAAGAATACTGGAATGGGTTGCCATTTCTTCTCCAGGGGATCTTCCTGACCCAGGGATCAAATATGACTCTCCTGCATTGCAGGCAGATTCTTTACCATCTGAAC
The DNA here is from genome assembly GCA_006410935.1 of Redunca redunca. Lineage (NCBI taxonomy): Eukaryota > Metazoa > Chordata > Mammalia > Artiodactyla > Bovidae > Redunca > Redunca redunca. The sequence continues at coordinate 205,188 of SJYQ01001354.1, forward strand.
CACACAAAAATACTGAATCACTATGCTGTATACCTGAAAAAAATATAGTTCTGTAAATCAACTATACTTCCACAAAAAAAGTCTTGATAACTGTTTCTCTCCAGAATTAAACCATACCAAGAGGCTTTCACAAAATTAATACTCAATAAATATTTCTTGAATGGAGAAATGAATAAACCATAAGCTATTGCTTTCACAATTAAATCTTTATAATTCCTTTTACTGAAATATAGTCTACTGAAACTACTGATTAAGTGAAATATTTGGTGAATTGAATTGAACCAAAATAAAAATGAAATAGACACAGGAAATGAAATGAAATAAACCCATCGTGAGGGTTCATTTTGTGGGTCAACTCGGCTGGGTCATGGTACTCTTCGGCCAAACTTTATTCTAGGTGTTTGTATGAGGGTGTGTTGGGTGACATGTACGTGTAAATTGGTGGCCTTTAAAAAAATTTTTTTTAAATTTATTTTAGCTGAAGGCTAATTACTTTACAATATTGTAGTTTTTTTTTTTTTTTGCCATACATTGATATGAATCAGCCATGGGTTTACATGTGCTCCCCATCCTGAACCCCCTCCCACCTCCCTCCCCATCCCATCCCTCTGGGTCATGCCAGTGCACCAGCCCTGAGCACCCTGTCTCATGCATCGAACCTGGAACTAGCGATCGGTTTCACATATGATAATACACATGTTTCAGTGCTATTCTCTCAGATCATCCCACCCTCGCCTTCTCCCACAGAGTCCAAAGGACTGTTCTATACATCTGTGTCTCTTTTGCTGTCTTGTATATAGGGTTATCGTTACAATCTTTCTAAATTCCATAGATATGTGTTAGCATACTGTATTGGTGTTTTTCTTTCCGGCTTACTTCACTCTGTATAATAGGCTCCAGTTTCATCCACCTCATTAGAATGGATTCAAATGCATTCTTTTTAATGGCTGAGTAATATTAGATTGTGTATATGTACCACAGCTTTCTTATCCATTTGTCTGCTGATGGACATCTCAGTTACTTCCATGTCCTGGCTATTATAAACAATGTTGTGATGAACATTGGGGTACACATGTCTTTTTCAATCCTGGCTTCTTCTGTGTGTATGCCCAGCAGTGGGATTGCTGGGTCATATGGCAGTTCTATTTCCAGTTTTTAAAAGTACTTCCACACTGTTCTCCATAGTGTCTGTACTAGTTTGCATTCCCACTAACAGTGTAAGAGGGTTCCCTTTTCTCCACATCCTCTCCAGCATTTATTATTTGTATATTTATGGATAGCAGCCATTCTGACTGGCATGAGATGGTACACATTGTGGTTTTGATTTGCATTTCTCTGATAATGAGTGATGTTGAGCATCTTTTCACGTGTTTGTTAGCCATCTGTATGTGTTCTTTGGAGAAATGCCTGTTTAGTTCTTCGGCACATTTCTTGATTGGGTCATTTATTTTTCTGGAATTGAGCTTCAGGAGTTGCTTGTATATTTTTGAGATTAATTTTTTGTCAGTTGCTTCGTTTGTTATTATTTTCTCCCATTGCAAAGGCTGTCTTTTCTCCTTGCTTATAGTATCTTTCATTGTGCAAAAGCTTTTAAGTTTAATTAGGTTCCATTTGTTTATTTTTGCTTTTATTTCCATTACTCTGGGAGGTGAGTCATAGAGGATCCTGCTGTGATTTATATCAGAGAGGGTTTTGCCTATGTTTTCCTCTAGGAGTTTTATAGTTTCTGGTCTTTTTTTTTTTTTTTTTTTAAATAATTTTATTTTTTTTTAATGATAAAAGGTACAATTCACAAAGAAGATAGACATCACAAACCATTAGACACCTAACAACAAAGAAACAAAGGTACATAAAACAAAAATCGAAGAAATACAATGGAAAAAAATACATAATCATA
>SJYQ01001354.1:207380-218559 GCA_006410935.1 Redunca redunca
GTTCCCTTTTCTCCACACCCTCTCCAGCATTTATTGCTTGCAGACTTCTGGATCGCAGCCATTCTAACTGGTGTGAAGTGGTACCTCATTGTGGTTTTGATTTGCATTTCTCTGATAATGAGTGATGTTGAGCATCTTTTCATGTGTTTGTTAGCCATCCGTATGTCTTCTTTGGAGAAATGTCTATTTAGGTCTTTGGCCCATTTTTTGATTGGGTCATTTATTTTTCTGGAATTGAGCTGCATAAGTTGCTTGTATATTTTTGAGATTAGTTGTTTGTCAGTTGCTTCATTTGCTATTATTTTCTCCCATTCAGAAGGCTGTCTTTTCACTTTGCTTATATTTTCCTTTGTTGTGCAGAAGCTTTTAATTTTGATTAGATCCCATTTATTTATTTTTGCTTTAATTTCCAGAATTCTGGGGGGTGGATCATAGAGGATCCTGCTGTGATTTATGTCAGAGAGTGTTTTGCCTATGTTCTCCTCGAGGAGTTTTATAGTTTCTGGTCTTATGTTTAGATCTTTAATACATTTTGAGTTTACTTTTGTGTATGGTGTTAGAAAGTGTTCTAGTTTCATTCTTTTACAAGTGGTTGACCAGTTTTCCCAGCACAATTTGTTAAAGAGATTGCCTTTTCTCTATTGTATATTCTTGCCTCCTTTGTCAAAGATAAGGTGTCCATAGGTGCATGGATTTATCTCTGGGCTTTCTATTTTGTTCCATTGATCTATATTTCTGTCTTTGTGCCAGTACCATACTGTCTTGATGACTGTAGCTTTGTAGTAGAGCCTGAAGTCAGGCAGGTTGATTCCTCCTGTTCTGTTCTTCTTTCTCAAGATTGCTTTGGCTATTTGGGTTTTTTTGTATTTCCATACAAATTGTGAAATTATTTGTTCTAGTTCTCTGAAAAATACCGTTGGTAGCTTGATAGGAATTGCATTGAATCTATAGATTGCTTTGGGTAGCATACTCATTTTCGCTATATTGATTCTTCCGATCCATGAACATGGTGTATTTCTCCATCTATTTGTGTCCTCTTTGATTTATTTCATCAGTGTTTTATAGTTTTCTATATATAGGTCTTTTGTTTCTTTAGGTGGATATATCCCTAAGTGTTTTATTCTTTTCATTGCAATGGTGAATGGAATTGTTTCCTTAAATTCTCTTTCTGTCTTCTCATTGTTAGTGTATAGGAATGCAAGGGATTTCTGTGTGTTGATTTTATATCCTGCAACTTTACTATAATCATTGATTAGCTCTAGTAATTTTCTGGTAGAGTCTTCAGGGTTTTCTATGTAGAAGACCATGTCATCTGCAAACAATGAGAGTTTTACTTCTTTTCCAATCTGGATTCTTTTTATTTCTTTTTCTGCTCTGATTGCTGTGGCCAAAAATTCCAAAACTATGTTGAATAGTAGTGGTGAGAGTGGGCACCCTTGCCTTGTTCCTGACTTTAGCGGAAATGCTTTCAATTTTTCACCATTGAGGATAATGTTTGCTGTGGGTTTGTCATATATAGCTTTTATTATGTTGAGGTATGTTCCTTCTATTCCTGCTTTCTAAAGAGTTTTTATCATAAATGGATGTTGAACTTTTTCAAAGGCTTTTTCTGTATCTATTGAGATAATCATATGGTTTTTATCTTTCAATTTGTTAATGTGATGTATTACATTGATTGATTTGTGGACATTATAGAATCCTTGTATCCCTGGGATAAAGCCCACTTGGTCATGATGTATGATCTTTTTACTATGTTGTTGGATTCTCTTTGTTAGAATTTTGTTAAGAATTTTTGCATTTATGTTCATCAGTGATATTGGCCTGTAGTTTTCTTTTTTTGTGGCATCTTTGTCTGGTTTTGGTATTAGGGTGATGGTGGTCTCATAGAATGAGTTTGGAAGTTTACCTTCTTCTGCAATTCTGGTGGCCTTTGAGTAAAGCAAATTGCAGTCCATAATGGGAGTGGGTCTCATCCAATCTACTAGAACAACATGCTGACCTCTCCTCCAGGGGGCATTCTGCCAGTAGGTTGCCCAAAGATTTCATCTGCAATACTGTCTCTTCCTGATTCACCAGCAGACTGGCTTTGAACTAAAACTGCAACTTTTTTCTGAGTCTCCAGCCTTCTGGCCTCCCCCAGATTTTGGACTTGTGAAACCTTCACAACAGCATGAGTTGATTCCTTAAAATGAAAAGAACTAAATGAAAAATTAAAAGAAAAAAGAAATAGAACCAATAGGCTACATATATATATCAATATCCTCAGATATGCAGATGACACCACCCTTATGGCAGAAAGCAAAGAACTAAAGAGCCTCTTGATGAAAGTGAAAGAGGAGAGTGAAAAAGTTGGCTTAAAACTCAACATTCAGAAAACAAAGATCATGCCATCCAGTTCCATCACTTCATGGCAAATAGATGGGGAAATGATGCAAACAGTGAGAAACTTTATTTTTTGGGCTCCAAAATCACTGCAGATGGTGACTGCAGCCATGAAATTAAAAGCCACTTACTTCTTGGAAGAAAAGCTATGACCAATCTAGACAGCATATTAAAAGCAAAGACATTACTTTGCCAACAAAGGTCCATCTAGTCAAAGCTATGGTTTATCCAATAGTCATGTATGGATGTGAGAATTGGACTATAAAGAAATCTTAGCACTAAAGAATTGATGCTTTTGAACCGTGGTGTTGGAGAAGACTCTTGAGAGTCCCTTGGACTGCAAGTAGATCAAATAAGTCCATCCTAAAGGAAATCAGTCCTGAATATTCATTGAAAGGACTGATGCTGAAGCTAAAACTCCAATACTTTGCCACCTGATGTGAAGAAGTGACTCATTGGAAAAGACCCTCATGCTGGTAAAGATTGAAGGCAAGAGGAGAAGGGGACAACAGAGGATTAGATGGCTGGATGGAATCACTGACTCGATGGACATGAGTTTGAGCAAACTCTGGGACAAAGTGATGGACAGGGAGGCCTGGTGTGCCGCAGTCCATGGAGTTACAAAGAGTTGGACATGACTGGGCGACTGAAATGAACTGATCCTATCGGTTCTATTTCTTTGACAAGCACTGACTAAATACACCTTGCTATGCCAAAGACCAAACAGAAAACCAGTGGTGATAACACTGGTTTCTTTTAACTTGATTAAAGTTGATTATGCCTCTGCTCCCTATCGATTTAAAAGACTTAGTATTCCTAGAAATCACATTGTAATGTGTGTTCTTTATATCCTACAATCTCAAACAACAAACTCAGCTCCTTTAAACACATATATACTTTGTTTTTATTCTTAGGTCATTGATACAAAGTTTCCTCACGGCTGTGGCTGGCATCACTATCACCTTTTATAAGTAGGGATAGGAGTGTCCACTTCAGCTTTCAATGATTCTCAACACCTAGTCTCCAAACAGCAACATCAGCATTACCAGGTGCTTGTAGGAAATGTATATTCTTGGAGCTTTCCTGGTGGTCCAGTGGCTAAAACTCCATGCTCCCAGTGGGTTTGATCCTGGTCAGGAACTAGATTTTACATGCTGCAACTAAGATAGGTCTCATATATTGCAACTAAAGATTTGCATGCTACAAAGAAGATTGAAGATCCTGCATGCCACAGCTAAGACCTGACATAGCCAAATAAATAAATAAATAAATATTAGAAGAAAAGAAAAAAAAAATGTGTATTCTCAAGCCTGACCAAGACATATTGAATCAGAAACTCTGAAGCACTGGCCCAGTAATCTGTCTTTTAAGAAGCTTCCAAGTTCCGATGCAAACTAAAATTTGAGAATCACTGCTTTTACTATAGAATGCCAAAACATTTCCCCAATTTCTGCAGTTACAGAAGGTAAAGGTATTCCTCCCAAAACCGATTTTGACTGGGAGGGGCCTGAATAGAATCTGTCTAGATTGGGAGTTGGTGATGGACAGGGAGGCCTGGTGTGCTGCAATTCATGGGGTCGCAAAGAGTCGGACATGACTGAGCGACTGAACGGAACTGAACTGAGATTGGCTATTGGAAAATTTTGTACAACCAGAAATGCAGAAAGATATAGAAAGCAATCCCAATCTGACTTTGGTTGCACCTCAGAAATAGCAACAGTGGTAAAAATAAGCAAACTTCTATCTCTGCTTAAACCTTATCCTCCACTTTAGATTCCGTTCCTCTTCCTTCCTGTTTCTGTGCCTTCCCTCGTACTTTTTACCCTGTCACCTAAGTTGCCAACCCTCTCTCTGATTCATTTGATTACCCACTCAAGATCAGCTGAAGTCTCACCTTCCTCGTGATGTCTTTTCAACTACAATGTTCTCTCCCTTTACCAAATATCTGGTAGTAGTGTTGCATTTTCTGGTTTAATTACTTTAAGCTAGCATGGGATTATGGTGATGCTCATTTTTTTCTCCTTCTTCCCAGACCCTTCAAAAGATTGCAAACCTTTGAAGGAAAAGGTATCCAACTTTTAGGTGTGCAACTTTGGTCAGCTCAGGCCTCTAAAATAACACATCCTGAAGTAGGTGACTTGTCAACAATAGAAATTTATTCTTACAGTTCTAGAGGCTGAAAGTCTAAGATTATGGTGCTGGGACAGCTGGGTTCTTGTGAAGACTTTCTTCTGAGTTGCAGATGGCTGACTTCAGGTTGTATTCTCTCATGGTGGAAAGAGCTAGCTAGTTTTCTGGCCTTTTCTATAAGAGCACTAACCTCATTATGAGGGCTCCACCTTCATGACTTAATAATCCCCCAAAGTCCCCACTTCATAATTCAATGATACTAGAGATTAGACTTCAACATGGGGAGGACATAAACATTCAGCCCATAGCAATACCCCAAAGCACCTGGCATGATGCTGAACACACAGTAGATAAGCAACCAATGAAAGCTGAGCACCAGAGAATTGATGCTTTCAAATTGTGGTGCTGGAGAAGACTCTTGAGAGTCTCCTGGACTGCAAGGAGATCAAACCAGTCAATCCTAAAGTAAATCAACTCTGAATATTCACTGGAAGGACTGATGCTGAAGCTCCAATACTTTGGCCACCTGATGTGAAGAGCCAACTCACTGGAAAAGACCCTGATGCTGGGAAATATTGAAGGCAGGAGGAGAAGGGGGTGACAGAGGATGAGATGGTTGGACGGCATCACCAACTCAATGGACATGAGTTTGAGCAAACTCTGGGAGACAGTAAAGGCTAGGGGTGCCTGGTGTACTGCAATCCATGGAGTCACAAAGAGTCAGACATAATTTAGCCATTGAACAACAACAACCTGTATTTGTTAAACTGATCAACAGATCACCATCAATCTTATTGGTCTCTGGCAACTGGTAACAGATTTGCCTGTCTTTATTTAGCTATCATGAAGAAATCTCCATTTTGTACCGTGGAGGAGTAATATCTAGGAAAACAAATATATACAAATAAATATCAAAAATCAAACTGGGCCTTTATAGAGCTGCAAACAGTGAGGTGTAGGATTATAGGGGTGGGAGTGACAAAAAAACATCCAGACTGTATCTTTAGCATCCAGAGCACTGTTGGAACTCAGTAAGTATTTCTGATGGACTATATAAGGTCCAGATTTCATTGTTTTTGTAATAAGAACAGAATGAATGAATCGGCTCTCAGGTTAAACATTGCCCTGATATTCAAGTGTTCTTCCAGCCTCATGGCCAGAAGTATACCCTAATATGTGATACACACTCTGGTTTCTAATATCTATGCTCTGGGTATTGAATCTGCAGCAGGAATTTGCCTTTGCAGAGGGAAAGTCAGAAGCTTCTTCCTATGCAAGTAATTGGGATTCTGTTATGGTGACTATATCATGTTTCTCTGAGAGAGTAAACAATATTTTCTGCATCACCTGATGGTCCCCAGATGTCTCCTTAGAAAACTCTGCATCCTTGGGGAGCTGAATACTCCGTTCCCACTGGCGGTCCTAAATTAGATATGGTGGAACTAGTAGATGGAGGTACTGATGCCTCTGCTAATACGGTTTACATGTCTGCTAACACAGCTGCCTTCCTTTGAGCTGTGGGACTGCTGAGAAACCCCAGGTTTTGTTAAATCATCTCTTTTTGAAGGGGAAGGTGCCTTCTCTTACCTAAGGGTCTGTTTTTCCAAGGGAAGGAGTTAAGTTACCCTGACAGTAGACAACTTTCTGATATACCAGAAAGGGCACTAGAAGGAGAGCCAGGAGATATTAGTTCTGAGCTTTGTCATTATTTAACTGTATTGTTGTCGTTCAGTTGCTAAGTCCTGTCTGATTCTTTTCGACCCCATGGACTATAGCACATCAGGCTTCCCTGTCCTTCATTATCTCCCAGAGCTTCCTCAAACTCATGTCTATTGAGTCGATGATGCCATCCAACCATCTCATCCTCTCTAACCCCTTCTCCTCCTGCCTTCAATCTTTCCCAGCATCAGGGCCTTTTCCAGTGAGTCAGTTCTACTCATCAGAAGGCCTAAGAGTTGTAATATCAGCTTCAGCATTAGTCCTTCCAATAAGCATTCAAGGTTGATTTCCTTTGGAAAGTTCACATTTGTGGGCTTCAGTTTTCTCTGCAGAACAAACAGTCATCTAGCTTATCTCTAGATTCTTCTAGCTTATGTGTTTTATTATTTCTGATTTCACTGCTCATATGCCTCTTTGTTTGTTTCTAAGCATCAATGAATATGTTTTGCCTCAGTGTACTGTGTCCACCTGGATAATATTTTTTCTGCTTGCTCAAGATTCTGGCTAATTTCTAATCATTTCCTGCATTCTTCTGGGATCTCTGGCAAATTTTAAGATCAGGCTGGTTTGTAAAGTATGCAAACTAATCTTTCATTTATTCTGTTTCAACTGCTATATTTCAAAATCGACCCCAATTACCTAGGCTATAAAGGCAAAGCTCTAAACTATAAACAAAGAAATTATCATAATTAGAGCCATTTCTTCCTGACTGGACTCACTGGAGTTCAGAGAGGTTGAAACTACTGAAGCCCAAGTTACTCAGACCTTGAGGTCTCCAAGGTCACCTGGCCTAGAATGGTTGGTATTAATAGAAACTGGTGTAGAGTTACTATTGAGAAATGTGAGTGTGATAAAATTACTTCCAGCAGTATTTGTTGGCTGACCTGAATAATCTTGAAGCCTGTTTTGTGTTGTGATGACAAGGTGGACAAAGTGTATAGGAGTATGGGATCTGACACACTCAGGGATTTTTTTTTGTAAGCTTCTGGATGAAGATGATCTCAAGTGCTAATAAAAAATGTACACTCTGTCTTGAGGGCTTATATAGTATCTTTGGTGACTTGAGGGTTATAACATTAGGAATATAGGGTTCTAAGTCTAGGAATCCAAGCGAATGCTTCCTTAATGGGCATAATGACAGCAGGGGTGGCCATGCCAGTAGAGAGAAAGGAGGGAAGTCCTGGGGCAGCTGATGGTTTCAGGACAAGGGGTGGTACATAGAGGTGTGATGCCAGGTGGATATAAAAGGAAATACTTGGGTGTTCTTAGGTTAATATGGCTAAAAGTCTCATAGAAAAAATCTTGGAAAATTTTAATAAGAATTTTGTTTTTTTTATTCTTTGCCTTAGGCCATCTTTCAGGAAATCCAAGCTTCCCATTATTAATCATATCAGTGACTATCATCTATTGGGGACCAGTCACCATCTAAGACCTGTGAAGTCTACTATAGTGTTATTGTTTCTTTTTGTTGTTGTTTAGTTGCTCAGTCGTGTCTGACTCTTTCCAACCCCATGGACTGTAGCCCATCAGGCTTCTTTGTCCATGGGATTTCCCAGGCAAGAATACTGGAATGGGTTGTTATTATCTTCTTCAGGGGATCTTTCTCACCCAGGGATTGAACTCATGTCTCCTGCATTGGCCAGTGGATTCTTTACCACTGAGCTACTTGGGAAGCCTGTATATCTATCTATCTATGTCTATATGTATATCTATGTATCCTGGGTTGGGAAGATATCCTGGAGAAGGGATAGGCTACCAACTCCAGTATTCTTGGGCTTCCCTGGTGGCTCAGATGGTAAAGAATTCACCTGCAATACAGACGTGGGTTCAATCCCTGGGTTGGGAAGATCCCCTGGAGGAGGGCATTGCAACCCACTCCAGTATTCTTGTGTGGAGAATCCCCATGGATAGAAGAGTCTGGCAGACTACAGTCCATGGAGTTGCAAAGAGTTGGACATGACTGAATGACAGGACAAGCACACACACATACACACACACACACACACACACACGAAGTAGATAAACTCTAAGTTAGGAAAGAAAAAGAGTTTTTGTCAATGGAATGATAAAGATGGGATTATGACTAGAGTAATGGTTCTTTGTGTTGTTGCTTATTTGTCAAATGCAGCACCAGGCTTTGTATTATTTTCTCTTCTACAGTTGTTACAGATTACTAGCATACAGTTTTTGCTTGTTAATTGTTTCTTCAACTGAATCAAATGTAAGAATTTTCTGCCTCTATAAACCCTGATGAAATAATTAGAATAATGGGATAGATGATACAATATGACATTTTGGTCAATTTCTGGCTAAGAATGGCTTTGTCTGCCTCTAACTTCTATATTCTCTTCTGCAGCATTTTGTCTTTGATATTATGTTCAATTTAGGTGATTTGCTTGTTATTGTTTACCCTCACAAACTCACTGTGAGAAGACCAGCTTCATACCCCTCAGATATATAGACCATTCAAAGTCAGCAGAGCTCAGGTCCAAGTGAATCTGTGATTCCCCACCTCAGATACACATATGTGCAGCATGCTCAGTTGCTCAATCATGTCTGACTCTTTGTGACCCCGTGGACTATAGTCCTCCAGGCTTCTCTGCCCATAGGATTTCCCAGGCAAGAATACTGGAGTGGGTTGCCATTCCCTTCTCCAGGGGATCTTCCCAACCCAGGTATCAAACCCAAGTCTCCTGCATCACAGGTGTATTCTTTACTGCTGAGCCACAGGGGGATAGGATGGTCTCAGTACTGACTGTGAGTCCTTGAAGCTTGGGTGTCTGCCCTGGAAGGCAATCTGGACAGAGGTGACAGCAGCTCTACGCAGACAGGAGAGAGGACAACCTGTTCATAATACAAGGGGTAGAAATCAAGCCAAGAGGGGAGTAGAGGGAACGGAGTGCCCAGAGGGAAACACTTTGTCTTGCCAATGTTTTTCTACCTCTCTAGGCAAGGGGTCATCTTCAAAGACACCTCCTGTCAAGGTAACAGTGCTAGAAGGCAAATCCTTCTTTACTCCTGCATGCCATGGATACTCATACTTCATATTAATAGGACATTATCAGCCCAGGTGCCAGGCTCTGTGATTCACCAAGGAACAAAACAGTCGCATGTGCTGAATTGTTGTTAGCTTTCCAACAGTCCAAATCCTGGAGGTGTGCAATCCTGCTTTGAGTGTGGGCAGGAAAGTTTTGCTGAGTATTCTTTGTCAAGGAAGTCTGCTTAAAGTCACTGAAAACCTAACCCTATATATTTTTTCAAGTCAGGGAGGAGACTTGTACACGTGGATTGGTCAAGGAGCAATTGACTGTTTCCCTCTAACCCAAGGGCATGACAGAGAAGGATCAGTATTAGCCCAGAGAATAAATGAGAAGGAAGGAAAACACTCTTTAGCAACTCTTGAGTTTCTGCTAGTCTTTCAACTTCTCCATAGAGCACTTTAGGAATGTGCAACATACCTGTGTATGTATGTTGGGGATGTGCTGCAATTTGTTCATTTAATACACATTGAGTTCTTATTCAATAGTGTCTGGCCATGAGGAAATTATGTGGGTGTGAGGATTGCCTGCATTAAACAAAGGATGAGAACTAGACAACTGGTGAGAACATATTGTATAGCCTAGGGAACTCTATTTAATGCACTGTGGTGTCCTAAATGGGAGGGAAGTCCAAAAGGGTGGGGATATATGTATATGTATGGCCGATTCATTTTTGCAGTGCAGTAGAAGAATTGATGCTTTCAAATTGTGGTGCTGGAGAAGACTCTTGGGAGTCCCTTGGACAGCAAGGAGATCAAACCAGTCTATCCTAAAGGAAATCAACCCTGGATATTCATTGGAAGGACTGATACTGAAGCTCCAATCTTTTGGGCACCTGATGGAAGAGCCAACTCATTGGAAAAGAGCCTGATGCTGGGAAAGATTGGAGGAAGGAGGATTAGTTGGTTGGATAGCATACTGACTCAATGGGCATGAGTTTGATCAAGCTCCAGGAGATAGTGAAGGCATGGCGTGCTGTAGTTCATGGGGTTGCAAAGAGGCAGATAGGATTTAGTGACTGAACAACAAGAAGCTAACACAACATTGTAAAGCAACTATACTCCACTAAAAATTAATTAATTTAAAAAAAGGAAGTAAGGAACTTATCCCCCATAGGAAACATTTCTGAGATTATATATGCACAATGATAGCAATTAGATAAGAAATTAGAGGAAGGATGTTCTAGGTCCTGGGAGTAGCATATGAAATGACCTATAGGAGAGGGAGAGCATGGAGATTCAGGGGAAAGAGGTTCACAGTGACCGGAGCACCAAACATGCAGTGGAAATGGGATAGGTGATGATGGCGAGCTGAGAAGGGTAAGATCCAGTACTCTAAGCCACTATGAACAAAGCTAGTGGAGGTGATGGAATTCCAGTTGAGCTGTTTCAAATCCGAAAGATGATGCTGTGAAAGTACTGCACTCAATATGCCAGCAAATTTGGAAAACTCAGCAGTGGCCACAGGACTGGAAAAGGTCCGTTTTCATTCCAATTCCAAAGAAAGGCAATGCCAAAGAATGCCCAAACTACCGCACAATTACACTCATCTCACATGCTAGTAAAGTAATGCTCAAAATTCTCCAAGCCAGACTTCAGAAATATGTGAACCGTGAACTCCCTGATGTTTAAGCTGGCTTTAGAAAAGGCAGAGGAACCAGAGATCAAATTGCCAATATCTGCTGGATCATGGAAAAAGCAAAAGAGTTCCAGAAAAACATTTATTTCTGCTTTATTGACTATGCTAACGCCTTTGACTGTGTGGATCACAATAAACTGTGGAAAATTCTGAAAGAAATGGAAATACCAGACCACCTGACCTGCCTCTTGAGAAATCTATATGCAGGTCAGGAAGCAACAGTTAGAACTGGACATGGAACAACAGACTGGTTCCAAATAGGAAAAGGAGTA
>SJYQ01001354.1:218913-236018 GCA_006410935.1 Redunca redunca
TAAAGACAGTAATGTGTTTTCTACTAGTTATTTTCCAACATTTTATTAAAACAAAATTTAAGATTTACAGAAATATTATGAAAACAGTACAAAGAGCCTTCATATACTCTCCACCTAGATTCAGCTAGATTCATGAATTATTAATATTTGTTCATATGTATAAATGATTATTTCTACAATTATTATTAGTTTACTGAATCATTTGGATATGTTTCAGATATTAATCATCTCACCCCTACATAGTTCAGCATATATTTCCTATGTTACTCTACATAATCACTATATAATGACAATACTCAAGAAACGTAACACTGATACTCTTTTATTTTTCAATATGCATTTTATATTCTAATTTCTCCAGTTATGTTAATAATGCCATATATATGACTATATATGTGTAGGTATATATGTGTGTGTGTGTGTGTGTGTGTGTGTATGTATGTGTATATATTTGGATTTAGGGTTTAATCAAGAATCACATAATGCATTTACTGGTCCTATTTCCTTAGGCTTCTTTGGTATTCTAGCCTCTTTTTATCTTTTATGACACCGACAACATTTTATATTTAAAATGTTTATCTTTAGTACTATTTGAGTCAAAGAATTTTGCTGATCCTTTATAAAGTACATTCTGTTTCACTTCCAAAGTTGATTGGCTATGATCAGCATCATCTAGAAAAACAAGTCATATTGATTACTGGATCTAGCCAGATTATTATTTCATTGGTCTAAAAAAAATTAATAACTAGTTTTGAATAGAATGTAGGTAACAATTATTGGTTTTGCTGATAGATGTTTCCAGTGATTAGGAATTAAAAAAAAAATCCTGAGAATGAGGAACAGTGTTAGAGGTACACTAGATGAACATAATAAATATATCTCTGTCATTTAAAAATTCTGAATACCAAAGAATCTTTTTAAAGGGATTCTAGAGGAGAAACAAATTTCAAACTCTGTCCATGGTTACATTCTTAGAAACATACTTTTCCCCAGCCATGCTGGTTATCATTTGTCAAGTGCTGCAAAATCCAGTTTTTAATGCCTGTAGCCCTTGGTCTTCATAATAAAACCATCAACATGCCTGTCAGTTAATGCCAGTTGGGATGACACTGACCATTTTTAACGATCCAGTTAAGTTGTTATGCAGAATGCCTTCCAATATGGGTTTATCTGATTGCTTCTCCTTGTTTAGATTCAAGCTAGTATTTGTCCTTTGTCTTATTGACAATCATAGATCTTTGAGGAGAGTTAACATTTCCTCTAGGACTTCTGTTAAAAACTTGAGTTCCTTTCAAGTCATTGCAGTAATCTGGGCACAGCTACTACAACAATGAAATCCACAGCTTTAGAGCTGAAACAAGATAGATTTTAATTTCTCTTTCATATAAAGTCCACAGGTGAGTGGTAGCAGTCTTGATAGAGTGACTATGCTTCATAAAGTCATTCAGGGACCCAGGGTCCTTTCATCTTGTCCATCATTGTCATCCTCGAGTATCTGTTCTTCATGAAGTCAATGCTGCCTCGCTAGCCCCATGTCTGCATTTCAGCTGCAGGAAAACCAAAGAGAGTAAAGTGCATGCAATTTCATTTTTTAAAGGATGAGACTTAAAAGTTTCTCTTATTACTTACATTTGTATTCATTGGCCAGACTCAACAGTTGGGCACAAAGGAGGTTGAAAAAAGCAATTAGTAGCTGGGAGGCCAATTGCCCAGCTAAAGCTCTAGCAGTTATATTAATAAAAGGAAGGAGACTGTGGACACTCAGGGACCATTATTGGACCATTATTGATTTCTACCACAGTCATTCATTAGGTTGTTATTTCCTATGGTGAACAAGTGAATTCATCTCCTTACCCTAACTATCTCCTTAGGTTCTCTTTCATGATACTTATTCAGATGTTTTCTCCTCTATGTAGAGGTCTTCAGAAGTCTCTTAATGAAGTTTTAAAATATAAAAAGTAATTAGTAAAAAGAAATTACTAGACCTAATTTCTAAAGGTGGGGGATTGTCATCTCAGAAGATTTTTGCATCATTTCTCAAAGGCAAAACTGATGATTATGCCAAAGCTAATTCAAAAGGCAGAAACAAATTGCTTCCAACCCAGAATTGAGGTGTTTAAGTTTTCATTCATTACTGGGTAATCTTAGGAGGGAAAGATATTTATTGGTAGGCTTCTCTAATGTACTAAAGAGTATAAAAACACTGAGAAGTAGCTATAGCATGATAATGCCAACAGTCACCTTAGAGGTTGTTGTTCTGTTGCTCAGTCATGTCAGACTCTTTGTGACCCCATGGAATGCAGCACATGTTGCCAAAATTTATCTCATCTTACTTTTTATTTATTTATTCTTTGGCCACCATGTGGCATATGGGATTTTAGTTCCCCGACCCATGCCCTCTACAATGGAAATAGGGTTTTAACCACTGGACCACCAAGGAAATCACTATATCCTTATTTTATATGTGATGAAAATTATAGATGCCTCCCAGCTAGTTAACTGTAGACCTGGACTTGGAACCAGATTTCTTGACTCTGGTTCTGATTCTTCCTTCATATTAATATTAGACAGACTCTCATTGATCTAAGGAGAAGGCAATGGCCCCTACTCCAGTACTCTTGCCTGGAAAATCCCATGGATGGAGGAGCCTGGTAGGCTGCAGTCCATGAGATCGCAAAGAGTCGGGCATGACTGAGCAACTTCACTTTCAATTTTCACTTTCCATTTTCATGCATTGGAGAAGGAAATGGCAACCCACTCCAGTGTTCTTGCCTGGAGAATCCCAGGGACAGGGGAGCCTGGTGGGCTGCCGTCTGTGGGGTTGCACAGAGTCGGATACGACTGAAGCGACTTAGCAGCAGCAGCAGCAGCATTGATCTAGAGTCAGTTTCTCCATCTCACATATCTGACTCATTTACTAGAGTCCAGGTAACATCTCTATCTCTTCCAAGTTATCTGAAAACGAAGTGCATTTTAAAAAGGAAAACAAATAAAGCAATCTTGGGAAATATTTGCTAGAGTCATGCCTTAGAATCTCTTTGAAGCTTACAGAAGAACACTTGGTACCTCAGACCCAGCATATCCACCTTCCTTCATATTTAAGGATTATTTGTGCCATTTCTGCCAGATTCCATGTCAGTCGCGTCTAACTCCCAGAGCCCTTTCCGATATCACACTCATGTAACACTATGTCTGTCAACAGCATCCAAGGCTTCATAGAAAAGCAAAAATCAAGCAGGAAGTCATAACACTTTCTTTTGGATACGCTTTCCACTCTGATAGGACAGGGCCCTACAGTATTTTATTTATTTTTCTTTGGATTTTGTATTTTTATTGTGAAAGAGTTCAGATGTAAAAATAAGAACAGGGAATAATACCACATGAATATACTCACTACAGCATTTAAAGAATTCTTTTTAAAAACCATATAATTTTATTTATTTATTTATTTTTGGCAGTGCTGGGTCTCTGTTGCTGCTCGGGCTTTTCTCTAGTTGTGGCACGTGAGGGCTACTCTCTGGTTGTGCTTCTCAGGCTTCTCATTATGGTGGCTTCTCCAGTTATGGAGCATGGGCTCTAGGGCATTCATGCTTCAACAGCTGTAGCACACGGGCTCAATAGTTGCAGCTTCCAGGTGCTAGGACACAAGCTCAATAGTTGTGGCTGGGCCTAGTTGCTCCTTGGCATGTGGGATCCTCCTAGATCAGGGATCAAACCTGTGTCTCCTACACTGGCAGGTGGATTTTTTACCCCTGAGCCACCAGAGAAGCCCAAGAATTCTTAACATTCTGCATTATCTGCTTCAGAAATTTTTTTCAAGATATGAAACATTATAGTTACTCTCAAGGTTTGGTTTCATTCTATTCCTTTCTTTCTCTTTCTCCCTCCCCAGGGATAATTAATAATTGAAATTTTCTCCTTTGAAGTCTTCCATATCAGTCACTGCAGATCTTTGAAAGGTAATTTGGGGCTCATTTCTGCCCTGGGTTAATATTGGAGGATCAAAGATAGTGTCACAGAAACAACCTCTAGTTGGGAGATATGAAATGAGTAAAAGTAATGTACCATATTGTATGAAATGCAGGAGGATGCAACACTATTTTGTGTAGTGCCACTTATGGGAAAAAAAGAAAAAACAAGCCTTCCAAGTAAAACTTGCCATATGCTTTGTTCACATATAATTTTTATTTTATTAAAATACTTATTAAAAACAGTTCTTTTGACGTAGGCATCAAATTTTGCTATGTATTACTCTGTATATACATAAAAGTCAATGGTGTTCCTAGAATTTCTCCATTTTTTTTCGATTCAGATACTCATGTCCATATTTTTTCACATCACATTGGTGCCAGGTAGAGCATAGATGATGCCTCCACTTCTTAAAATGTATTTAGGGTTTTCTTCATGCCTCCGATCCTCATTCTTCTGATCTATCAAGGACAGCTGCCTCACAGAGAGCTCGTGGCCACCAGAAATTCTGAGAAACTTTAGATGTATTGAAGTATGAAGAATGCACATCATGAAATTGATTTTTTAAAGTAGCAATTACTCATTGTACTCCTATCCAGAATAAGATATTTAATAGAACCCAAGACGCTTTTGAGCTTCCCAGGTGGCTCTAGTGGTAAAGAACCTGCCTGCCAATGCAGGAGACAAAAGAAACGTGGGTTCAGTCCCTTGGTGGGGAAGGTCTCCTAACCCACTCCAGTGTTCTTCCTGGAGAATCACCTGGCCAGAGGAGCCTGGCTGGCAACAGTCCACAAGGTCGCAAAGAGTCAGACACGATTGAAGCAACTTAGCACAAGACGTTTTAAGTCACAGTGAAAGGGGAGGCAAGCTAGACTTCCTACCACTCTGTTTTAAGGAGAAACTGTGATGCTGAAGGGGCTTCCCAGGTGGCACTGGTGGTAAAGAACCCACCTGCTCATGCAGGAGATGGAAGAGATGCAGGTTTGATCCCTGATCCTGGAAGATGCCCTGGAGGAGGACATGGAAAAACCAGTACCCCAGTACTTTCCTCATAGGGTTGTGAGAGAATTAAAGAGGTTAATTTGTGTAGAGCACCTAAGACAGTGTGAGTGTTCATAATTATCCGTCTTCTCAGTCTTAAACTTTTCTAATTGCCTGATTCCAAGTTCTTTTTTTTTTTTTTTTTTTAAACTTCTTTTCACTGTTGGGAGGATCTCCACTCCAGCCCCTGGCTTCTAGGTGTTAGCTTGGCTCAGGGCAGGCCCTCTTCTCTCCCCACCCCCACCCCTCTCGCTTGCATAGGGCTTGGTTTCAGTAACTTTTCCTGGCAATGTCCCAACTCTGGTCACAGTGTCTGTCTCCAGGCCCAGAGCCTATTCCTATCGGCCCTGTTCACTGCTTCGGTGTCGGCCTATAGAAATGTTTGTCCAGTTTCTGGACTCAGCCATGTCTTCCTGGTTTTTTTCTTTTTGTATTTTACCTGTGTTAAAAGATAAATTGAGGTTTATTAAAAATTTTGAGTTCCTTTGAGCAAAAACTGAATCAAATGAAGCAACAACAAATCAGAAGTGGTTAGGAGCACTCCCCTGACAGAGGTTAGAGGAAAGATTTTATAAGGAAAAGGTGGAAGAAAAGCAAGGAGCTTATTTGATTGGCTACAGCTCAATGTATTATTTGGAAAAGACTAATTGCTTGTGATTGGTTGTCCTTAGGTTTTGATTTCCTAACATAGAGGCACAAACAAGCTTAGATTATAGTCTGTTGACTGAAAAAAAAAGATACACAATATAAAAGTTGAGTTATGTTTTATTTGATGGACATTCTCGGGACTTCAAGCCTGGGAGACAGGACTCTGAGATTGCTCCGAGGGACTACTCCAAAGAGGTAAGGGAGGAACCAGAATATGTGGATGTTTTCGCAACCAAGGTCAGGTTCTTAGAACATCAAAAAATTACTATTAATTAAAGAAAATCAGATATCTCTAGTTAAGGAATTTAGAACTTTACTGTGTGTGTTGGGGGGGAGGGGCAGGGAGGATGCAAAAGTTGAAATTCATTGAACTCATTCCTTTGATATGCTTCTCAGCTATCTGGGCCCAGTATCCCGAGTTTTCCCATCCTGAGCCTCCTTAAGGTGCGACCTTGGGGGTGACTGCAGTGATTGACAGCTTGACTGCAGGCATCCTGTTTCCATCCTGAGTTTTCTCAGGGCTTTCCATTGAAGGTGGCTGTAATGTGATGGCCTAATGGTTGCAGCATCCTTTGTTTACTGATATGGAAGGCACCATTTTTTCATTGACACTTAACATAGTCTGCTAAGGTATTAGAGCCACCACATTCTAATATCCACCTTGTTTAATTAGCTTAACACAAGTAATTGCCATATCTTTTGATCAGAGTGCATGATTAATGTGTGGATTCCTTGTATCACCTTGCCTGGAGTTCTTAATCATGTTTATGCATCTCTGTCTGTTTCACTATTGCTCATATCTATTCATCTTGACACCTATTCCAGCACCTGACACAATCCTGCTGCATGGTGGAGCTCAATAAAAATGATTAGATGAATGGAATGATTTTTTTTTTTAATTTAAATCTTTTTCTCAGCACCATTTAAAAATGTCTTGCTTAATTTGGAACTTCAAGTGTCTGTTCTTCTCTTTCTTATGAGAATTAGTTTTGAGGTCACAAATATTTGTTTTTTTAAGGCAATTTAAAAAAATGATTTTATTCATTTATTTATTTTTGGCTGTGCTGGGTCTTCGTAGCTGCATGGATTGTTCTCTAGTTGCTTTTCTTTAGTTTCAGAGAGCAGAGACTACTACTCTTCAATTGCAGTGGACAGGCTTCTCATTTCTGGGCACCCAGGCTTCAGTAGTTGCAGCTCCTGGACTCTAGAGCACAGGCTCAATAGTTATGATGCTTAGTTCTTCCTTGGCATGTGGAATCTTTCCAGACCAGGGATTGAACCCATGTCTCCTGTGTTGGCAGGTGGATTCTTTACCACTGAACCACCAGGAAGCCCTAGGCAAGTTGTTGTTGTTGTTGTTGTTTAATAGCTTTATATTTTGGTATTGCAACTATAGAAAAATTGTAAAAGCGGTATGAAGAATTTCAGCTTCTCCTTCATTTAGATTCCCATTTACTACACGTAATAAAGAAGTAGCAGGCCCAAAATGGCATCATTTGTACTAAGCCCCATGTCAGCAAATGATTTAATACCTAGCTTAATGGCAGTTTCAACCTCCTCCAAGAATGTAATTTTAACTGGTTAGTCTGGAATTTCCTGGTCAGCATGAGTGAGGCAATCCCTCAAGACCCCTTCTCTCCCCCAAAGGAGCTTGACCTAAATCTCAGTCTGTCCACTCTTTGCTAGAAATTTCCCTTTCTTGACCCTTTTCTGTCTATAAACACCTTTTCTGCTGCTTGGCAGAACTCTTTTCTATTTGCTAGATAGGATCTTGCCTGACTCATTATTACTGAATGAAGCCAATTTGATCTTTAAATTTGCTCAGTTGAATATTTTTTTTTTTAATAGTTTTGGCGGCAGTGCTGGGATTGAAGGAGACTTTCAGCAGATTCCCTGGCAGCTCAGATGGTAAAGAATCTGCCTGCAATGAGGGAGACATGGGTCTGATCACTGAGTCAGGAAGATTCCCTGAAGAAGGGAACAGCAGCCCATGCCAGTATTCTTGTCTGGAGAATTCCATGGACAGAGGAGCCTGTTAGGCTACAGTCCATGGGGTTGCAAAGAGTTGGACATGACTGAGTGACTAACACTTTGACTTTCCAGCAGCTTCAGTAACAAGAAACACAGACATGGCATCCCTTGAACCCTTAAGAGTTCTCTGTCTTTCCTGCCATGTCCAAGGACCATGGATAAATTCCTCTCAGTTCTGAGCTCCACCATTTTTACATCAGGGTCCTGATCTAATTGGCTTGCCACCATTTGTTTGGAAGCTTTCCCCATTCTTCCCAGACTCTCCCCAGATTCCACAGTGGGAAATGCTGGCTGGAGCTGGACTGGGTCCAACTTAACCAGACTAAGACTCTGGGTAGCCACTGCTCAAACCAAACTCCACTCACTCATATACCTTGCTCTGCTTCCTCTGAAACCATGTCTGACAAACTTGGTATGGCTGACCTTGAGGAATCCAACAAATCAAACCTGAAGAATAGAGAAGGGCAAGAAGGAAAAATCCTCTGTCTGCAAAGGAAATGCTTGAACAGGAGAAGCAAGCAGGAGAGTCATAACAAGGCAGGAACCACCAATATGAACTGTACATTCCACAAGCATTGCCTTCTTGTGTGACTTCTTATAGCTGTTTTCCTTCATTTGATGCAAAGAGCTTGGGTCAAGTTTAAGTGACAACACTGTCCCTTTTCACACCAAAGAATGAAGAACTGCTGGCAATGAAAGGCAGGCCAGCCCCCTCATCTGCCTGTCTTGCTGTTGGCGAAACAAAAAGCTGAATGGGACAACAGTGAAACCTAGAGTAAAAACCAAGTTAGTGCAAGGTGTCCTGAAAGCTATAAAATGTAGGGATGTTTTTGTAGCCTCAGGGCATCTGGAATCCCAGTTCCTTGACTGAGGATAGGACCTAGACTTTTGGCAGTAAGAACATGGAGTCCCAACTACTGGATGGCCAGAGAATTCCCTGTAAAATGCAAGTTTAATCACAATGCCAGTTTTGTTCAAATGATTTTAATTATTATAATGTACATTTAAAAAAAATATGCAAATAAAAAATTTTAAAACCAGGAAAGAAAAGGTCTGGGTCTGACTTGAGCTGTTCTGTGTTCAGAAAGCCGTTGCTAATGGGCATCTCAGAAGAATGCAAAACTAATGGGCTGGGGCAAAGCATTTAAGAGCTGTTGGAGCACTTGCCACCTACATCAAAGCTCTCATGTTGAGATAAATTGGTCATGGAATATGTTAGATTGTGTAGACTGAAAAAATTAGTCACAACCTTAAAGTTGAGAGTTATGTTTTGTTCTGGGAAATTTTTAGGACTTCAAGCCCTGGAGATAGCATTTCAAGTGACTCTGAGAGGACCGCTCCAAGGAAGCAGACGGATGAGTCAGGTTATATAGAGGTTTGCAACAAGGGGCAGGTAGTCTGAACAACAAAAGTTAAGGAAAACCAAATATCTCAAGTTAAGGAATTAGAGCTTTTCTATGTATGGGAAGATGCAAGAGTCCAGGTTTGCTGAAATCGCTTGTATCATATGCATCTCAGCTACCTGGCACCAGTATTCTGAGTTCATCAGGGCTCACCTTAGGGAGCAGCTGCAGCCTAATGGCTACCCAACGGCAGGTATTGTTTTCCTTCCTGGGTGCCCTCAGGGCTCAGAAATTGGAGGGCTGGAATCGCTACTTGTCATCCTTGTTTACTAATAGGCAGGGAATACTTCATTTCTCAACTGACACAGGTCACCCATAAACCTCAAAAGAACTTCTGTGCATTGAGGAGCACTTTAAAACACTGTGCGAAGGACTTCCCTGGCGGCCCAGTGGTTAAGAATCTGTCTTCCAGTGCAGGGGATGCAGGTCAGGGGACTAAGATCTCACATGCCACTGAGCAAGTAAGACTTGACACAACCAAAAATAAAAAATATTTTAAAAAATAAATAAAATAAAATAATATGTGATTCCCAATCCAGCAGTAAATCCCTTTTAGGTATTAGTTTGTCTTAAATTTTATAGAGTTAAATTTGCTACATTTAGGCACATCAACTTATTTTAAGTCTAAGAATTACAGTCCTGGAAGCCGTAGATTTCAACAAAAATGGCAAAATCTTACTAAAAACCACCTAGAATTTCAATGGCCACAATGGAAATATTCCAATTTAGATAAGATTGTTTATTTAAGAAATGAAGTTGAAAACAAGTTTTCCCAAGTCAAACAAACAGAATCGGAAACCTATTTTAATTGGTATGTGTGCTTAGGTGTTCAGTCGTGTCTGACTCTTTGCAACCCCATGAACTATAGCCCACCAGGCTCCTCTGTCCATGAAATTCTCCAGGCAAGAATACTGGAGTGGGTAGCCATTGCCTTCTCCAGGGGATCTTCCCAGACCTGGGACTGAACATGGGTCTCCTGCATTGCAGGAGCAGTTTTTACTGTCTGAGCCCATAAGTATGCAGAAGCTTCCAGACAGCCTCAAGACAGAACAACAATGGGAAGAATTTAGGCCCATCTGAAAACTCTCTTCCTGTGGCATTCTGGGTTCCATACAATAAACAAGGTCCTTCATCCTGCTCATTAATATGATAATGCCCACTCCAGATGCATTATCTGTGAATGGCTTATCTCCTAAGATTAGTGTATTGATAAAAGGATAGAAAATAGGATGGGAGGCCATGAATCTTACTGAACTTGTGACCATAACTGAGCAGTTTGAAAGGACTTTGGAATAAGATTGTAAACAGGAAATCAGCAAACTATCAGCCTTACAGTTACAACAGCTCCAAGGCCAGAGACCTATTTAACATCTGGATTTCTCCAATTGCAAACTCCTTGTAGTTCATCATCAAAACATGGGCCCAAGAACTGATGTCTCAGTTGTCATCAGCTGGGACACTGGAAAAGAGATTGTCCTCAAAGGCCTTATGCAAATTCTACAGACTCAACTTAAATGCCCTCATGGATGTGTACGTGTTGAGTCGCTTCAGTTGTGCTGACTCTTTGCAGCCCTCTTGCCTGGAAAATCCCTTGGACGGAGGAGCCTGGTGGGCTGCAATCCATGGGGTCTCGAAGAGTCAGACATGACTGAGCAACTTCACTTTCACTTTTCACTTTCATGCATTGGAGAAAGAAATGGCAACCCACTCCAGTGTTCTTGCCTGGAGAATCCCAGGGACGGGAGAGCCTGGTGGGCTTCTGTCTATGGGGTCGCACAGAGTTGGACAGGACTGAAGCGACTTAGCAGCAGCAGCAGCAGGACTGTAGCCTGCCAGGCTCCTTTGTCCATAGGATTTTCTAGGCAAGAATACTGGAGTGGGTTACTGTGCCCTTCTGCAGGGGATCTTCTCGACCCAAGGATCAAGTCCACATCTCTTATGTCTCCTGCATTGGCAGGCGGGTTCTTTACCACTAGCGCCACCTGGAAAACTCAAATGCCCTCATATCTACCTCCAAAGGAGGGTCCCTACATGGGCCCCTCTCAGGATTGGCAGGACTCTGAGCAGTTCTCTAGAAAACTGCCTCTTCAGTTTAGTTCAGTTCAGTTCAGTCGCTCAGTCGTGTCCGACTCTTTGTGACCCCATGAATCCCAGCATGCCAGGCCTCCCTGTCCATCACCAACTCCAGAGTTCACTCAAACTCAAACTGTTTAATTCCCTTAAACAGCCAAGAGGAAGCTAAAACTAAAATTAATGGAAAATTCTGCTAAATTCTGGTAATAGATACCAGAGCCATACTTTCTACTTTAAATCCCCTTATAGAACAACAAACCCCCCAGGAGTGAAAATTAGTAGCTGGGGTGTCTATTAAAATTCAGAGAGGGTTTCTATATCAAACAAATGGCGACCTTTTACTGAAAAGCATTTCTTTCACTGTGTGACACAGCCCAATCTTTTATGCAGAGCTCTTCTTTCTGAACTAAAAGGGCTGGGAATTTCTAGGCAGTTCAGTGGCTCACCCTGGCAGTAAAGAATCTGCCTGCAATGCACGAGATCTGAGTTCAATCCCTGGGTTGGGAACATTCCCTGGAGAAGGGAATCAATACCCACTCCAGTATACAGAAGAGCCTGGCAGGCTACAGTCCACGAAGTCACAAAGAGTTAGATGCAACTGAGCGACTAACACTTTCACTTTCCAGTGGTTAGGACTCCATGTTCTCACTCTGTGGGCCTGGTTTTGATCTCTGGTTGGGGAACAAAGATCTCACATGCCACTGAGTGTGGCAAAAAAAATAAATAAATAAAAATAAATAATAATAATAAAATAAAATAAAAGGGCTAATATATTTTGACATCCAATGGAGACCTAATTTTAGAATTTCCTGGTCAATCTGAACCTGATCTTTTATGTTCTTTACAATTTGCCTTTGATACAAAAGAAGAACTCCAATAAAAATTCTTTGATTTAATAGAGGTGCCTAAAAATCTCTGGGCTACTTCTCATAGTGACTTTGGGAGAATACAAAATACAGTGTCTATAAAAACTCAAATAGATGACTAAGCCTCTTCCTAAATTACCTCAGTATCCATTAAAGTCTGAGGCTATACAAGTGTGTGTGCTCAGACCTCATGGATTATAGCTCACCAGCCTCTTTTATCTGTGGAATTTTCCAGGCAAGAGTACTGGAATGGGTTACCATTCCAGTGGGTTAGGGGATCTTCCTGACCCAAGAGACCCACATCTCTTGCATCTCCTGCACTGGCAGGCAGATTCTTTACCACTGCACCACCTGAGAAGCCCTGGACAAGGCCACACACCAATAGTAGAAGACTAAATTACCCAGGAGTGATCTTTTCCTGTACCAGTCCATATATTGTAACACGCTGATTTTGCTGGTCTGAAAACCTAATGCATGGGATGGCCATTCGTCAAGAACTTGAGAGCTATTAACAAGACAGTTCTCTCCCTGTTTCCTACTTGTTCCAGCTAGGATCAAAAGAAACATCCTTTTCTCACGAGTCCTACCAGACTTAGGATTATTCCATGTTGTGGACCTTTGTTCAGTCTTCCTCAGCATCCCTGTAGCCACCAACAGCCAATACTTACTTGTCTTCTCTGGGAAAAATCAGCAATATATCTGGACAGTCAAGCCTCAAGAGTTCATTGTGGCCTTTTTTAACTTTTCCAGGTGTTCCACCAAGATTTAAGTACCCTCTAGTTCCCTGAAAAATTGACCCTTTCACAATATGTAGTAGAGAAGCCCGTGGTGTGTCTGTTACCAGAGACATCCATAAAGATTCTACTTATTTGCCACTACAGTTAGCTGAAAAGGGACATAAAGCCTAAAAAACAATTCCAATTATCTGTGCATGCGTGCATTCTCAGTCACTTCAGTTGAGTCTGACTCTTTGCCACCCTATGGACTGTATCCTGACAGGCTCCAAAGGATCCTCCACTTCAGTTGTGTCTGACTCTTTGCCACTCTATGGACTGTATCCTGACAGGCTCCAAAGGATCCTCCAGGCAAGAATATTGGAGTGGGTTGCCATGCCCTCCTCCAGAGGATCTTCCTGACCCAGGGATCGAATCCACATCTCTTGTGTCTCCTGCATTGAGGCAGATTCTTTACTGCTGAGCCACTGGGGAAGTACCTACAATGATCTCTAGAAACTGTTTATTATCTAAGTCATAATCTAAGCACTGAAGGAATCCAGTTATTTCCAAAATGCACTGAGCAAATCCAAGAATTTCCTAGGTCCACAACTAAGTGATAACTTTGTGGATTTCTGGGCCTGAATGTTATTATAGACTATGGGTTCCTAGATTTTTTTTTTTTTTTCTATTAGCTTCTACATTTTATGAACTTCCTAAAATTTTACTTCCTGAACCCCTTCCTTGGGAAGGTAAACATGAGCAGGTCTCTATAAAGTTAAAACAGGTATTGCGAGAAATACCTGCCTTTGGGCTACCTAACTATTCTAACCCTTTCATTTGTGCATGCGAGGAAGAACCAAGCCCTGGGAATGCTTATGTAGCACTTGGTAATAAACATAAGCCTTTTGGTTATGATAGCTTGCAATTGATTCAGTTTCTTGTACCTATCCCAACTGTCTTAAGGGATAAACTGCAGTTACAGAGTTAGTAGAAACTTCAGCAAACTAAATCCTAGGAAATGACATTTATTTACAAGCTCCACACTCTATCCAAAGCCTCCTTAATTCTGAATTGACTCAACACTTCTCCACAAACAGACTAAGCTCCTATGAGATCCTTCTGCTTTCACCACCTAATCTTCATCTTAAACATTAATCTTAAAGCTCTTAATCCTGCTACTCTGTTACACCTGCCTGACAAAGGTGAGCCCCAGGGCTTCAGGGTGATAATGTCCCATTCAGGGACACTGCATCCTGATTTATGAGATGCCCCTTTGACTAACCCTGAGCTGATCTTCGTTGATGGGTCATACTGTAAAAATTACAAAGGATATTTCTAAGCTGGTAATGCTGTTACTGTCCAATATGAACTACTTGAGAGGGAAAGCATCTCATAAGCTAAATAAGTCCAGTAAGCAGAGCTCCATGCCCTTCCCAGGGAATGTCAGTTGTTAGAGGGACAAACTGTTAATATTTATACTGATAGCCAGTGTGCCTTTACAGCCATCCACCGAAACTTCCCAGATGGCGCAGTGGTAAAGAATCTGCCTGCCAATACAGGAGATGTAAAAGATGTGGGTTCAATCCCTGGGCAGCAAAGATCCCCTGGAGTAGGAAGTGGCAACACGATCCAGTATTCCTGGAAAATTCCATGGACAGAGGAGCCCAGCAGGCTACAGTCCACGGGGTTGAGAAGAGTTGGACATGTCTGAGCACATGTGCATGTACACATGTACATGGAAACAAAGGTGTTTTCTTCTTTACTCTGATGCCAAGCATCTGTGTGTAAATCATTGCATACAGCCAGGGGTTCTGAACCGTAGGGATTACGGTTCTTATTGAAAACAAAACAGGATGTGCGTTTCTGTGATGTTATAAATACATTTCTACTTTATTTTGAAGCACTTGCCAAGCTATTAATAATTACTATTAAACAGTATATAACGTTAACAATGTTAAAGGACTGCTTATCATTAGAAGCAGACTATATCTCCAAATTCTAAAGCAGCAACAGACGTGGTTGCTTGTATAAAGCCTAGTGATACTTTTTATGCTTGTATAAAGCCTAATGATACTTTTTAGACTAATTTCCATGGTGCCCTGTTGACATTAGCACTGCCTGTTACAATAAACAATCTTAGACATTTATCAGCTGTTGATACAGGTGTTAGTTTCTAATCATTTTTTATATGTTTTAAATTTTTGAAATTCTAGTGTACCTGCCATAATATAAAATAAACACTGTGCTGTATTTAAAAAAATGAACAACAAGCAAATGACCTTCTTACTACCATTCTTTTGCCTTCTGAAATTGCCATTATTAAAACTGAATTGAATTGAAGTCGCTCAGTTGTGTCTGACTCTTTGTGACCCCAAGGGCTGTAGCCTAATCAGGCTCCTCCGTCCATGGGATTCTCCAGGCAAGAGTACTGGAGTGGGTTGCCATTTCCTTCTCCAGGGGATCTTCCCGACCCAGGGATCAAACCCGGGTCTCCCGCATTCCAGGCAGATGCTTTAACCTCTGAGCCACCAAGGAAGCCCTATTAAAGCTCAGAGTAAAAAGAATGCACCTGACTTATCCAGGGAGATGCCTGATAAACAAGGGCAACAGCAGAAGCTTTAAAGCTGTGGCACATGTGAATAAATCCACTATCTTTTGGCAAAAAAATGACCCCTGGTTCCCAAACTTTTGCCATCCTGATGTCCTTGCAACATGGCAGCCATCTGCTCCTGACGGAGGAATTAAGATGGGCAAACAATGGCTGTAAACTCAATGAACAGTCTGGATATTGGGAAGCCCAAGATGGCTGCTTGGTTCTTCCCAGATTCCTGGCAAACCTCATTTTATATTTTTTGCATTTCTTTATCCACTATGTTGCTAAGTCGTGTCTAACTCTTTTGTGACTCTGTGGACTGTAGCCCGCCAGGCTCCTCTGTCCCTGGATCATTCAAAACAACTCAAATTATGAATAGCATCATGGGGAAACGTCTATAAAGTTACAAAAGCAGTTAGCCACCAGTGTTTGACCTGACACATCCACTATCCTGGAGAGACTATTTTGTTCCTAGAGGCCTGAGACCTTGCGCCTATGAATGCTTTGAACACCTGCAGCTGGACTTCATTCATTTGTTACTTAATATGTTTTATCAATATGTACTTGTTATTGTATTTATGTTTTCTGAATGGGCTGAAGCCTTCCTCAGAGAAACTTGTAGAAAATATTTCCCCCTCAGGGTATACCTTCCACAGTCTTCAGTGACTAAAGCATCTACTCCCTGGGAAAATGACATGAGCCTGAACAAAAATGTTGGAAACTTCTTGGAATTATCACTGTCCCTGTCACCCTCAAACTTCAGGCAAGGATGAAAGGACTAACAGGATTCTCAAACTGAGAATCTCTAATTTGCTGAAACCATTGGACTTCCTCGGCCTAATGTATTGCTTTTGATTTTTGTTTGTATATTTTTTAATTTTTTGGCTGCACTGAGTGGCATGTAGAATTTTAGTTCCCTGACCAGGGATCAAACCCGTGTCCTCTGCAATGGAAAGTGAAAGTGAAGTCGCTCAATTGTGCCCGACTCTGCGACCCCATGGACCGTAACCTATCAGGCTCTTCTGTCCATGAGATTTTCCAGGCAAGAGTACTGGAGTGGGTCGCCATTTCCTTCTCCAGGGGATATTCCCGACCCAGCCATTGAACCCGGGGCTCCGACATAGCAGGCAGACGCTTTACCGTCTGAGTCACCAGCGAAGCCTGCAATGAAAGTGCAGAGTGTTAACCACTGGACTACCAGTGAATTATCTTTGGTTTTGCTGACTACTTGCAGTATGCTCCTTGGGAAATGTAAACTCTACAGGAGCAGTCATTGGTATACACTTTTATGCTGATCCCTTGTTATCTCAGACTAGTATGATTCAGTTCAGTTCAGTTCAGTTCAGTCGCTCAGTCGTGTCCGACTCTTTGCGACCCCATGAATCGCAGCACTCCAGGCCTCCCTGTCCATCACCATCTCCCGGAGTTCACTCAGACTCAACGTCCATCGAGTCCGTGATGCCATCCAGCCATCTCATCCTGGGTCATCCCCTTCTCCTCCTGCCCCAAATCTCTCCCAGCATTAGTCTTTTCCAATGAGTCAACTCTTTGCATGAGGTGGCCAAAGTACTGGAGTTTCAGCTTTAGCATCATTCCTTCCAAAGAAATCCCAGGGCTGATCTCCTTCAGAATGGACTGGTTGGATCTCCTTGCAGTCCAAGGGACCCTCAAGAGTCTTCTCCAACACCACAGTTCAAAAACATCAATTCTTCAGTGCTCAGCCTTCTTCACAGTCCAATTCTCACATCCATACATGACCACAGGA
>SJYQ01001354.1:236773-280911 GCA_006410935.1 Redunca redunca
CCCTTAAATCTATTTCTCACTTCCACTGTATAATCATAAGGGATTTGATTGAGGTCATACCTGAATGGTCTAGTGGTTTTCCCTACTTTCTTCAATTTAAGTCTGAATTTGGCAATAAGGAGTTCGTGATCTGGGCCACAGTCAGCTCCTGGTCCTGTTTTTGCTGACTGTATAGAGCTTCTCCATATTTGGCTGCCAAGAATATAATCAATCTGATTTCGGTGTTGACCATCTGGTGATGTCCATGTGTAGAGTCTTCTCTTGTGTTGTTGGAAGAGAGTGTTTGCTGTGACCAGTCGATCCTCTTGGCAAAACTCTGTTAGNTCTTGGCAAAACTCTATTAGTCTTTGCCCTGCTTCATTCCGCATTCCAAGGCCAAATTTGCCTGTTACTCCAGGTGTTTCTTGACTTCCTACTTTTGCACTCCAGTCCCCTATAATGAAATGGACATCTTTTTTGGGTGTTAGTTCTAAAAGGTCTAACACTAGTATGATTAGCTGCACGCTGCATGCTAAGTCGCTTGAGTCATGTCCGACTCTTTGCAACCCTATGGACTGTAGCCCACCAAGCTCCTCTGTCCATGGGATCCTCCAGGCAAGATTACTGGAGTGGGTTGCCATGCCCTCCTCCAGGGGATCTTCCCAACCCAGGGATGGAACCCACGTCTCTTATGTTTCCTGCATTGGCAGGTGGTTTCTTTACCACTAGTGCCACCTGGGAAGCCCCAAGAAGAGAAGATGTTTGGTCAAAAAGTTTGCCCTGCAGCTAGTATCTCAGGTGAAATAGTTATCTCTTGTAATAACGCTGTTCCTGACACAGCTCCCTTTCTAATGTAAATTTCCTTTATAAATTTAGATTTCCATTGAAAAGGGATACTTTCAAATCTATTTTCAGAACTTCATGTCTGCAATTTCTCAAAATAATCTGCTTATGCCAAAAGGCTTATTTGGGGGTGGCATATTCTGCTATTTTTTACTTACATGATGAAAGGGTAAGGGAGCTCTTTCTGGCCTTTTTTAGAACAGCACTGATCTCAAGATCTAATCACCTCCCAAAGGCCCTGCTTTCTAATAGCATAACACCAGGAGCTAGGATTTCCACATATGAATTTAAGAGGAACACACTCCTTTATACCATAGCATCATGTTGCACCAGGGTTTCCCAGATGGCTTAGTTGTGAAGAATCCTCCTGCCAATGCAGGAGACACAAGACTCACGGGGTCTGATCCCTGGGTCGAGAAGATCCCTTGGAGAAGGAAATGGTAGCCCTCACCAGTATTTTTGCCTGGGAAGTCCCTTGGGCAGAGGAGCCTAGTGGGCTACTGTCCATTGGGTCACAAAGAGTAAGACACGACTAAAGGACTTAGCACACATCATGTTGCATCAGTTTCCTTCACCCTGGAACAGTTCTCAGTCCTGCTGTTGTAGTCCTTGACAGTACTAAAAAGTGCAGGCTTTACCTTCTATAAGCTGACCCTCAATTTGGGTCCATCCAACATTTCCCATGACCAGACTTGGGCCATGCATCCTTGGCTGGAATCCCACTGAATGGTAGCTGCTCCCATCTGAGTTCTTCTCAGACTTCTTATTACTGGCATCAACACTTTCATTTTTCCAATTTTCTGTTTCACTGATGAACCCAGGATGAACTAAAATATTCAAATAATTCCACAAACTCTGTTGAACAAAATACTAAAACATAAATTGTTTTAACTGGTCTGGAGACCAGACCAGTAAGCAATAGCTTAAAAATTTTGCATGCTGATNTATATATATATATATATATATATATATATATATATATATGTATATAAAGTCTGAACATGTAGCCTTGCAAGCTTTTCTGTCCATGGGATTTCCCAAGCAAGGATACTGGAGTGGGTTGCCATTTCATTCTCCAGGAGATCTTCCCGACCCAGGGATCAAACCCACATCTCTGGCATTGGCAGGTGGATTCTTTACCACTGAGCCACCAGGGAAGCCCCCAAAATATTCTAATAAGTCCACAAACACTGGTGAACATAGTACTAAAACAGAAGTTGTTTTAACTGATTGGGAGCCCAGATCAGTAGGTAACAACTTAAAAATTTTGTATATTCATGTATATGTAAAAGTATGAATATGATAGATAAGAGGCAAAACTAAAAAATTAGGAAAATATTTACATGTGATGCTAACCATGATTTTAAAACGCAAAGCAATTGTAAGTATAAAATTCTATAAAGTTAAGTCAGGGAGAGAAGGATTCGGCATAAATACACAGGTAAAGTTAGTGTTATTGGTAATGTATAGATCTTACTTTGGGTGACAGATTCTATTTATACTTCATAACATACATTTATGATTCACATTGAGACAGTCAGTTCCTAGGCAGGTTGATAAGAGGTCTGGGGCTCCCAAGGAGGAGATAGGGGTCTGGAATTCTCAAGGAGGAGGAAAAGACAAATTTTTTTCCTACATTCCTTAGTCTTAGTAAGGATTATATAATAACAACATATCCTTCTTGAGGACATGTTTCTCCTTGAGAACCTTCTGACTAATCCTGTTATCTTAGAATGTATATTATGAGAGTGGGTCTGGTAAGATCTTTACAACCTTGAGACATTCTTTTGATTTACTGTAATAACCAATTAAAAAGTATATAACTCCCTTGCTTAGACTAGCGAGTGGTGCACTCTCTGGCCCCCTTCTGATGTCTATGTCAGAAGCTTTCTCTGTACCTTTTTCACTTTAATAAAACTGTTAAACAAAAGCTGTTGAGTGATCAAGCTGGTCCCTGGTCCCAAAGCTAAATCTTCTTTGGAGATCATAAATCTGACATCGTTCACTGTAAGCTACCAATATGTATGTTATATATATGAAAGTAGTGTTAATCTCTCAGTCGTGTCTGACTCTTTGTGACCCCACGGACTATAGCCCACTAGGCTTCTCTGATTATGGAATTCCCCAGGCAAAAATATTGGAGTGTGTTGCCATTCCCTTCTCCAGGAGATCTTCCCATCCCAGGGATCAAATCTGAGTATCCTGCATTGCAGGCAGATTCTTTACCATCTGAGTCACCAGGGAAGCCAAATTATATATATATGCGTGTGTGTGTGTGTGTGTGTGTGTGTGTATATGTGTGTGTATGTATGAATATATGTGTATATATAAATATATATATTTGTTGTTGTTGTTCAGTCGCTCAGTTGTGTCTGACTCTTCGCAACCCCATGGACTGCAGCATGCCAGGCTTCCCTGTCCATCATCAACTCCTGGAGCTTGCTCAAACTCACGTCCATTGAGTCAGTGATACCATCCAACCATCTCACCCTCTGTCATCCCCTTCTTCTCCTGCCTTCAATCTTTCCCAGCATCAGGGTCTTTTCTAATGAGTCAGCTCTTCTCATCAGGTGGCCAAAGTATTGGAGCTTCAGCCTCAGCATCAGTCTTTCCAATGAATATTATGGATTGATTTCCTTTAGGATTGACTGGTTTGATCTCCTTGCTGTCCAAGGGACTCTCAAGAGTCTTCTCCAGCACCACAGTTCCAAAGCAACAATTCTTCAGCACTCACCCTTCTTTATAGTCCAACTCTCACATCCATATATGACTACCAGAAAAACCGTAGGTTTGACTACATAGACCTTTGTTGGCAAGGTAATGTCTCTATTTTTTAATATGCTGTCCAGGTTTGTCATAGCTTTTCATGCAAGTAGCAAGCATCTTTTATTTTATTATTTTATTTTATTTTTTTAAGCATCTTTTAATTTCATGTCTGCACTCACCATCTGCAGTGATTTTGGAGCCCAAGACAGCAAAATCTGTCACTGTTTCCATTGTTTCCTCATCTATTTGCCATAAAGTGATGGGACTGGGTGCCCATGATCTTAGTTTTCTGAACGTTGAGTTTTAAGCCAGCTTTTTCATTCTCCTCTTTCACCTTTATCAAGAGGCTCTTGTATGCATGTGTGTATATATACACACACAATTATCCTTGTACAACATGGGTTTAAACTGTTAAGGTTCACTTTTAGGAGGATTTATTTTTTCAATAATAATGACTACAGTGCTGTGTGATCCATGGTTGGTGGAATATGCATATGTGAAGGACCTGTGGATACGGAGGATCAACTGTAAATTATATGTGGATTTTTGGTTATGGGGAGGGTTGACACTCCTAATCCCCATGTTGTTCAAGGATCAACTGTATAAATTGTAGTTGGTATTAGTGTTCACCAAAATTAGCCCTTCCCTGTCATAGAATTATGAATCCCAGCCCTGGTGGGAGTCATCTGTTATTATAACATAAGCTAGTGCATCCTGACTGGTATGGTACATATCAGCCATCACATAATCAAAAATTTTTGTACCCAAAGGAATTATGGAATAATGCTCAAAACATACAGGTTGTAAAAACTTTTATCTTATGAGAGATAAGGACCATCTGCAGTATTTACAATAAATCAATACAAACAATGAACAAGACAGAAACAGCCCTGGAAAGGGTACAGTCTTAAAGCCATAGATTTTTAGTATATGCCATCTTTTTGAATTATCTGAGGGACTTCCTTGGTAGTCCAGAGGTTAAGAATCCTCCTGCCAATGCAAGGGACATGGATTCGATCCCCAGTCCAGGAAGATTCCACATGCTGATGGGCAAGTAAGCCCCATGAGCCCCCACTACTGAACCCATGCTCTAGGGCCTGTGAGCTGCAGTTACTGAAGCCTGTGTCCTAAAGCCTGTGCTCTGCAACAAGGGAAACCAGGGCAATGAGAAGCCTGAGCAAAACAAAGATGATCCAGTGGAGTCAAAAATAAATAAATACTTTTTAAATGAAAAAATTTAAACATATATAGCCATCATGTATCTCCTAATATGACATATTGAGAAAAGCACATCACTTCTGTAGTTTTTCTTGCCAAATACACCAGAAAGTGAAAATGTTAGTTGCTCAGTCATGTCTGACTCTTTGCAGTCCTGTGGACTGTAGCCTTCCAGACTCCTCTGTCCATGAAATTCTCCAGGCAAGAATACTGGAATGGGTAGCCATTCCCTTCTTCAAGGGATCTTCCTGATCCAGGGGTCGAAGCCGGGTCTCCCCCATTGCAGGCAGATACTTTTCCATCTGAGCCACCAGGGACCAAGCCTAAATTCAGTCAAATAAGGAGAACACATTAGACAAATCCAAATCGAAGTTGTTCTACAAACTAACTGGCCAGTATGCTGCTGAAAGTACCAGAGTCATAAAAGACAAGAAAAGACAAAGGAATTATCATAAAAGAGGTGGTACAGACATGGCAGTTAGATATAATGTGGAATCCTGGGTTGATTCCCAGACCAGGAAGAGAATGTTGGTGGGAAAACTAGTGAAATGCAAAGTCTTGTAGCTTAGCTAATAGCATCATATCAATGTTAATTTCCTGGTTTTGATAAAAGTACTACAGTTAAGGAAGATGTTAACATTTAAGGAAAACTGGCGAAGAGTTTTGGAAACTTTCTGTACTATTTTTGCAACTTTTCTGTAAGTCTAAAATAATATCAAAATAAAAAGCTAAGAGAATAAAAAGCACTCTGGGTGATTAAGATGAGGCTCAAGGGTAGGATGAGGAGTGGGCTGTTGTCAGAGGCAGGATAGAGGATTTTGCATACCTTACTCGGTATTTTGTTTACATTGTGCTTTTGCATTTAGGAGAAACCATATTTATACAATGTATACAACCCTAGTCAGGGTTTGAAAAGGTCCAAGTGGCCAAAGCAGTTATTTCAATGGCCTTATCAAACTGTTGCAGCTTAGACTACAGCTATGTTTTTCAAAATGTCACAAGGAACATTCAAAGATATTCACAACAATTATGTCTTGGTCAGAAAATGATGAATGGCTTCTATTTTTTTCTTTATGTGTCATGGCCAACTTTTTGCGACCCCGTGGACAGTAGCCTGCCAGGCTCCTCTGCTCATGAAATTTTCCAGGCAAGAATACTGGAGTGAGTTGCTACTTCCTTCTCTGCTTTTTTTTTTTTTAA
Source organism: Redunca redunca (assembly GCA_006410935.1). NCBI lineage: Eukaryota > Metazoa > Chordata > Mammalia > Artiodactyla > Bovidae > Redunca > Redunca redunca. The sequence continues at coordinate 242,780 of SJYQ01001354.1, forward strand.
TATCTTTAAGTAATTTTCAAATGATTTACAGTTATTATATTTTGCATATATAATCAAACCCCAATTATTCTTAAAAACTTCAACACACAGAGATAGCATATTATTAAGATCTTGGTGAGTGGAAGCTGAGTTAGCAATACATTTAATTTTAGCTCAATGGACTACACATTACACAGTTCATTCTGTTATAGTCTAGCTATTGCTGCCTATTATGGCATAATCATGGCTTCCAGGAAAACCCCTACGACTCACTGTGCCAACCATCCAGCATTTGTGCTTCACCAAAAATGAAGATAAAAGATTGTACTGAGGTGAACATATCTATGATCTAACTTAAGAGGTTGTAGATAAAGGCAGAAAAAAGCTTAAAATGTATGGATCCAGGAGCTAGCCTATGGAAAGGTGCTCCAACTCTTAAAGTTTACATATGAAACAGAATTTTTAGAGGGTTATTCAAATTTGACAAAAGCTTTAAAAACTCACATCATCAATAAAAATCATGAAGCCGAATGAAAATTTTATAATACTCAGTAGTGAAGAGCAGTTTACTATTACCAGAGGAAAGAATAATCTTTATACTTTAACAAAGTATAATATTTTGTCAACCTAAATACACAATGTAAGAATTGTGAGTCAAATTTTATTTGGGGTAAAATGAGGACAATAACCTGGGAGACAGCACCTCAGATAGCTCTGAGAAACTACTCCAAAGATGTAGGGAGGAAGCATATATGTGATTTTGGTGAACAGGGAGTATAATCAAGTTCATATTTTTTGCACAAGTTTTCTGCTAGTCACAAGGAGCAGTCGTCATCATGGAGGATTTTAGTGCTTTTCTAGATATGAAGAGATACAAGAATTGGGCTCATAAAATTGGCTTCTAAAAATATCCAACTACCTGAAGACCTGTTCTTCCAGTTTCTCCCAGAGCACAGTTCAGTTCAGTTCAGTTCAGTCGCTCAGTCGTGTCCGACTCTTTGCGACCCATGAATCTCAGTACGCCAGGCCTCCCTGTCCATCACCATCTCCCGGAGTTCACTCAGACCCATGTCCATTGAGTCCGTGATGCCATCCAGCCATCTCATCCTGGGTCGTCCCCTTCTCCTCCTGCCCTCAATCCCTCCCAGCATCAGAGTCTTTTCCAGCGAGTCAACTCTTCACATCAGGTGTCCAAAGTACTGGAGCTTCAGCTTTAGCATCATTCCTTCCAAAGAAATCCCAGGACTGATCGCCTTCAGTATGGACTGGTTGGATCTCCTTGCAGTCCAAGGGACTCTCAAGAGTCTTCTCCAACACCACAGTTCAAACGCATCAATTCTTCGGCGCTCAGCCTTCTTCACAGTCCAACTCTCACATCCATACATGACCACAGGAAAAACCATAGCCTTGACTAGACGGACCTTAGTCAGCAAAGTAATGTCTCTGCTTTTCCCAGAGCACAGAGTGCCTCATTTCTGATCTCCACCCTGAACTCTTTTCAGGGGGTGTTGAAAATCAGCAGTTGCAGCAGAACATGATTTAATCCTTGCAGAAGTAGATGACAACTGACAATGGCAAGTGCTAGGGTGTAGTTGACACTTTTTTCTGTTTTTTTTTTTTTCCCCCTGTATTATAAAATCACTGTGGTATGAATGGGCAATCAGAGTATATAGCCATGAATGCTTAAAAAGGCAGAAAAAAGATATTATAGAGTGGATCAGGCAGTTAGTTGATAAATTATATTATTTCTTTGGATTTTGTAATTTTTAAAAAATATTTATTTGGTTGCATCAGGTCTCTGCTGCAACATGTGGACTCTCCTTCGTGTTGCAAGGGCTTCTCCCTGGTTGTGGCCCACAGGCTCCAGAGAACGTGAGCTCTGTAGTTTTGACTTGAGCTTAGTTGCCACAGGGCATGTGGGATCTTAGTTCCCCAACTGGGAATCAAACCTGAGTCCCCTGCTTTGAAAGGCAGGTTCTTAACCACTGGACCACCAGGGAAGTGCCTGGATTTTGTAATACTTTAAAAATCTGTAATTTATTATGATTTTTTTTTCAGTCTGGTTATTTATTTTCATCACTTATTCTATATTTGGTGTTTATATTATTTTTTAAAAATGAGCCCCCTTCCTCAGTCTTATAAGCTCAGATACCCCTGAACTGGATCTGTGGGAATGTGCAGGCTCTCAAATATATTTTCTGATTGCCTCTGAGACTGCTTCCTTACTTGGAGTGTTAAATAAGAGGCTGATACTTTAATTTTTCATAGATTAACAGGGATTTAGCACTACAGTTAACAATTCTGAGGCATACCTGGGGAAGAATAGGGTGGAAACAAAGTATTAGTTTGTGTGCTTCCTGGGCATGGATTTTTTTCCCCTGAAAATCGAAGACTGTGGCTACTCAAATAAAACTATATTTTAATTTATTTATGTAAAAATATAGAAATCCTAGTTCCCTTTATTCCTAGTTGAACACATGTTTTAAACTCATTTTCTTTATTCTATATATAAATACAGTGATTTTAACTATCACTTTAAAGAAGCTTTTGATTACCGTTTAATCAGTTTGTGTTGAACAAAATACCCTAAATAAGCAGCCCTATTTACAACTTAATTACAGTTTTACAAACATTTTAAATTTCTTTTATAAATGTAATATATTGATTTCTTTTAAAGCACTTGGAATGCCTAACTTAGAAAGCAAAATCTCTTTTATCTAGCTTCTTTCCTAAATCTGCTGCTGCTGCTGCTAAGTCACTTCAGTCGTGTCCGACTCTGTGTGACCCCATAGACAGCAGCCCACCAGGCTCCCCCTAAATCTAAATAAATTTTAAAAAATATAGTGAATTCCAAATTCCCTTAAACATTGCAGTATTGTTTAAAAACTTGTTCTAGTCTTCCTTTCACCCAAAAACTCAAACTCAAAATCAATTATTTAATTACACATTTTAAATTGTGTAGAATCGCAAAGCTAACCTGTCAGATACACAAATATGACAAATCCTCCCAATATATAAATTATTTCTAAATTTAGCCCCAAATTATTACTGAATATTTGATTTTTTTTAAAGATCTCTGTTTACTTAATTCTAAGTCTTCCCAGAAGTTTTTCTATTTCAGGTAAATTAGAGTTGACATCATCAGAACCTGAGATATTTACCAACCATAAACTTTCAGTCAAGATAAGAAACCTAGTATGATAGATTGTCTTCATAGATAGCCTCCTTAAATGAACCATGCCCTTTGGAGCCTTGTGTAGCCCCTCCTCTCAGAATCTGTTCCTTGCTGGTAAGCAATAGAGTATGATGGAAATGAAGTCTTATTCCTCCCCTCTATGAACATTCACTCTACAGGAAACCAGCTGCGATGTAAAAAGCTTGATGACCCTGAGTTCACCATGCCACAGGAAAACCCAAACAAGTCACACTCATATGCTGTATGTGGATAGAGAGATGTCTGGCCAGCTCCAGCTGTCCAGTCTATGTCCATTAATAACATTCCAGCCGGAGCCCCAGATATTGTGCTTCTGAATCAAAGCATCCATGTGGAAACCATCTGAATTCCTGACCTACACTATTGTGAAATATAAAAATAACAAGGTTTTTTTTTTTTTTTTTTTAAGCCAGTAAATCTTAGGATAGTTTATTATGCTGGAATAGATAACTGAACACCTTCAAGGTGACTGGGCCACTAAGGACACATTGAACTCCTTTTTATGTTTTTTATAACATGGGATTCCAGGTTCATCTTTTTCAATTAGTGTTCCATTATTCTAGTTTATCCTGTCTCCTAAATTTTCAAATTTAATTTGGGTCAGTTAGTGCTCAGCCTGAAAGTTTATAGCAACTTCCTTCATATCTTGGTTGGATCTTGCTTTTTATTTGTTTATTTATTTTTTTTTTCTTAGTCCAGACTACAATTTTCAAAGAAATTGAATGGCATCCGTTTGGATTCTTCATCTCTTTGTCAAGCTCCAAAGCAACATTTCAAAAGTCAGACAGAGGAAGATAAATATCATACAATATTACTTAAGTAAGAATCTAAAAAAATGATACAAACGAACCTGTCCACAAAACAAAAATAGAGTCATAGATGTAGAAAATTAACTTGATTACCAAGGAGGAAAGGAAGGGAGAGGAATAAACTGGGAGGTTGGGATTGACATATACACATTTCTATATAAAACATATACAGTGGCTCATATGGTAAAGAATCCTGCTGCAATGTGGAAGACCTGGATTTGACCCCTGGATTGAGAAGATCCCCTAGAGGAGGGCATGGCAACCCAGTCTAGTATTCCTGCCCGGAGAATCCCTATGGACAGAGGAGCCTGGCTGGCTACAGTCCAGGGGGTTGAAAAGAGTCAGACATGACTCAGTGACTAAGCACAGCACATATATAAATGGATAACTAATAAGAACCTAGTGTATAGAACAGGGAACTCTATTCAGTACTCTGTAATGACTTATACGGGAATTAGTTCATTTCAGTTCAGTCACTCAGTTGTGTCTGCCTCTTTGTGACCCCATGTGGGAATAGATTAAAAAAAAATACAGTGGTTATATGTATATGTATAACTGATTCACTTTGTTCTACAGCAGAAACATACAACATTGTATATCAACTATACTCCAGTGAAAATTAATTTAAAAAAAAAGTTCCGGCTCATGCCTCTGACCGTTTATAGAATATCCTAAGTGAGCAGTTCAGGGCAGATATGACCTTCCTGAGATAAATAACACTTAAACGCCTACCCATTGCTGGCAAGAGAACAGGTAGCTAGAGGGCCGCTTTGCTCAAAGGACACTAGAGCCAAAAGTACTTAGGGACTTTAAGCTTGTTGAATTTTGAAACCTACAGAATATATTATTGGCTTCAAACTATACTGAGAAAGTGACAGTATCAAAATGCAAAAACATTTAATAAAATGTTCACAAATACATGTTAACTACAACAGATGCGAAATTTAGTTGTTGTTCAGTCACTCAGTTGTGTCTGACTCTTTGCAACCCCTGGTAGGTTTCCCTGGTGGCTCAGAGGTTAAAGCATCTACCTGCAATGCAGGAGACCTGGGTTCAATCCTTGGGTTAGGAAGATCCCCTGGAGAAGGAAATGGCAACCCACTCCAGTATTCTTGCCTGGAGAATCCTATGGACGGAGGAGCCTGGTGGGCTACAGTCCACAGGGCCGCAAAGAGTCGGACACAACTGAGCGACTTCACTCACTCACTCACTTTGCAACCCCATGGACTTTTCAGCACATCACTTTCCCTGTCATTCACCATCTCCCAGAGTTTGCTCAGACTCATGTCCATTGAATCAGTGATGCCATCCAAACATCTCATCCTCTGTCATCCCCTATTCCTTCTGCCCTCAGTCTTGCCCAGCCTCAGGGTCTTTTCCAGAGTCTGCTCTTTAAATCGGGTGGCCAAAGTATTGGAGCTTCAGCATCAGTTCAGTTCAGTTCAATTCAGTCACTCAGTCCTGTCTGACTCTTTGTGACCCCATGGACTAAAGCACGCCAGGCTTCCCTGTCCATCACCAATTCCCAGAGTTTACTCAAACTCATGTCCATTGAGTAAGTGATAGCATCTAACCATCTCATCCTCTGTCATTCCCTTCTACTGCCTTCAATCTTTTCCAGCACCAGGGTCTTTTCCAAAGAGTCACTTCTTCCCATCAGGTGGCCAAAGTATTGGAGTTTTAGCTTCAGCAGCAGTCCTTCCAATGAATATTCAGGACTGATTTCCTTTAGGATGGACTGGTTGGATCTCCTTGCAGTCCAAGGGACTCTCAAAAGTCTTCTCCAACACCACAGTTCAAAAGCATCAATTCTTAGGCATTCAGCTTTCTTTACAGTCCAACTTTCACATCCATACATGACTACTGGAAAAACCATAGCTTTAACTAGATGGACCTTTGTTGGCAAAGTAATGTCTCTGCTTTTTAATATGCTGTCTAGGTTGGTCATAACTTTTCTTCCAAAGAGCAAGTGTCTTTTAATTTCATGGCTTCAATCACCATCTGCAGTGAGTTTGGAGCCCCCCAAAACAAAGTCTGTCACTGTTTCCCGTCTATTTGCCATGAAGTGATGGGACCAGATGCAATGATCTTAGTTTTCTGAATGTTGAGCTTTAAGCCAAGTTTTTCACTTTCCTTTTTCACTTTCATCAAGAGGCTCTTTAGTTCTTCACTTTCTGCTGTAGGTTGGTGTCATCTGCATATCTGAGGTTACTGATATTTCTCCCAGCAATCTTCATTCCAGCTTGTGTTTCTTCCAGCGTTTCTCATGACGTACTCTGCATATAAGTTAAATAAGCAGGGTGACAATATACAGCCTTGACATACTCCTTTTCCTATTTGGAACCAGTCTGTTGTTCCATGTCCAGTTCTAACTGTTGCTTCCTGACCTGCATACAGATTTCTCAAGAGGCAGGTCAGGTGGTCTGGTATTCCCATCTCTTGAAGAATTTTCCACAGTTTGTGATCCATACAGTCAAAGGCTTTGGCATAGTCAATAAAGCAGAAGTAGATGTTTTTCTGGAACTCTCTTGCTTTTTCCATGATCCAGCGGGTGTTGGCAGTTTGATCTCTGGTTCCTCTGCCTTTTCTAACACCAGCTTGAACATCTGGAAGTTCATGGTTCACATATTGCTGAAGCCTGGCTTGGAGAATTTTGAGCATTACTTTACTAGCGTGTGAGATGAGTGCAATTGTGCGGTAGTTTGAGCATTCTTTGGCATTGCCTTTCTTTGGGATTGGAATGAAAACTCACCTTTTCCAGTCCTGTAGCCACTGCTGAGTTTTCCAAATTTGCTGGCATACTGAGTGCAGCACTTTCATAGCATCATCTTTTAGAACTTGAAATAGCTGAACTTGAATTCCATCACCTCCACTATCTTTGTTTGTAGTGATGCTTCCTAAGGTCCACTTGACTTCTCACTCCAGGATGTCTGGCTCTAGGTGAGGGTTCATACTATTATGAGTATCTGGGTCATGAAGATCTGTTTTGTACAGTTCTTCTGTGTATTCTTGCCACCTCTTCTTAATATCTTCTGTTTCTGTTAGGTCTATACCATTTCTGTCCTTTATTGTGCCCATCTTTGCATGAAATGTTCCCTTGGTATCTCTAATTTTCTTGAAGAGATCTCTAGTCTTTCCCATTCTGTTGTTTTGCTGTATTTCTTTGCATTGATCTCTGAGGAAGGCTTTCTTATCTCTCCTTGCTATTCTTTGGAACTCTGCATTCAAATGAGCATATCTTTCCTTTTCTCCTTTGCCTTTTGCTTCTCTTCTTTTTACAGCTATTTGTAAGGCCTCATCAGACAACCATTTTGCCGTTTTGCATTTCTTTTTCTTGGGGATTTCCTCTAGGACTGACTGATTTAATCTCCTAAAATTTCATTCTGTTTAAACAAAACTTTTTTGTTTCAAATTTTTTTCCACTTTATTAGAATTCCTGAGAATGCATGATGAGTGCCAAAAGAAGAGTCCATCATAAATTACAGACAAAAAATCAAAAGTAAAGTATAAATGTGTTTTAAATAAAATATTATATTTAATGTGATTAAGGGCAAACTGATATTTTAATGATTCACAAATAAGAGAATGAGTTTCTCTCCCAGGTTATAATACCATCTTGGTGAATTGGTCAGTTCCCTTGAAAAACAATTTAGATCAATTTTACACATACAGTCACTATCCTTCCAACCTTCTGAACTCCTTTTGGCTATATGCTATTGTTTCACTATATCTCTTAGAGAAATAAACCCTGAATGATGCTGATCCTATGCAATTAAACTGTTACTGCCAATTTTAGAAATAAGTCCCAGACAAATGAAATGATTTCCTTAACCCATCCACAGCTAGTAAATAGGAGATAGGCCAGAGCTGGGACTCATGTCTCCTGACTTCAGCACTCTTTTTCCCCCCTGTTTTCCCCATCAAAGCTCCTTGTAACATTCATTTTATTCACATGTTGAAAATCATTGTTGATGTTAGGAAAGATACACCATGCAATTGTCCCATTCTGCTGGGACATGATTCTATACCAGTTGACCAAGGAGTTAGTACTGTGCTTTGGGGGGAAAAATGAAGATGTATAAGGCTATACAGAAAAGAGAGAAAAGAACAGTTTGAGTAAAGAAGCACAAATAACAGCATAAACCAAAACTTAAACTATTTCATAATGTTGTCTTGGGACAGGTCTCCTGGTAACATACATCTTATAAATAGATGTGGTTCAGGGCAGAGGTTGGAGTGGAGGAGTCACAATAGTTTTCTGTGATTGGATCTTGGGGGTGGGAGACAGGAAGGACAGAATATTAGAGACAGTCTTGATTGTCCTTGGAAAACTTTCATTTTTTTCCCTCTCTTCCAATCAAATCCAGTTCCAAGAAAACAATCTGCTCTTGGTCACTTACACAATCCGTGTCAGAAAATGACCTCAAAGGGCATTACATTTCAGCTGTCTTATTTTGGCTGCAAGAAATAGAACTGAATTTTGGCTCACTTTTGCTAATCCTGTAGGACTTCATGTTGGATCTTTCTGTTTACTCACAGCCCTCTGCTTTCATGTTGAAATTTGACCTTCATGGTTCCTTTCCATTAAATGCTTTACTGTAAAAACATTTATATTTTAAGGTACATCAGAACCTTTTTGTTGCTAGACAGATTTTTTTTTTTAATGTGGACCATCTTTAAAGTCTTTCCTGAATTCATTACATGTCACTTTTGTTTTTTTATATTTTGGCTTTTTGGCCATAAGGCACATGAGGTCTTAGTTTCCCGACCAAGGATGGAAACTGCAGTCACTACATTGGAAGGCAAGGTCTTAACCACTGAACTGGCACGGAAGTCCCATGCTAGACAGATTATAATTTATGTAGTTGAGAAATATCTATGCCCGCAGCAACTGAGAAACATTTATTTTCCCTAAGGCACTTTTACCTCTTAAATCACACCATTTAGTCATATAATCCTGGCCTATTTCACTAATGGAAGGGAGTGTCTTGCCCTTACTAACCCCTCAAAGAGGCTACAGAAGCCCCTCAACCATGGAAAGTCTTTTCTGGAGCTCTAAGCAAAGGAAAAAATACCATGTGATCTATATGCTTGGAAACATACGGAAAATCAAGCCAAGAAGCAGAGGAAGAAGAAACAACCCTTCAGAGAATTTAAAGGTAAACAAGTCTTCTCCTTTTGACTATTTTGACATGGAAAAGTGAAATAATCCCAAATAGTAAGAAGTCGATTTATTTTGCCATCATGTTACTTCTCTGATGGTTCTACCAATTCTCTCTTTACTCCTGGTTTCCTGTTGAGAGTTTCTTTTAGCTTCTCCACCCACTGGGCAAAAGGTCCTGGAGTCATCTCACACACACTCCTGCAGCAGAGTCCCCTAGTCCACTGGAAGAGAACCCAGGCTGGCCTCCCAAGCTCAGCAGTGTGACTCTCTGTCTTAAGTGGCCTTCCATCTGGAAGCCACTGTAACTGGTTCATAAGAACTGAGTCCTTCCCATCGGGAGAGCAGGACTATCAGTTCCTGTTGCCCCACAGTAACCTCTAAGTCTCCTCAGCCTTGCTGTTCTGTAATAACCTCATCCAACTCTCTTGCATCAGACAGAAATCAGAGCTATCAGTAAACTGTCATTTGTCTTGTGCTTGGTGAAGATAATATGCAAATAAGATAATGAAGGGACCTTTAAGCAATTTCCATAGAAGAGCATGGCCCAGTAACCTAGTTTCAGAGCCCAGACACAGAACCTGGACCTCTGTAAAGATCCTGTAGTTCATCATTCTAGTTCCTTCTGCCCTATTTCCTTCTTGCTTCAGGCTTAGCTGAGATGAAACATAGCTGGTTGCCATCATTTTCTTCACATAATTGAAAACAACTACTTTAGACTTCACTTCCTCAGATGAAATAATGCCAAATACGTAAATATTTCCTCCACATTCCATTTTTCATCCTCAGTCTTTTTAGATGTAAACATCTCATTTGGGGACTTGTTTCTTGAGGGACAAATATTCAAGTTAGGTAATGTTATTTTTTTCATTGAAGTACAGTTGATTTAACTTATATGCAGAGTACACCATGTGAAATGCCAGGCTAGATGTAGCACAAGCTGGAATCAAGATTGCCGGGAGAGAAAAATCAATAACCTCAGATATACAGATGAAACCACTCTTATGCAGAAAGCAAAGAGGAACTAAAGAGCTTCTTGATTAAAATGAAAGAGGAGAGTGAAAATCTGACTTAAAGCTCAAAAACATTAAAAAAATCAAGATCATGACATCCAGTCCCAGAACTTCATGGCAAATAGATGGGGAAACAGGGGTAACAGTGTCAGACTTTATTTTCATGGGCTCCAAAATCACTGCAGATGGTGACTGCAGCCATGAAATTAAAAGACACTTACTCCTTGGAAGAAAAGCTATGATAAACCTAGACAGCATATTAAAAAGCAGAGACATTACTTTGCCAACAAAGGCCCATCTAGTCAAAGCTATGGTTTTTCCATTAGTCATGTATGGATGTGAGAGCTGGACTATAAAGAAAGCTGAGCACTGAAGGATTGATGTTTTTGAACTGCGGTGTTGGAGAAAACTCTTGAGTCCCTTGGATTGCAAGGAGATCCAACCAGTCAATCCTAAAGGAAATCAGTCCTGAATATTTATTGGAAGGACTGATGCTGAAGCTAAAATGCTAGTACTTTGGCCAGTTGATGCAAACAGCCAACTCACTGGAAAAGACTGAGGCTGGGAGAGATGGAAGGCAGGAAGAGAAGGGGACGACAGAGTATGAAATGGTTGGATGGCATCACTTACTCAATGGACATGAGTTTGAGTAAGGTCCAGGAATTGGTGATGGACAGGGAAGCCTGGCAAGCTGCAGTTCATGGGGTCACAGAGTTGGACATGACTGAGTGACTAAACTGAACTGAAAGTCCCCGAATGCTGCAACTAAGACCCAGTGAAGACAATTTTTTTTTTAAGTCTTATTGACACATTTACTGGTTGCACATAAAATTCACTGATTAATTTAGTGATAAAATATATTTTTATGATGATTTTAAATCTACAATGCTAATCAGGACTGTGGGATGTCATTCTATTTGTTCATTCTCTTTTGTGTCCAAAATAATAACTTAGTGATATTGATAATGACTATAATAATAAGGTCTATTTTTATTCTTTGTTAAAGTGGTTCTTAGAAATTTGATCATTTTTGTTNCTAAAACATTTCTCTCTATAGTTTCCTTGTTCCTGTACCTTTAGATTTATTTTGTTATTTTTCTCATCTCTGAATAGATGTTTCATTTATTTTCATTTCTTATTTTTTAAGATAGGTACAAACATTGCTTTAGCTGAATTTGGTGAGAAGTGTTTTTTTTGTTTTCACCTCTTTATTGTAGGTTTTGTTTCTCTTTCTTTTCTAGTTTTAGTTTTATTTTACTATGATCATGGCTATCTATACCATGTCTACTTTTTGGAATTCATCAAGATTTAATAGCACAGCATTTATGGGCAATTATTTTTATAGTGTTCCATGGGTACTTGAAAAGAAGATACTTTTCCTATATCAAGGAGAAAATTATAGAGAAAACAGTAAGAATAGCCTCATCATTGTTATTTGGCCTTTATTCTATTATCTAAATTTTTTTTATTGTGAAGATAATTGCTATACAGTGTTGTGTTGATTTCTGCCATTCAACAACGTGAATCAGCCATAGGTAGACATATGTATCCTCCCTCTTGAACCTCCTTTCCAACCCCCACACCACCCTACCCCTCTATGTTGTTACAGAGCACAACCAGTTAATAGCAACCAGTTATAGCACAGCCAGTTAGAGTGCTCAACCAGTTATACAGCAACTTCTCACTAGCTAACTTCTCAGTAGCTAACTTCTCACTAGCTATCTATTTTACATGTGAAAGTAAAAGTCACTCAGTCGTGTCTGACTCTTTGCTACCCCATGGGCTATACAATCCATGGAATTCTCCAGGCCAGAACACTGGGGTGGGTAGCCTTTCCCTCCTCTAGGGGATCTTCCAAACCCAGGGACTGAACCCAGGTCTCCCACATTGCAGGCAGATTCTTTACCAGCTGAGCCACAAGGGAAGCCCCATATGGTAGTGTATACGTTTCAATGCTGCTCTCTCAATTCATCCCACCCTTCCTCCCCACTTCCCACTGTGTCCACAAGTCTTTTCTCTGTGTCTGCATCTCTATTCCTGACAGCAAATAGGTTCATCTGTACCATTTTTCTAAATTCCACTTATATGTGTTAATATACAATATTTATTTTTCTCTTTCTGACTTACTTCACTCTGTATAATAGGCTCTAGGTTAATCCACCTCATTAGAACTGACTCAAATTCATTCTTTTTTATGAGTGGGTAATATTCCATTGTATATATGAACCACAATTTCTTTATCCATTCATCTGTTGATGGACATCTGGGTTGCTTCCATGTCCTGGCTATGGTAAATAGTGCTTCAAAGAACATTGGGGTGCATATGTCTTTTTGAATTATGACTTTCTCAGCTACTACCTAATTTTTGACCACTTGAATATTCATAGGTTGAGACAGTGAGTTAAAGTTTTGATTATGTGTATTTTTTATTTCCTATGAAGTTTTCTATGTGAATCTTAATACTGTATGGTTTGATATACTAGAAACTGTTAGATTTTTATTTTAGGTTGTGCATTTTATTATTAAATAGTATCTTCATCTCACTTCATGCTTTTGGCTTTGAAAATAACTTAGTCTGCCATTAAGCTTATGACTCCTGCTTCTTGCTTTTAATTGCATGGTATGCCTTTGTTAACTCTTTTGTTCTCCGCTTTTTTTAGTTCTTTTGTTTTAAATATTCTTTGAGCATACTGTGTAAGGTTGTATTTTACTTTGCGATCATAGCTAAGTCATTTCCTTTTTTAAAATTTACAATATTTTATTAGTTTCAGGCATACAACATAGTGATTCAATGATTTTATGGATATACTCTAAAGTTATTATAAAATATTTACTATATTCCATGTGCTGTATATTACATCTTTGTACCTTATCTATTTTTTTTTTNTTTTTTTTTTTAATCTGGCATTTAAGTTACTTTTATTTTCAATCTATCTTTTTATTTTTCTTTTAATTTTTACTTTATTTTACTTTACAATACTGTATTGGTTTTGCCATACATTAACATGCATCCACCACGGGTGTACATGCGTTCCCAAACATGAACTCCCCTCCCACCTCCCTCCCCATAACATCTCTCTGGGTCATCCCCATGCACCAGCTCCAAGCATCCTGTGTCTTGCATCGGACATAAACTGGCTATTCGTTTCTTACATGATAGTATACATGTTTCAATGCCATTCTCCCAAATCATCCCACCCTCTCCCTCTCCCTCAGAGTCCAAAAGTCCGCTCTACACATCTGTGTCTCTTTTGCTGTCTCGCATACAGGGTCATAATTACCATCTTTCTTATCTATTTTATACCTCGTCATTTGTACTTCTTAATCCCCTTGCTCTATTTTGTCTCTTCCCCTAGTCCTCTCTCCACTGGTAATCACTAGTCTGTTCTCTGTATTTTGAGTCTGTTTCTGTTTTGTTATATTCACTCATTTGTTTTATATTTTTATATTCCACATGTAAGTAAAACATATCTGGAGACTGTTAGCCTAGTGGAACAAGCCAGACAAAGACAAATACTAGGTCATTTGCTTTTAATAGGGGAGTTTATATCAAATATTTTCCTTTCCTGAAGTTATAATGCAACATGAAAGATAAACTTATAGGTAGTTAAATAAATGTTTCTGTAAAGACATTCAAACTTTTACAGTGTAGAAGCTGAAACACATCAGTTCTAAACTTTTTACCCAAGAGTATTGAAGAACAATTTTGATGTATTTGATTATGAGGATTCTGAGACATATTCCTGTTCAGTTTTCTCATGTTCATGTCTAGAACAAAGCTAAATGTTTCAAGTATCCCTTAAATTAAATGAGAGTTGAAAATATCTGACATAGACATATATTGTTAGCATATATATTTATATTGAGAGATACATTTGATTTAATTTTTGATCTATTTTAAATTTCCCAATTTTTTTTAATGTAGTGTATAACATGAGTTTAGCTTAAAACTCAAACAGAACAGAGGACTTATAATGAGCAGGGGCAATTCTCTGCCCCAGAGGAAACCACTTTAAATCACTTTTACATTTACATCTTTAATTTTTCAAATTTCTAAAAACACTTTTACTCACCTATTTCTTTGTTTTTTTTTTGTTTTTGTTTTTTTTTTATTTTAGGCATTATTGATTTATAATGTGGCAGATGAAGCTTTTGCTCATTTACATGCACTTCATCAGCCTCCCTCCATACTCCCATTATCATCATTCCACTGTATTTAATTGTTGATTACCTTTGTTACTCATTAAAGTACTTAAATCTCTTGAATTAGCTGTTTCTTTCTGCCAATCATTAGTGACTCACAATAGCAATAAATGTTTATTATCTCATTTCTGTAGGCCAGGAACTTGGGGGTAAATTAACTGTGTGGTCCTGGCTCATGAGATTGTAGTCAAGTCATCAGCTGGAGCTGCAACCAAGCAAAGACTTGACTGGGGTTGAAGAATTTGCTTCCAAAATGGCTTACCCACATGGATGGTGAGTTGATACTGACAGTTGATAGGAGGTCTTTGTTCTTTGCCATCTGCACTTCTCCACAGGGTTGGTAGGCTGTTTAAGTGTGTTTACTAGAAGATACTGGCTTCCCCCAGAGCAAGCAATCCAAGCAACAGCCATAAGAAAACTTCTGTGTACTGGATAACATAGCCGCAAAAGCCACATACTATCACTTCTGTAATGTCCTCTTGATTATACAGGTCAGCCTTGTTTCATGCGGGAGGGGACTGCACAAAGTCATAGATAACAGAAATAGGGTGATCTTGGAAGCTGCCTACCCAGTCTTACCTCTGGCCTCCCATAATTGACATCTCCCCCTGGCCCACCTACCCAAAAATACACTTACTCCTTCTCCAGAAGTCATATGTCTTGACCCTTTGTGGCATCTACTGGAAATCTAGGATCTTGCCCTCTAAATCAGTGTTAAGTGTAGGTGTGATTACTTGTGTATAGGTCTTAAAGTACAGGTCCTGTCAACCTAAATACCTATAAACTAAAGAGACAAATTATTTGCCCCACATATTCAACATGTAACAGTGGGACAGACACAGAATAAACCACTAAGTGCATGCAAGCTCAGTCGCTTCAGTTGTGTCTGACTCTTTTGACCCTGTGGACTATAGCCCACCAGGCTCCTCTGTCCATGGGATTTCCCAGGCAAGAATACTGGAGTGTGTTGCCATGCCCTCCTCCAGGGGATCTTCCAAACCCAGGGATCAAACCTGATTCTTTTGAGTCTGCAGCATTTCTGGCAGATTCTTTACCGCTGAGCCACCGGGGAAGCCAAAACCACTAAGGCAGTTCCATTTTTAAAGAGGGTAAAAATGGTCATTGATGCATATCAGTTCTGAAATCCAGTTGGAACTGTTTTGATTGGGAAGTTTCTTGACTCAGTTTTATTCCTTTCCTGTAGCTCTCTAAGGCTTTGCCTTCTGGGCTACTGTTGCCATCCTCTGAGTTATCCTATCTTTTCTATGAAAAGTTGCCTGTGTTTGCAGCTAAATCAGAGAAGGCAATGGCAACCCACTCCAGTACTCTTGCCTGAAAACTCCCATGGATGGAGGAGTCTGGTAGGCTGCAGTCCATAGGGTCACAAAGAGTCAGACACGACTGAGCAACTTCACTTTCACTTTTCACTTTCATGCATTGGAGAAGGAAATGGCAACCCACTCCAGCATTCTTGCCTGGAGAATCCCAGGGATGGAGGAGCCTGGTAGGCTGCCGTCTATGGGGTCGCACAGAGTTGGACACGACTGAAGTGACTTAGCAGCAGCAGCAGCAGCTGAATGGTCTCCTTGATTACTTCTTGCCTATAAGTTTGTGGGTTCAGTGCTTCTTTCTTTTCTTTTCTGCTGTTATTCAGTTGATAAGTCATGTCCAACCCATCATGACCCTGTGAACAGTAGCCTGCCAGGCTCCTCTATCCAGGTGATTTTCCAGGCAAGAATCCTGGAGTAGGTAGCTGTTCCCTTCTCCAGGGTATCTTCCTGACCCAAGAATTGAACTTGGGTCTCCTGCATTGCAGGCAGATTCTTCACCATCTGAGACACCAGGAGATCAGAAAATGCCAACCCAAAAAATGCCACTCTAGCATAATGATTATTTCAAGCTGAAGGCAATTTTGAAAAAGAGCACAGGACAAACTCTCTACCTTCCTACAATGTACCTGAAAGCAAGATAATAAATTCATCTTGTGACAATGTCCCCTTCCCCTTTAGGTACCAAGGAGCGAATAGCAATCTTATCAACAGAGATGAGAAGGCACTGAGAGTCTACTAACTTGTCATTATCTATGATCAGCTTCCCATATATTTGCCCTCCTACAATTTGCCATCCCTAGAAGCTTAAATTTCCTTTTCTTCATATTGTCATTTTCTCTTTAAATGTATCCTTCTTTGTTCAAATGATACAAAAGCCTCCACGTTTAGCTATATCTTTAGATTTTTTCTTTTCTTTATATGAAGACTGTCCCATGCCACATAAAACTTTTATCATCAAATAAATGCATATACTTTTTGAGGTTAATCTTTCTGTTTTCAGTTTATTTCACAGGCCCAGCTGGAGAACCTGAGAGTGAGAAGAATTTTCTTCCGCTCCAGTCTGAAGTCATAAAAAAAAGGATGAAGAAATATGAATGATGTGATAAGGTTTGCACTAATGGAGCTTAGTTGGATGTGGATGAGAAGATTTGATAAAGAACAAACCAGGGAAACAATCAACTTTCTGGCTGGATGAATGGCTGGGCTTTGATGCCATTCACCAAAGCGTCAAACACAGGAGGAAGAGCAGCAAAACATTTTAAGAGAAGACAATGTGGTTTTTCCATTAGACAGGGTTCTCGGCCTTCCCCAGTCAATAGAACTTGACTACAGGCCAGACAGGAAATTCAGGCAAGGCTTTACTGGGTCCTCTGATACAGCAGGGGGAATGAGAACAAACGACAGTTTCCTTGCTGGCTCCCTGAGTTGGGGGCAAGCTGGTTTCTTATATGAGGTGAAGATACAGTGTGTCCAAGGGGTGCCCGAGGGGTGGTGTAGGTTGAGTGCAGAGGGCATGCACCGTACCCTGCTTTTCTCCTGATACCCTGTTTTTCCTCCAGGTTCTTCAGAAGTGGCAGTATGGTCTTTTAAAAATCTCTTTCTATCTTTTTTTAAAAAAATATTTATTTACTTATTTATTTATTTGGCTTCCTTGGACCTTAGTTTCATCTTGCGGGATCTTCTATACGTCATGCCAGATATTTCATTGTAGTGCTTGGACTTCCTAGCTGTGGTGCATGGGTTTAATTGCTCTATGACACATGGGATCTTAGTTCCCAAACCAGGGATTGAATTCTCAGCCCCTGCATTGCAAGGTGTATTCTCAAGGGCTGGACCACCAGGGAAGTCCCCTGATCTCTTTGTATCTTGTCCATGATTTGCCCCAACTTTGCATGCACACAGTTATTTTTAGTCCTTTATAATTTCTTTGTATTTTGTTGCTCAAGGAGAGGTTTGTCCAGGTGTAAGCAAGGCAGCGCTGCAGCAAAGGGTCCCAGTCTCAGCTTTTTTGGTGTGTCATGTTCAATTCCGTATACCTGTATGACATCCAATAGACATCCAGTTGTATGTGTTTACAAGTACACACACACATACCCTTACAGCTCAGGAAAGCTCATTGGACTGAAGATAAAGATTTCAGATGATTTAGCTTTTATTAGCAGCAAGTCTGATACCTAGCGAAGAAGATTCCTTCTAATATCTGAATTTGAATTTAAATTCTAGTCAATCTCTGCCCCCCTCCCCAACCGGAGATGCTAGTACTAGTGTCTAACTAGTTGCTCAAGACAAAAAAAAAAAAAAAATCAAACCTGGGAGTCATTCTTAGTTCGTCTTTGTCCTTTATTTCCCACTACACACGTGCATCAGCAAGTCCTATTAACTCTACCTTTTCACTTTTCTCCATAGTCACTACTATCATCACTACCACTGTTAAGACATTATCAGCTCGTGCCTGATCAATTGCAATGGTTTACAGATTTCCTGTTTTGACTCTATTCTCCATGGATTTTATTTATTTATTTATTTTATTCTATATAAAATCCGTTCTCCAACATCATCTTTTTTAAAAAAAATTTTTTTAATTGGAGAGTAATTGTTTTACAAAATTGTGTTGGTTTCTGCCATACAACATGAGTCAGCCATAATGACACATATGTTCCTTCCCTTTTGAACCTCCCTCCAACACCTTCATTCCATTCCAGCCCTCTAAATTGTCACAGAGCACCAGGTTGAGCTCCCTGTGTTATATAGCAACTTTCAACGAGGAATCTACTTTGCATATGGTAATATATATGTTTCAATGCCACTCTCTCAATTTGTCCCACCCTTTCCTTCCTTCCATGTGTCCACAATTCTCTTTTCCATGTCTGCATCTTTTTTCCTGCCCTGCAATTAGGTTCATCAGTACCATTTTTCTAGATTCCACATATATGTGTTAATGTATGATATATGTTTTTCTATGACTTACTTCACTCTGTATAACAGGTTCTAGGTTCATCCATCTGAACCTAGAACTAGACTGATCTAGTTAGTTCTAGATCTGAATCTAGAACTGACTCAAATTTGTTCCTTTTATGACTGAGCAATATTCTATTGTATATATGTACCATAACTTCTTTATCCATTCATCTGTCAATGGGTATCTGGGCTGCTTCCATATCCTGGTTATTGTAAATAGTGCTGCAGCAACATTATCTTAAAAAGATAAATCAGATTATGTTATTCCTATTTAAATGCCTCTAGGGCTTCCCTTTGTACTTTGAAGAAAATTAATGTTCGTACCATGTGCAACAAGGCCTTCAGGATCATTTCTATTTACTTCTCTTGACCAACCTCCTCTATCAGTGCTGGACCTGCTCTAACTCCAGTCCACTCCCCAGCTACAGACCTCTGGGAAACACCAAGTCTGTTCCTACCTCGTCTAGGGCCCTTCCCCTTGCTCCATCCATGGCATGCTCTTTCTTGCTATTTTAGATCTTAGTTTAATGTCACCTCCTCACAGAAACCTTCCTTGACCCTAAACTGAAATAGCACCATGTCTGTAATTTCATCCTCATCCTTAGCACTCCCTGCTATCTATCTATCCCTCTACCTACCTACCTACCTATCGCCAAAGACAGAATACTCCAGACAGTGAAGGAGACTGTTTTAGTCAGTCTTTTACAACAGAAAGAGCAGTCATTAACGAGGACTGTCTCAAATGAAAAGAAAGAGATCTGGAATTTTATAGTGATCGGAAAAGGAGGAAGCCGACAGCAGTTCTTACGGGAGTTATGAAGGAGGGGGATATGTGAGAACTGAGCAGTGGGCTGTTTCTCACAACACAGAAAGTGATCCCAATACTGCTGCTTTCTGTGAGCACAGGGCTTAGATAAAGTTCAACGTTCTCTTCCTCTGTCTCTTAAATGAGAAATTTATACATATTTGAAATAAAGCTTTTAATAGTTTCAATTTGATCAGATGCCCAAGAGGTTACTTGCCCAAGACATTACTTTTTATGACTTAAAATCAATTTTTAAAAACTCTTCACGAGCTCATCTGAGCCCCCCCAAACACCCCTGGGCAGGGTGGCTGTGGCTGAGGGTGGCACTCAGGGACTCAGCCTCATCTAAGACCCCCCACCCCCAAACACCCCTGGGCAGGGTGGCTGTGGCTGAGGGTGGCTCTCAGGGACTCAGTCTTCCTTGTATGAACTAGGAGCTGCCTCCTGGGAATGTGGGATGAAGGCTGATCAGGGAAACTCTCTGTGTCCATCTACTTCCAGGAAGCCCAAAGTTTTGGAAGGAGGGAACTTCAGCTGGGAGTAAAAGTACCTGTGAAAGATGTGGCAAAGCTCTCATAATGTCCCCCCACCCCCAGCCCCCTTTGCTGCTGGTCCCAGTGGCCACCTGCAGAACTGCCCAGCAACCACAAAACGAAGACCGCCTTAAAGTCAGTTTTGAATTGAATTATGTTTTATGTACATATTACAGGTCTTTAGATAATATGCTGAACTGAAAGTATTCAATTATAGATCCAGAGATTAATCTTTGAATTTGGGAGGAAACAGTGGAGATGTTAAGTTTAACAGACAAACCTTCAAAGGGTTCAAATATGATAGAAAGTTAGATTTCCCAACCAATACTCTATATAACTACATAAAATCACAGAATATTAAAGCTGATGGAGACCTCAGCCATTCCAAACCCTAATTTTACAAATGAGGAAACTGAGGACCAGGCTCAGACTCCTAATTTCTAGTCCATATTTCTAGTTTATATTTCTTTTCAATACGCTATCTCTCCACTCATTAAAACATGGAAACAAAAGTCGATAAAATTATTTTATTATTTTCCAAAGAAAAATCTTAAACATTCTCTGTACTGGGTTGAGTAGAGTGGCACTAGTGGTAAAGAATCTATCAATGCAGGTTGATGCAAGAGACATGAGTTCAGTCCCTGAGTCAGGAAGATCCCCTGGAGTGGGAAAAGGCAACCCACTCCAATATTCTTGCCTGGAAAATCCAATGGACAGAGGAGCCTGGCGGGCTACAGTCCGAGGGGCTGCAGAGAGTCAAACAGGACCAAGCCACTAAGCACCAGCAAAATACATTGTTTTTCTGGAGCCTCAACAAGAAACCTTATCCAAAGTAAGAGTTCTTGCCACTGTAGCTTAGTAATGGATCTTGAGATGAGATTTTTTTTTTCCACTTGGAGTGGCCCTAAATCCATTGACAAGTATTCTTATAAGAGAAAGGTAGAAATAGACATAGACACAGAGAGGAAGGCAATGTGAAGAGGGAGGCAGAGATTGGAGTAATGTGCTTACAATGCAAGGGACACCAAGGATTGCTGGCTAACACCGGAAGCTAAAAGAAAGGCACGAAAGTTTCCCGCAGAACCTCCAGAAGAAACCAAACCCATAGTCATTTGATTTCAGATTTCTAGGCTCCAGAACTATGAGAACAAGTTCTTTTTGTTTCAGGCTACCTGGTAGTTTTCGTTGGTGTTGTTAGGGGAACCAGACACTGACTGAAACCACCTGCTTAACCACTTGCATGAGCTATCTTACAACAGGAGATCCTAGCAAGGAATGTGAAACTAACAAGCTAACCCCAACCAGAAGAATTCAGGGAAGGTTAAAAGGAAAGAGGAGACACCGCGTGTCCTACCAACCACCCAGGATCATTCTCGCTGAGATCCATCTGGTTTGAGCATTGCATGCATCACCAAGAAGGACCCTGAGTCAAAGATATTAGCCAGAGATAACCCCAGAAACTAATTCCATCACCATAAAACCTGAGGCAATGAGCCACATGGCAGAGCAGTTCTTCTGGTTTCCCTTACCCTGCTGCTCTCCACTGGGTACCCTTTCTCAATAAAATCTCTTGCTTTGTTAACACGTGTGTCTCCTCGTACAATTCATTTCTGAGTGTTAGACAAGAACCCATACTCAGGCCCTGGAACGGGTCTCCCTTCCCGCAATAATGATTTGTTATGCCATCCTAGGAAACTAATGCATCTCCCTGTTGGGTTTCCTTCCCCTGGACTTGTCCCCAATAGCCATCAGAGTGATCCTTTCAGAACCCAAGTCAGATCATGCCTTCGCTTTACTCAGAACTCTCCAGTGGCTCCCATCTTAGAGCAAAAGCCAATGTCTGCTCAAAGACCTTCAAAGCCTTTGCCATTGGGCAGTGATGCTCTGGTCCTAGTTACCCTTCCAGCCACATCTCTTAACCAACCCTCTCATGAGCCCTCCAAGCACCTCCAGAACAGAGCTCTAATCACACTGAAACATTCCTGGAACTCATTTCCCAGGAATGAGTTTTTTCCCCGGGACAAAAGCCTAGAATGCTATGGTCCTCAAGATGTTTCTCTTGGCTTATTTCCTTACTGTTGTCAACTCTCAAATATCACAGTATCAGAAAGAGCCCTCCTCAGAACACCCTACCTAAAATAGTGTCCCTCTTCTGTCTTCTCCTTACTGTGCACCTGGCATCTTGTAAACATATAGGCACATATGAATATAGACATGGATATAGATTCTTTGTTATACAATTTGTCTCTCTCAGTAGAATGCAATCTCTTTGAAGACAAGGATTTTTGTTGTTGTTGTTGTTGTTGCTGCTGGATTCTCATTACCTATGTCTGAAATGTTATGCCCCTGTGTTTTTCCTGTCCTTTGGCACATCACAATTAGTTTACATTAAGGATATTTCTTTACGTGTCTCATCTCTTCTAGTGGATTGCAAGCTTCTTAAAGCAGAGAACTCTGTTTTAGCCATACCTATCTCAGTTTCTCCCTCTGCATAAGCCAAGAAAGTACTTTGTAAATAGTCAAAGCTGACTTATTTGAACTTTCACTGTTTTTTGATTTTGTCACTGCCAACAGGCAGGTGTGGCATGGGTTAAAGTATTTTATCTAAACATATAAAGAACATTTTTTCTTTCATTATTTTAACTAACATCTCAGGGAAGTTGTCTGAACCATTTAAGTAGTTCTCTAAGATAACTATTTCTATGTACCATACTTATAAATTTTTCAAGTTAATTTTGCAAAAATGAACCTGATATGCCAATTAAAATCTTGTTTATTCACTGAAGCAGGACTCTTAGCTATCTAAAATAGAGGTGTCAGCAAGGCAAAGACTTGGTCATAATAGGGACAGAATGAAGGGACAAAGTAGGTGATTAGAGTTAATCCCACTAGGAGATTATAAATCAAATAACATGGGAAACTTCTGTAAATTAATAATTACTCGAGAAAGCGTGTTGGCTTAACCACAAAACCAAGCAGATTTGCTTAGCAACAAACCATGCAACAGAAACATGAAACATGCCCCCAAACAATAAAACAATGGTGGCATGAGCCCCACATCCTGTCCAGGGAGCTCAGTAAGTTAATGACCCCCCCCTCCCTGCCAAATAGGCTCTGTGCACACAGAAAACAGTCATTTATGGGAAGATGATTTTTCAAAATGAAAGACTCTCATTGTACTGGGAGCTGAAAATATTTTTCCGAACTGCTGTGACAGTTCTGGCCTGACCATATAGGGAGGGACAGATAAACTTCTCTTTTCTGGGGGAGAAATTGATGATGGAAACGTGATGCTACTCAAGAAAGACAAAGAAAGTCTTCTCTCCACTTTTCCTTTGATTATAAAACTGTAACCAAGTAAGTTCTCAGGGTGAGGCATTTATCACTCCCCTGTTAGTAAGCCTCATAAGCATCTTATTTTAATAAATCACTTCTTTTTAAAATAGTATTTATTTACTTTAATTGGAGGATAATTACTTTACAGTATTGTGATAGTTTTTGCAATACATCACTATGAATCAGCCATAGATATACATGTATCCCTTCCCTCCTGAACTCCCTTCCCACATCCCTTCCCACCCTGTGCCTCCAGGTTGTTACAGAGTACCGGCTTTGTTGCCCTGTATTATCCATCAGACTAGCACTGGTTACCTGTTTTGTATATGGTAATGTATATATTTCAATGCTATTCTCTCAAATCATCCCACCCTCTAGCTAGGACATAGAAGCAACGTAGATGTCCATTGGCAGGTGAATGGATAAGGAAGTTGTGGTACATATAGATAATGAAATATTACTTAGCTATAAAAATGAACACATTTAAGTCAGTTCTGATGTGGTGGATGAACCTAGAGCCCATTATATAGAGTGAATAAATCAGAAAGAGAAGACAACACCATATTTAAACGCATATTTATGGAATCTAGAAAGATGGTACTGATGATCCTACATGCAGGACAGCAAAGGAGACACAGAAGTAATAAATCACATCTTATCCACAACTTTGCTCTTGCTGAATTCTTCTCTGCATTGAGACATAAAGAACTGTGGTGCCAGAGCCCTTCAGAACCCCTCTGAAATGACACCAATTGGTTTCAGTCAGGGACATGGGCTCCTGAAGTTTTTCCAAGGAGGATTTGCAATGGGCATTAGACATCTTTGAATTAGGACTGGAAATTCAAAGTTTAAATGAACTTTATTAAGCAATCATGCCAAATCTGTATGAGTTTAAAATATAAGAAGAATCAGGAAGGATTAATCCTTTTTTATTTTACTTAAATTTTAGTTTAAAATGATGACACTCTGAGTAATTGTTTGACTATAATATGACTAAATATAATTTGAGTAATCAGACCAAAGATGTTAGAGTAATAGTGGGAGAGGTAGGATTCTAAGATCCTTGAAGGCAAAGAGAGGGGTGGGGGGGTCAGTTGTATGTTTTATTTGCTTTGTGTTTTCAGGTCCCTGGACAATGCCTGGCACACATGCTGTGTTGTG
Organism: Redunca redunca; assembly: GCA_006410935.1. Taxonomy (NCBI): domain Eukaryota; kingdom Metazoa; phylum Chordata; class Mammalia; order Artiodactyla; family Bovidae; genus Redunca; species Redunca redunca. Next base: position 267,283 of record SJYQ01001354.1, read on the forward strand.
CTTAGTCGCTCAGTCATGTCCAACACTTTTTGACCCCATGGACTGCAACTCGCCAAAAACTCTGTCCGTGGGGATTCTCCAGACAAGAATACAGGAATGGGTTACTATGCCCTCCTCCAGGGAATCTTCCCAACCCAAGGATCAATCCCAGGTCTTCCACTTGAAGGTAGATTCTTCCTGAGTCACCAGGGAAGCCCTAGAATACTGGAATGGATAGCCTATCTCTTCTCTAGGGGATCTCCCTGACCCAGGAATTGAACTGGGGTCTCCTGTATTGCAGGCCAGGGAAGCCCCTGGCACACATGAAATGTTCAGTGAATGATTATTGAAATAACCTGGGTTTTAACCTCCACTCATCAGAATAAAAGTCATCAATAATAGTCCCAGGTCAGGAAATCCCCTTGCTTCCCAAAATATGCCAATTCAGTTCATGCCCTTTCCCACAAAACCCTCAAAGACTTCTGTCTCTTCTCTAACCTCATGTAACACTGACTGTCACTTCTCAAGTGAGTCCTTGGGGTATTAGTTCAGTTCTCTGCACAAGTTCTTAATCTCAAGTCTTTTATCAAGTTATCAACTCCTTCCAGAGGGCAAAGAGCATTTCTTATCTTTGCATTCAATGGAACAAAAACTGTTAACATCCTGTGGCTATAATCCCTTTACACTTGGATTGGTTGTATGATTCAGAACAGCCTAGGAACCTAACTACCTTTGACCTTCCTAATCACCCCTGGAGGTGAAGCGGGTGCTTGTCTACAACTCATGAGTACCTATGGTGAGTAATATGATTAGAATTGTAATCTGTGCTGAAGATTCTCTCTCTCTTATTTGTGGTTTCTCTCTGAATCAGGAGAGAAGGCCATCCCACCCCTGAATTTCATCCCTTAATTCCATTTTTGTCATTGTTCAGTCACTAAATCATGTCTGATTCTTTATGACCCTATGGACTGCAGCCCACCAGGGTCCCCTGTCCTCCACTACCTCCCAGAGTTTGCTCAAACTCATGCCCATTGAGTTAGTAATGCTGTCTATCCATGTCATCCTCTGCTGTCCCCTTCTCCTTTTGCCTTCAATCTTTCCCAGCATCAGTGTCTTTTCCAATGAGCGGGCTCTTTGCATCAGATGGCCAAAGTATTGGAGCTTCAGCATCAGTCCTTCCAATGAATATTCAGGGTTTATTTCCTTCAGGACTGACTGGTTTGATCTCCTTGCAATCTAAGGGACTCCCAAGAGTCGTTACAATTTGAAAGCTTGGGAGTCCCTTAGACTGCAAGGATTTTTAAGGGGAGAAATGAGGGGTTAATCACAGCTAATCATTTAGAGAGGGGTCAGAGTTTTGGGGCTTCCCAGGTGGCACTAGTGGTAAAGAATCCTCCTGCCAATGCCGGAGATGCAAGAGAAGTGGTTTCAATCCCAGGGTGGGGAAGATCCCCTGGAGTAGGAAATGGCACCCAACTCCAATATTCTTGCCAGGAAAATTCCATGGGCAGAAGAGCCTGGTGAGTTACAATCCATGGGGCCGCAAAGAGTCAGACATGACTGAATACTCAGAGTCTTTATTATCTTCCACTGTGTGTAGACTTTCTTCTGAGTGCTTAGTGGTGATGTAACAGGGCAGTACTCCAGGACTCTTGTGCTCAGGCTAAGGTTATCATCTCCCACCTGAATGAGGACCGTAGCTCCTACAGAACTCAGAGATATATTGTTATGTATATTCCTTGAGGGGGAACCAGGATCCTGCCCCAGTTCAGTTCAGTTCAGTTGCTCAGTCATGTCTGACTCTTTGCGACCCCATGGACTGCAGCACGTCAGGCTTCCCTGTCCTTCACCAACTCCTGGAGCTTACTCAAAATCATGTCCATCGAGTTGGTGATGCCATCCAACCATCTTTTCCTCTGTCATCCCCTTCTCCTGCCTTCAATCTTCCCCAGCATCAGAGACTTTTCCAATGAGTCATTTCTTCACATCAGTATCCTGCCCCATCATTGGCACTATAGTTTCTTGACTGCTGCTTCTTTGTTTCTGCATTTCCCTCCCTTCCGTGATTAGAAACTATTTGAAGTTGCTCTTTGGAACCCAAGGAACATCAAGGAAACTGGATGAAACCCATTTTCTACAAAGGAGAAATAAGGGAAAGGATTTGTATCCTGGAGAGCCCCACAAGGTCTTGCTTGGCTTCACTGTCTTTGTAGAGCATGTAAGACAAGTTTCAGCTGATATCAATTATTAATTTTGGTGGAGTCTTGTCTATCTCCGCATTTTGTGTGTGTGTGAAAAAAAAACAAGCTAGTTAATATAATTCTGCAGGGAACTCCCTAATACCAAATCCACATGTTGCTTTATAGTCAGCTGTAGTTGTTCCATCACCCAGTCATGTCTGACTCTTTTTGACCCCATGGACTGCAGCAAGCCAGGCCTCCCTGTCCCTCACCATCTCCTGGAGTTTGCCCAAGTTCACGCCCATTGCATTGGTGGTATCATCCACTCCAGTCAGAGGGTGTCATCCTCTGACACCCTCTTCTCCTTCTGCCCTCAATCCTTTCCAGTGTCAGGGACTTTCCCAATGAACCGGCCGTTCACATCATGTGATCAAAATACTGGTGCTTCAGTATCAGTCCTTCCAATGAGTATTCAGGGCTGATATCCTTTAGGATTGACTGGTTTGGTCTCCTTGCTGTCCAAGGGACTCTCAGGAGTTTTCTCCAGCATCACAGTTCAAAGGCATCAATTCTTTGGTGCTCTACCTTCTTCATAGTCTGGCTCTCACAGCCAGCTGTAGTCACGTGTAAATCACAGTCAGGAATTATGAGGAGAAATTTGCCCCAAAGTAACCTTCTCTAGCCTTCCCCAACTTGGAAATTTAATGTTTTGACTCTATTTTTCATGTTCAGACTACAATAAGTAACTTGACTGGTTTTCAGGAGAGAGCGATTATAAGACTTAAACTAATATAACAATATATTTCCTTTTGGGCTTCTCTGGTGGTTCAGATGGGTAAAGAATCTGCCTGAAATGTAGGACACCTGCATTCAATCCCTGGCTCAGGAAAAGGGAATGGCTACTCACTCCAGTATTCTTGTCTGGGAAATTCCATGGACAGAGGAGCCTGTTGGGCTACAGTCCATGGTGTTGCAAAGAGTCAGACACAACTGAGCGACTAACACTTTCACTTTCCATAAACATATCACATCTTCTTAAGCTAATCATCTGTTGACTGGCACATGAGTAGTTCCCATGTCTTGGGTATTGTAAATATTGCTTCTATGAACAGTGGTGTATATTTATCTTCTTAGATTAGAGTCTTCTTTCCAGGTATATATCCAAGAATAGAATTACTGGATCATATGGTAATTCTATCTTTAGCCTTTTAAGAACCTGCCATACTGTTTTCCATAGGAGCTGCACCAATTTTAGCTATATACACTTTTATCACAAGTGTGGGTTGCTTCCACCACTGCAGTCAATGATGCTGAACAATTCCAACACCACAAAGATATCTCATGTGCCTTTTTATAATCTGCCTCCTGCTGTTAAGTCATTTCAGTCGTGTCCGACTCTGTGTGACCCCATAGACAGCAGCCCACCAGGCTCTCCCGTCCCTGGGATTCTCTAGGCAAGAACACTGGAGTGGGTTGCCATTTCCTTCTCCAATGCATGAAAGTGAAAAGTGAAAGGGAAGTCACTCAGTCGTGTCCGACTCTTCGCGACCCCATGGACTGCAGCCCACCAGGCTCCTCCGTCCATGGGATTCTCCAGGCAAGAGTACTGGAGTGGGGTGCCTATAATCTGCCTACTCCTCCCTTTCTACCACTCCATTCCTGTGATTTTTAGCATTTTATGATCATTATATAAACAGACTCATTATGTAAATGAAATCATACAGTAAGCAACAACTTTTTGTGATTGGCTTTCTTCATTCAGCATAATTCCTTGCTGATTTATCCAGGTTGTTATGCATGTAAAGAGTTCCTTCTTTTTATCACTATGTAATATTCCATAGCTTCCCTGGTGGCTCAGATGGTAAAGCATCTGCCTGCAGTGTGGGAGACCTAGGTTTGATCCATGGGTGGGGAAGATCTCCTGGTGAAGGAAATGGCAACCCACTCCAGTACTCCTGCCTGGAGAATCCCATGGATGGTGGAGCCTGGTAGGCTATAGTCCATGGGGTCGCAAAGAGTCAGGCACGACTGAGCGACTTCACTTCACTTCACTTCAATATTCCATAGCATGGATGTACTTCAGTTTATTTAACCATTTCCCATGTGGAAGAACATCTGGGCTGTTTTTAGATTTTACATATCAAGGTGCTGTTCTGAACACTCAAGTACAGGTTTTTGTGTGAATATAGTTTTTTATTTCTCTAAGATTAATGCTCTAGAGTGCAAGAACTGTATCCCACATGCCTCAGAGCTACTGAGCCCAAGGGTCACAACAAAAGATCTCACATGACTTAATAAAGGTACCAAGTACTGCAACTAAGAACTGATACAGCCAAATAAATAAATAAATAAATATTTTTAAAAAGGAATAAAGAGAGGATAAGTAACTGAATAACATTTCTATAAATAGGAAAAGCATGCCAAAAAGTAACCATTAGACAGATCAAAACTATAATCTGTTTTTAAAATTAATTAAAAGACATCAAGGCTAGGCTAGGCATTGTGATCAGTCAATGAGACATGAGCAAATGACATGCAAGAGGAGGCTTAATAAGTGCTTGCCTATTGAGGTTTATCCTCTTGAAATGCTAGCTCCTTGTTAGAATTTAGCTGCCATTCTGTGAGCAACTCTACTCAACATGTGGAGAAGCTGTGCAGGAAGAAAACTAAGACGCTGGCTGACAGCTCCAGCTGAGCTGCCAGGTGATGGCATCAGCTTTCCATCCATGTGAGTTATCTTCCAGCCCTGGTGGAGATGGCTCATCTGAGATTGTGTGGACCAGACATTCATGGTCCACACCAACCCAAAGTGCGGAATTGTGAGAAAATAACCAGTTATTTTTGCTTTAAGCCATTATATTTGGGGATAGCTTGTAATGTAGCAGTTGATGAAACAAGTCTAGAAATACTGACAACCTGGTAACAGTAAGCATCCCTGGCATTCATATTGTCATCTTGAAAGTTCGTTTCACACTAAAAGAAGCAAAGGGTTTTTTTACCTTTTTTTTTTTTTTTTTTTTTTTTTGAGAAATGGCTGATTCCATTTCTGGGGCATGAAACAGAAGATCCGGATATACCAGAAAGCAAGGAAGAGTCAAAGGGACAGGTCAAAAAGACAGAGTCCAACTTGAAGAAGGTTCCACTGGCCAAAGATGAAACACTTTGAGGGTTAATAAAAATATGCCTTGAAGCATACAAAATATGTTTCAATTCAAGTGATGTATTTCAAAAATAATCAATCACATTCTGAGAATAACAGGAAATGAATTTGTTATCTTGAAAACTGTGACAAAGGGAAAGAAAGAATTCAGCATAATTCCTGCCTTTCATATATGAACTGTATTACTGAATCATCAAATAGTATATGAGGGAAGCATTTCATGAGAATAAAATGATAAAAAGTACCACCATTTTACAACCCCTATGGATTTAGGTGATGATCATCACAGAAAGAGAAAGAAAGAGAGAGAAAATATTACTCAGAAAAGAGAATGAAATAATGCCATTTGCAGCAACATAGACCTAGAGATTGTAATACTAAGTGAAGTAAGTCAGAGAAAGACACATATCTTATGACATCACTCATATGTGGAATCTAAAATATGATACAAATGAACTTATTTGCAAAATAGAAAAAGACTCACAGGCATAGCATAACTGTGGTTGCCAAAGAGAAAATATGGTGGCAGGGGAGGGATAAATCAGGAGTTTGGGATGAATAAACACACATACTGCTATCTATAAGATAACTGACAAGGACCTACTGAATAACACAGGGAACTCTACTCAATATCCTGTGATAACTTACATGAGAAAAGAATATAAAAAGGAATGAACATATGCATATGTATAATTGAATCACTTTGCTATACACCTGAAACTAACACATTGTTAATCACACTCCACTAAAATTAAAATTAAAAACAATAAAGTTAAGAAAATAGTTACTTTTTGAGAAATGAAAAGAGTTTTGATTGGGACAAAACACTTGGCCAGAGCTCTGGGGCAGAGTTCTGTTTATTGATGATTGAAAAAATAAAAACATGATTACTAATATGTGGAATACTATAGCTTATTCTCAAAAATATGACATAAAGTGAAAGAAGCCAGAATCCACACAAAAGGGTATATAACATATGCTTCCAATTATATGAAGAGCAGCAAACCCAAATAAAATAAATTTATGTGTGTGCACGGAGAAGGAAATGGCAACCCACTCCAGTACTCTTGCCTGGAGAATCCCATGGTTGGAGGAGTCTGGTAGGCTGCAGTCCATGGGGTCACTAAGAGTTGGACACGACTGAGCGACTTCCCTTTCACTTTTCACTTTCATGCATTGGAGAAGGAAATGGCAACCCACTCCAGTGTTCTTGCCTAGAGAATCCCAGGGACAGGGGAGCCTGGTGGGCTGCCATCTATGGGGCCATACAGAGTCAGATACGACTGAAGCGACTTAGCAGCAGCAGCAGCAGCAGCAGCATCATTAGTCATTTGGAGGTAATGTATATCTCTTTTATATTGATTATGGAGATGGTTTCCTAGAGATATAAGTAGTCATTAGCAGGAAATGTATGGAATTAAATGCTATATTAGAAGACAAGTTATAAATAAATGATCTTACTTTACTTTCTGCCTTAAATATTTAAAGGAAGAAGAATAACCTCCAAACATATGTGTGCTTATATATCTGTATCTATCTGGGTCCCAGGACTGGCTATCCCAAACATGCATCAATGGGATATTAATTATTTTCCATTAAAGTTGCTTAGAGGCTTCCTTGGTGACTCAGACATTAAAGAATCTGTCTACAATCTGGGAGACCTGGGTTTGATCCCTGAGTTGGGATGATCCCCTGGAGAAGGGAATGGTTACCCACTCCAGTATTCTTGCCTGGGAAATCCCATGGACAGAGGATCATAGCAGGTTACAGTCCATGGGATCGCAAAGAATCAGACACGACTGAGTGACAAACACTTTCACTTTCAAAGTTACTTAAGAAAGAGACAATGTAAGAGGGACATTGGACCTTCTCTCTGTCTCCTTGAAAGCAAGAAAGGGGCCCTCCCTGCATCTGGAGGTAGAAGGGCCTCCTTATCACCAGAGACAGGAAATTCAGGGCTGAGAAGCTTATTTATCTTTTGAGGTGGGTGTGGGAGGACTGTGCTTTGTGGCATGTGGAATTTTAGCTTGCAGATCAAGGATTAAACCAGTGCCTTCTGCAGTTCAAGTGCAGAATCTTAACCAATGGATCGCCATGGAAGTCCAATATACCAGTTTAAACAAACCTTGTTGCTTCTTTAATTTATCCAAGCCCAAACTCTCTTTAAATTCGTCTCTAATTAAGTCCCCAAAGCCTAAGTGTCTTTGTCAATTCCTCACCAATTTATTGATTGTCTAAAAAGTAAAAAAGCAGTCTGCTTTGACTACTTCTTTCATCGTATTTCTATACGATATTTGTGCACATGACTCACATTTCTTTTTTCCTATTAATGTGTCATGTCAATGTTATTATTAATACAGCCACAAGGACTCAAGAGGGATAGAAGGGGAATGTTCTGCCTCCCCTGACAATATCTATCTATGTTTGTACTTTAAAAACTGTATACTTTAAACATGTGAAGCTCATTGCTTGCCAATTACAGCCATATAGTTTGGAAATGGAGATAGCTGTGAAATACTGTATCTTAAACTACTTATCAGTCACAAAAAATCCTCTGAAGCCTTGTGCATTTTATTGCAATGCTTTTACTTAATAAGAAGTGCTTAAAATTTTTTTTTAACCTGAAGAGATCTATCTCAGCTTGTAGTCCAGTTTGATTCTATGAGTGAAACTGAAGCGACCACATTTATATTTTAATCAATCAAGCAACTGGTACTTTTTGAACATCTATCATCCATTATGAGAAGAATTCCCAAGAAATGTTAGACTTCTTTTAACTTTAGTGTCTGAGCAAACAAGACGTATAAGCTAGTGTTTCAAAACAATGCAAAGAAGTTACGTCCAGTGTAGAATGAGTGGTGGAACAACAGCATCCACTGAGCTAAGGGAAAGCAAGAATTTCGCCTCAGTCTGAAGCCTGAAGGCGGAGATGTGCATTAAACAAGGATTTATATGCTGGGGAGGACTGGCTGAAGAAGCAAGAGGAGAAAGAGCACGTGCACTAAGGGGAGGTTTGCAATCTGGAATAGAGCAGCTTCCAAACAGGATTTCATGCAAGTAACATTTAACCTGTGCAAGCTACTAGATGAGTTATCTTTACAGTATTGTAAAGTATCTTTACAGTATTGTACATTATTTACATGCAGGTGCACACACGCAGAGAGATGGAAAGAGAGGCTGAGGCGCAAAGAAAGAGAGAGTGGGGGAAATGCCATTTTTTTGAGATATTTAGTTTTTGGTCATTTCCTCATTGAACACATATTCTTTTGTCCTGAACAACTAAAAGGAAGTCATTGCATTCATTTGTTCACCCACAAACTTCTTTCAGTACCTTCTGAAAACCCAGTAACATCAGAACAAACACATAGGTCAATTTTGCCCTAATTCAGTGCTGTTACACCTTCAGAAAGAAACAGATATCACATTTACCAATGTATGTTCCTTCTTTGGAACATATAAGATTAGAATTTTATTCTAATTTTAAAAGGAAAGCAAAGTACATGTTTTTAATTTCTTTCATGTCACTTTCCACTCATGGCAACTTGCATAAGTGTTTGCCAGGCTTGACTGCACTGCTTTCCAAAAGTGAAGACAGAGAACAGACTCAGGGCTATCAACTTCAGAAAAAAGTCAAGCTCAGAATTAAGCGTGCAGGGGCCACTTTGACCACAAGAAAAGTCAGACATAGACTGAGCAAATACATTTTGAGTAATAGTTTGGCACTTCCCTGGTGGCTCAGTGGTAAAGAATCCACCTGCCAATGCAGGAGCTGCAAGAGGTGACTTGGGTTCCATCCCTGGGTCAAGAAGATCCCCCTGGAGGAGGCCATGGCAATCCACTCTAGTATTCTTACCTAGGAAATCCCATGGATAGAGGAACCTGGTGGGCTACAGTCCATGGAGTCCCAAAAGAGTTGGACATGACTTAGCGACTAAACAAACAAACACACTTAGTTTTAGGGATCTAGAGACTAATAAGTGTTATTAATTGAACTGTGCATTAGGTGTAGATTTCTGAGAAGAGAAAAGAAAATTCCAAGTTGATTTCTTGCACTTTTCTCCACTTACCTTTCCACTTACCTCCTCAACCTTCTTCTGTCCCTATGAGTTTTCAAGACTGTAGCTTAGGGGGAAAGAATTCTTACTGCTGAACATTTTAAAAGTATTTAGTGACTTCTGTTGATTTTTGGATAAAGTCTAAGTGGTGCACAGTTCTTGCATGGCTTTGACCTGACTCCTCTTGTGTCTTGCATGCTGGTGGAAACATTAGTTTTCTCTTTGTTCATTCTCCAAATGAACTCCTAAATCAGCCCTTTGCACACATTTCCCCACTACTTGAAATAGTCTCTGCAGGCTGAGGCAGCTTGTCAGACAAGTCTATGAAATGAAAGGAGAAAGGAGAAGCTGTGATGGGGAGATGTCCAGAGCTGAGATCTTTCATTTCTAGGGGACAATTGGCTGTACCAGATTCAAAGAAGTATCAGAACCACACAAAGTCAGCTTTAGGAATGGAAGTGCTCCTTGGTCTTCCCTTGCTCTTTTGTACTTTGCCACATGATTTCTTTCCATAGGAAGACTTTCTTCAAAGGTCATTGTAAACAGGTTTCTCTTAGATAAACCATAAAAAGAAAAGCACATTGCTATTACCTGCAAGGAATCTAATTTTCTAATGACGGTCCTGATCTCTCTAGGGACATGGTCTAGGGATTGATAGTCACACATTTCTCTTCCATTTTTCTGCTCTCAAGAGCTGACATTTCCTACCAGCCTCTGGCCCCTCTGTTCCTTTCTTGTGGAGTCAGGGACAGTCCTTCCCCCAGTTTTCAAGAGCAACAATAAACTATGCAGATTCATCCACTGTTGCCAAAATTTTGGCCCCCTGTCCCCTGGAGCCAAATAAAAATGTACCAAGACAGAGTTCGGAGAAAATAGAAATATGACTTTGTCTTTGCCTGGAAAAAGGGAGTACACAGAAGGCTATTACCTCAAGAACTGAGGTCCCTCCCCTGGGGAATGAGAGGTTTCATATTTTCATGAAGGTATTTTTTTTTTAATTCAAGTTTACAGCCAAAAGCAGGTGTCAGATGGCTCAGCAAGCTGGTCTGGTGTACCTTTTGAGATGTGGGATCCTACAAGGGAGGGTAGAGGGAGAAGAATGCCAGGTGCGGAGTCTAATTTATACTGCAGTGGTGGTGGTTTAGTCACTAAGTCATGTCCGACTCTTGCGACCCCATATACTGTAGCCTGCCAGGCTCCTCTGTCCATGGGGTTCTCTAAGCAAGAATATTGGAGTGAGTTGCCATTTCCTTCTCCAGGATATAATTTATACGGAGTAAGAGAGTAATTAGCTTTGTGAAAGACAAGTCAGCTATAAATGTTTTTTAGTAGCAATAGCTAAAGAATAACCAAGATCAACTATTTCAAGACTGCTTGGCTAATATATGCCAAAGGCTTTTCACTCATTTGTTTTTGCTGCAACCCCATCCTCATGAACACCATGCACTTTTGGTTCTCTCTTAGTGTCTTAGAGGTAGGCATTTGAGTATATATGGCAAGGATGTTATTCAGTCAGTAAATCACTGCAGGTGGTGACTGCAGCCATGAAATTAAAAGATGCTTGCTCCTTGGAAGGAAAGTTATGACCAACCTAGACAGCATATTAAAAAGCAGAAACATTACTCTATTAACAAAGGTCCGTCTCGTCAAGGCTATGGTTTTTCCAGTGGTCATGTATGGATGTGAGAGTTGGACTATAAAGAAGCTGAGTGCTGAAGAATTGATGCTTTTAAACTGTGGCATTGGAGAAGACTCTTGAGAGTCCCTTGGACTGCAAGGAGATCCAACCAGTCCATCCGAAGGGAAATCAGTCTTTCCCTTGGTAATGGACAAGGAGGCCTGGCATGCTGCGGTTCATGGGGTCACAAAGAGTCAGACACGACTGAGCAACTGAACTGAACTGAACTGAAGTCATGTCCAACCCTTTGTAACTCCATGGAGTGGAGCACACCAGACTTCCTTGTCCTTTGCTATCTCCCAGAGTTTTCTCAAACTCATGTCCATTGAGTCAGTGATGCTATCCAACCATCTCATCCTCTGTCACCCCCTTCTCCTCCTGCTTTCAGTCTTTTCCAGCATCAGGTTCTTTTCCAGTGAGTCAGCTCTTCGCATCAGGTGGCCAAAATATCAGAGCTTCAGCATCAGTCCTTCTAATGAATATTCAGGGTTTATTTCCTTCAGGATTGACTGGTTTGATCTCCTTGCTATCCAAAGGACTCTCAAGAATCTTCTCCAGCACCACAATTCTAAAGCATCCGTTCTTCAATGCTCAGCCTTCTTATACTGCAACATCCCAAGTCCATTTTAACAGTTTGAATGTGTGAGACACAGCAATGATTTTTTAATTGAATAATCTATATATGATTACATTTAAGACAGTCATCCTGAAGGAATGGGTTTCCAACATCCTAAAAATTTTTATTATTACATTACAAGGTACTTGGGTACATGCTATTATGGAAAACTGTACCTTGATAAAAAAGATCAGTTGATACATTCGTTACCTAGGATCCTGCTTAACCTACTGCTACAAAGGATGATCATTTGTTTTATCCAGAATGTTGTGCTTTGATGGAAGCAAGGTGAGCTAATGAGAATTTAACTGGATAACTGTGTTCAATTTTCTTTTAAACTTTGTATTTACTTTATGAATAGATAGTGTAGCTAAATAGTCCAACAAATGAAACAGCATTGAAAAGCTATATTTGGGAACATGCTTAGTGGTCCAGAGGCTAAGACTCCATACTCCCAATGCAGGGGCATGGGTTTGATCCATAGTCAGCGAACTAGATCTTACATGCTACAACTGAAGAGTTTGCATGCCACAATGAAAAGATCTCACATGCTGCAACTAAGACCTGGTGCAGCCAAATAAATAAATGTATACATATATTTTTAAAGAAAAGATAGATTAGAGGAATATATTCTATATTATTCTATAGAATACAGTTCTGTAACGCCTCTCACCATAGGTAACATTTGCCAATTTATTTTATGTCCTTCTGGAATTTTTTGTGCTTAAATTTTGTCTGTATAGCATCCTATTTGAATTTCACAGAAAAAGAAATCTGCAGCTTAAACTAAATAACAGCTTCCCTGGTGGCTCAAACGGTAAAGAATCTGCCTGCAATGCAGGAGACCTGGATCAATCCCTGGGTCAGGAGGATGCCCTGAAGAAGGAAATGCCTACCCACTCCAGTATTCTTGCCTGGGAAATCCCATGGACAGAGGAGCCTGGTGGTTACAGTCCATGGGGTTGCAAAGAGTCGGACATGACTAAGCAACTAACAGACAGACATGCTTACTAAACCAAAATTTTTATGAAAACCAAATGATTAAGTTAAAATAATGAATGGCAATGGCACCCCACTCTAGCACTCTTGCCTGGAAAATCCCATGGATGGAGGAGCCTGGTAGGCTGCAGTCCATGGGGTTGCTAAGAGTAGGATATGACTGAGTGACTTCACTTTCACTTTTCACTTTCATGCATTGGAGAAAGACACGGCAACCCACTCCAGTGTTCTTGCCTGGAGAATCCCAGGGATGGGGGAGCCTGGTGGGCTGCCGTCTATGGGGTCGCACAGAGTCGGACACGACTGAAGCAACTTAGCATTAGCAGATCTTTTACAAGAGAAATGCAATAATAAGTGTTATATAACATGATTTATTCTCATGATTTATTCTTTTCCTTCTTTTATTCTTAGTGGAATTGGTATTCAGTGTTTAGCTATAAAATGGATATTCACACCCATTAAAAAGGGAAATACACTGCTTTTTTTGTTGACATATATTTTGTCTCTTGAAGGCCTAATAAAGCCAGTTAAAGCTAGTGACAATGTTATATGTTCTAAAGACCTTCAATAAAGATGAAATAACTGACTAATAAGAGCCAGATCTGTTTGAATAAACATGAGTAACCATATATATTTTAGACTTTAGTTGAAAATTTGATGCAGATGTTTTCATGTGCATTTGTGGGTATAACAAGAAAAAGAGTTGCAATAATGTTCTTTTAAAACTTTAAGGTATTTTTTTGTTTTTTTTTTTTGGTTGGGAATGAACTATGTGTGTGTATGTCAAGATGTCTGTCCAGAAACTTAAATAAAATCTATAGTCCAAATAAAATCTGAATATTTTCTCTCTACCTGCATGTCATCCAGTTTTCCAAGGCTCTATTAATTATTTCCATCCTTTCCTGAAATCAATCTCTTTCACTCTTCTAATGCATAAGCCTAAGAACATATCCTTTTTTTTT
>SJYQ01001354.1:291688-318134 GCA_006410935.1 Redunca redunca
CAACATCTGCTGGATCATCGAAAAAGCAAGAGAGTTCCAGAAAAACACCTATTTCTGCTTTATTGACTATGCCAAAGCATTTGACTGTGTCAATCACAATAAACTGTGGAAAATTCTTCAAGAGAAGGGAATACCAGACCTCCTGACCTGCCTCTTGAGAAATCTGTATGCAGGTCAGGAAGCAACAATTAGAACTGGACATGGAACAACAGACTTGTTCCAAATAGGAACATGAGTATGTCAAGGCTGTATATTGTCACCCTGCTTATTTAACTTATATGTAGAGTACATCATGAGAAACGCTGGGCTGGAAGAAGCACAAGCTGGAATCAAGACTGCTGGGAGAAATATCAATAACCTCAGATATACAGATGACACCACCCTTATGGGAGAAAGTGAAGAGGAACTAAAAAGCTTCTTGACGAAAGTGAAAGAGGAGAGTGAAAAAGTTGGCTTAAAGCTCAACATTCAGAAAACAAAGATCATGGCATCTGGTCCCATTACTTCATGGGAAATAGATGGGGAAACAGTGGAAACAGTGTCAGACTTTATTTTGGGGGGCTCCAAAATCACTGCAGATGGTAACAGCAGCCATGAAATTAAAAGACACTTACTCCTTGGAAGAAAAGTTATGACCAAACTAGATAGCATATTGAAAAGCAGAGACATTTCTTTGCCAACAAAAGTCCATCTAGTCAAGGCTATGGTTTTTCCAGTGGTCATGCATGGATGCGAGAGTTGGACTGTGAAGCAAGCTGAGTGCTGAAGAATTGATGCTTTTGAACTGTGGTGTTGGAGAAGACTCTTGAGAGTCCCTTGGACTGCAAGGAGATCCAACCAGTCCATTCTGAAGGCGATCAGCCCTGGGATCTCTTTGGAAGGAGTGATGCTAAAGCTGAAACTCCAGTACTTTGGCCACCTCATGCAACACTTTTAAAGGTTGTGCATGCCCCTCCCTTCTTGTTTCAGTGGGAAGTGTGTGTGTGTGCACACATGCGCATTCATATCAGCACAATGAGGAGCATCCAGGGGATAATGTGAGCACTAGGAAGTATTTTGGTAGAATTGGGTAGAGAGTGACTTCACATTCATCTGGAATCCCTTAATTTACTGTGTGACCCTGAGCAAGTCACTTCACTCCTGGAAGGCTCAGTTTTCTCACTTGTAAGATAAAAGGATAGCACTGAGTCCCTAGCAGTGTTTAATGGTACTATAAATGTATTTAAATCATTAATGTGTTGGAAGGGAGGGGAGGGACAAATATCTCAAAACACATATTTGTAGAAAAGAAGTAGGATCTGTTCTTGCTTACCACAGTCAAGCGAGAAACATGGGAAAGTGAACCACCATTTCCCATTTCAATTATTGATGGAAAGTGTGACCTGTCAGAAGAAAGAGGGGGAACTGACTGAGAGATTGAGACTTTTTTGTGTAATTTGTGTTTAAATTCAGGCAATAGACTCTTGTTGCAGGAATGGGGACTTCCTCTAGGGCCCGAAGATTGTTAGACAATCTTTCAAATTGTCTAACGTTTGGAAATGAGTTATCTGAGGAGACCCATGAGCTGACAAAGCAACAGATTTTATTGGGAAGGGGCGCCCAAATGCAGAGCAGCAGGGTAAGAGAACTCAGAACTGCCCTGTTACATGGCTTGCAGTCCCAGATTTTGTAGTCATGGGGTTATTTTCCAGGTTGTGTCTGGCCAATCACTCTGACTTAGAGTCCTTCCTGGTAGCACAAACATCTCTCAGCCAAGGTGGATTCCAGCAGGAAGGATTCTGGGAGGTTGGTAGAATATATGGACAGGCATCTCCTCTCTCCTTTTGATACTTCCTGAATTCTTCTGGCTGGTGGTAGCTTGTTATAATAGTTCCATGTTCCTTACCAGGACCTCCTGTTGTAAGATAACTCATTCAAGCGGTTACTATTGGGCTTGGCTAGGGGTGAGGGGTGGAGGAATGAGGGGGTGAGGGAGTTTTAGTCAGTGATTCCCCTAATACTTTTAACCCTTTATAACAGCTACCCAGCATCAATAGCATTGTTATGCTAATTTATTATTTTCTTCAGAAAATGGGATATGCCCTTCTCAGAAGAAACATTTCAGTGGTAATTAAGTTCTAAATTAAGTTCTATTTCCCTCTGCTAGGCCTCTCTGTTCAATCCCAGACTATTTTTTTCTCACTCTCTTTGCTATGTTAATTAAGGTTTTCACAGATTTCCCAACCTTTTACCCTCATTGGCTGCTATTTCTTAGGCCACCATCTTATTTTTTGCCAGAATTCTCTAAATTCCTTCCACTGCTGAAGGAATTCTCTAAATTCCTTCCACTGCTGAAGGAATTCTCTAAATTCCTTCAACACTTCTCCCAGCCCCTTTGTCCCTTCTGTGTTAGAGCCCAGTCCACACCTTCAGCAATGACCCTATTGCCTTCATCCATGGACTTCACCTGTGTGGAGGGCACTAGCGTGAGCTTGGAATTGTGATGGAAAATCAAGGTGGAATGGATATTGCTAAGAAAGCTCTATAAAATGGAGCTGAGAGGCTTGCATCAGAATCAGTCATAACTCTTGTAACTTTAACAGTCATACGCTTTTTGCCTTTATAAACTCCTGACTGTTTTTCTTCCCTTTACACTCTTGGTTTTACCCAAATCTGTGTCTTCCAAATTGCAGTTCCTAAGACCACACATGAAACTCTGTTCTTTTTGGCCTTGTTATTGATTGCTGTTCTACAAAATGCCAACTTTCTACTTACTAAACGCATCACCTCAACCTAGTTATTTAATTTTTCTGTGGCTTGATTTTCTCATTCATCAGATACAGATAATAGACACTTCCCTGGTGGTCCAGTGGTTAAGATTTCATGTGCCCAATGTAGGGAGCCCAGGTTCAATCCCTGGTCAGGGGACTAGGACCCACATTCCACAGTGAAGATCCTGAGTGCTGCAACTAAGACCCAGTGCAGCCAAATTAAAAAAAAGAAGAAATATAAATAATAAGGGAACTTTACCATACATTTCTTGTAAATATTAAATCAGTCTATGTGCATTAAAGACTTAGCACAAAACTGGCAGACAGTAAACAGTAAGTAGATATGAGATATTATATGTTTATACAACTATATTTTATATATTTCTGTGCCCACTCCAAAAGCAGGGTTTGTAGGCAGTACAAACACTTTTATTCCAATAGCACAACTGACAAACTTTACTGAAAAGCTGGAAAATTTTTAATAAAGTTGGTTATTTTACATCATGTAAAAACCCTTCTCCTATCTATCTTCCTTCAAAAATCAAAGGTTTCTGAATTTGTACCTATATTTCTGTAACATTTTGTAATTGAACTTACTCTTGGTAGTCAGTTTTATCTCTTCCTTTCCAATCTGGATGCCTTTTACTTTCTTTTTTTTTTTTACCTTATTGCACTGAATGGGGCCTTTAGCACAATGTTGAGTGGAGGTGACCTTTAGTACAATGTTGAGTGGAGGTCACCAGAGTGGTGAGGTGACCATTCTTGCTTTGTTCCTGATCTTAGGGAAAACAAATTTAATATTTTACCAGTACATGGTATTAGCTCTAAGATTTTTCTACAGGCTCTAAGCTTGTAGGTGCCTATGATGGTTAACTTTATGTGTTAACTTGACCATGATAAGGGATGTACACATAGCTTGTAAACCTTATTTCTGGGTATGTGTGTAAGAGTATCTTCAGAAGAGGTTAGCATTTGAATTAGGAGACTGAGTAAAGATAGTTCTCACTAATGCTGGTGGCCATCATCCAACCCATTGAGTGTGTGGATAGAACAAAATGCAGGCCAGTCTACTCAACCTGAGACATCCATCATCTCTCATCAGACAGTGTCACTCCTGGTTTTGGGGCTTTGGGATTCAGATCAGAACTAATTTACACCACTGGCTCCAAATTTTCAGGACTTTGAAACTGGACAGAATTGCACCATTTATTTTCTGGGTTTATTTGCTTTGTGGACAGCAGATTGTGGAACTTCTCAGCCTCCATAACTTTGAGTCAATTCCTATGAATAAATCTCTTCTTATATCTATCTATATCTGCATCTAATCTATCTATATCCTATTGGATAGATCCTATAGTCTATCTTTTTCTCTTGGAGAACTCTGATTAAGCCAATGCCTTTCATCAAATCCCCTTCTACTCCTAATTTTCTGAGAGTTTCTTTTAAAAATCATGAATGGATATCAAATTTTGACAAATGTTTTTACCCTTTTTTTTAAATGGTTAAAAAATAATCTTAATTAATGGACACATATGCTGTTCACAAATTTTCTATTACAAACATGATCATAATAAATGGCATAAGGCTAATATCTTAAAGATAAATTTCTAGGAGCAGGAATATTGAAAAGGATGTATATTTATAATTTTGATAAGTATAAATAATTGCCCTTCCTAGGAATTTTACAAATGTATATTCCCAATATCAGGTAAAAAGTTTTTACCACCAGGTAAAAGCTCTTTTCAGTAAATGTATAAATTGCATCTCTTTTTATGAGTGATTATAAATATCTTTTCTTCTATTTAAGAAACTTTTTATATTCATTTGTGGGAATGTGGAAACTAATTTAAAATTTGTTTTCGATCAAGGCCTGTTTTCGTCCTGTGGTCAGTCTGCCATAGAAAGTGAGATCACGGACTTATTAGAACAAGAGTTAAAAATTACCAGGGGCCTAGGAGAAAAACAAGCATTCATCCTCAGGCCTTTGTTAATCCTGACAGGCCTTTCATTTTAAGGTACAGAACAAAACATACCTTACGTCCAGGGAGTGAGACCCCCAAGAGTTGTTCCGGGAAGGTGATTGTCTCAAACAGCTCAAGGAAAACTTTTCTGAAAAATAGCTGTACAATGTGATTGTAAACTAAGTAATTCGTCTCGGGCTAATAACTAAGACCTATCACTGAAAAGGTTAAGATCCAACCACCAATCAAAAAGCTGCACTCCAGCTGCACCTGTTTGTGGTTTTTGTGCTTATAAACTGCTCTATGACAGCTCTTCGGGGTTCGTCTCCCCGAATGGAGATTGAACCCCGGCGCGCCGGCCTAATAAATCCTCTTGCTGATTGCATCGAATCTGCGTCTCAGTGATCTTTGCGACGGCGAAGCCCTGGGCGGAGACCTTCGGGTCTAACACATTCTTCCCATATTTTGCCCATTTTTAAACTCTGTGTGTATGTGTATGTGTGTGTATGTGAATGACTTTTTAAATGAATTTTAGGATGTTATTTTTTATTTATCAATATTTCTTAGTCAATTTATTATTTTTTGACTTTGCTTTTGATATGTGTGTAAAGGTGATATTTTAACTTGAATCTTATTATTTCCATTAATTTTTCTGATGAGCTAGAAATAGACCTTATGAGAAAATGTGGGAAATACTGTAGTTTTATCAATTCCTTTGACAAATCATCTTGTGGAATGTTGTCCACAGCAGTAAAACTTATAATAATAGTGAGCTGATTCCTGCTAATTTCTTTTTCATAGAAAGTAATGAAGATAACTTGTTTCTTTTTTAATTGGTGTGAATAAAAGCTACTATCTTCACTTATTCATATCATTTCTTTAGTATTAGAGCAGCAGGAAAGGTAAAGGAACTGGGTGATACTATTTGATGCATATGGAGTTATTGTGTTCCCTTGACTCATGATCACCTTGAAATGATTAGCGGTCTGGATTCAAATAGAATATTCCTTACTTCCGACAGTATGTTAATCAATGATATCTTAGCCCAAAGTTCACATGTGGTGGTAACAGGGGAGTCCCAAAGCCTCATTTCCAACCTAGACTCTCCAACTTGGGGATTTTTGACAGCCTAATTTTTTTAGCCCTTACTTGGATATCAAAGTGCTGAGTTCACAGTGATGAATTCAATCAACTCTTTATTTAACTTGTACTGTCGTTACATTCTGTGTATAACACAATCTCATATGATGTTGGCACATACGATGGAAACAAAAGTTATTTTTTTCTTTTAAAATTAATAAGAAAATAGTGTTATGACATAATTATCTTCCTTCCTTGTCTCTAACTTCTGTTTTCTGTTGCTTTTTTGTTAACCTAAACTCAGCTCACCCACTCTTTCCTTAGCTTTTTTTGGATCCATATCTCAGTTCCTTTTTTATTCTTCTTAGGACATACAGGAAAATCTCTTTCTAGAGCTAATTATGTTCATGTTTGCTACACACTTGAGTAATTTATTTTAGTAAATCAAAGAAGAATGTATTTTTAGAACATCCCAGGAAGAATGCATATATTGGTTAAGTTCAATTACACCTACTGCTGAAGGAAACATAGAGAAGTGGAGATACAGAGAGTGGAGTGAAGAATTTTATCCATTTGTACTATTCACCAAGGTTTTAACAGTACTTAATTATGATAGTCATCATTCATTTATTTATGCTTCTATTTAACGAAGAGTTGTTAAATAAATACAAGCAAAATTATTTTCATACTCTGAGGTTTTTTTGTTTTTTGTTTTTTAACTTGATGGTTGATATAAACATTATTATCAAGATTGCTGGGAGAAATATCATTAACCTCAGATATGCAGGTGATACCACCAAAATGGCAGAAAATGAAGAGGAACTAAAGAGTCTCTTGATGAAGGTGAAAGAGGAGAGTAAAAAAGCTGGCTTAAAACTCAACATTCAAGAAACAAAGATTATGGCATCTGGCTCCATCACTTCATGGCAAATAGATGGGGAAACAATGGAAGCAGTGACAGACTTTATTTTCTTGGACTCTAAAATCACTGCAGACAATGACTGAAGCCATGGAATTAAAAGACATTTGCTCCTTGGAAGAAAAGCTATGACAAACCTAGACAGCATATTCAAAAACAGAGACATTACTTTGCCAACAAAGTTCCGTCTAGTCAAAGCTATGGTTTTTCTAGTAGTCATGTACAGATGTGAGAGTTGGACCATAAAGCTGGTTGCACTTTGAAGAAATAATGCTTTCCTATTGTGGTGCTGGAGAAGATTCTTGAGAGTCCCTGGACACCAAGGAGATCAAGCCAATCAATTCTTAAGGAAATCAATCCTGAATATTTATTGGAAGGACTGATACTGAAGCTGAAGCTCCAATACTTTGGCCACCTGATTTGAAGAGTTGATTTATTGGAAAAGACCTTGATTCTGGGAAAGATTGAGGGCAAGAGAAGAAGGGGACAACAGAGGATGAAACAGTTGGATCTCGACTCAATGGACATGAGTTTGAGCCAACTCCAAGGGGTAGTGAAGGACAGGGAAGCCTGGCATGCTGCAGTCCATGGGGTTGCAAAGAGTCAGGCTCAACTGAACAGCAGCAGCGGCAGTTGCAGATAACCTTAACAAAACTAACTTTGGTAGAGTGAAATTGACAGTTTCGTTAGCATTTGAGAATGGAGAGAAGAAGAGACAGCAAGTGGAGACGCATCAGGCAACTTTGCTGTAAAGGAGAATATACACGTAGCCTGGTAGTTGGAGATGAATGTGGATCAATGGACTTTTGTTTGGTGTTAAGTAGAAATTGAGGCAGGAGATAGACAGACCCCAGGCTGAACAGCTAGAGTTTGTCCCCTGTGGATAAATACTCCAAGATGAAGAGGAGGAGGAGTTAAGCCCTGCCCAGATATGAAACCACATATTTCTCATTCTCAAGGTCAAGGAGACCTTCCCTGAAAGTCAAAAAGGAGGGGGTGACACCCCATAGTAGGTAATTTCAACCTACCCATAGGCCTCTTCACAAGAATCTATCTTTGCTAAGAGATGCACATGCATACATGGGAAGGCCCTGAGATAAACCAAATATGGACTCAGAACCAGGCAAAGCAAGATGATCTGCCAGAGGAAACCTAAAAGAAATGCCCCATAAAAGTGATTCAAACCACCATGATGGCACAGTAAATTTCATTTATGTGCATGGAGGTCTCATATCAATAAGACCTAAGACATGACCAGAACAGGGAGATTTTATATCTTTTTAGACAAAGAAATAATGAATCTATATCTATGGAAAACTGAGAGGGCAAAGAAAGTTAGGTTTTAGGTGCTCAATCAGTGAAGAATCTAAACAGAATTTAAGTTTAGGTAGTAAATTAAAGGACTAAAAAATGCTTATACAGACTTCTTGGCCTGAATTCTCTGTCTCTGGTGAGGATGTCCTCCAGATACAGGTAGAGATACAGGTAGAGAATTTTCACATGAATGATTTATTTCCTACTTTAAGGCAGACAGAAAGGAGGGTCAGAGTGTCCCTCTTGCATTGGCCGTTTCTTCAGTAAAACCATCTATATCCCACTGAGGAACATTTAAGGATGACCCACCCTGAAGTAAAAATTGAGGGACAGGGGAGAACAGGGATAACGTCAGAGTGATGTCTGAGTAGGAAAGAAGGAATTCTTTTTCCCGAACAATCAATCTGTGCATGAATTGGCCCTAGATAGAAACAGGGAAAAATCCCTCTCTTAAAAAAAAAAGAGATTTATTTATGGCTGTGCTGGATCTTCATTGCTGTGGGGGCTTTTCTCCGGCTGGGGGGCTACTCTCCAGCTGGTGGACAGGGTTTTCATCGAAGTGGCATCTCTTGCTGCAGAGCACAGGCTCCAGGGCACGCGGGCTTCAGTAGCTGTGGCTCCCTGGCTCTAGAGCACAGACTCAACACTGTAGTGCACAGGCTTAGTTGCTCCGAGGCAAGTGGGCTCTTTCCAGATCTAGGCTTGAATCTGTGTCTCCTGCATTGGCAGGTGGATTCTTTACCACTGAGCCACCAGGGAAGCTTGAAAACATCTCTTTTATCTGGAGGGAAAGTGGCAGGAATGGAGCAGGAAAACTGGTACCATTAGGAGTGGTGCACATAGACATTCCTTTATGATTGCCCCCATATTCCCAGTAAAATCAGAAGTGTAGCCATCAGTTGGGACTGAGGAGAAGTAGGGAATTATTGGAGGTTTGAGGTGGAATAATCATCGGGGAGAATAAAAGAATGTTTGTAAATGTAGGAGGGATGTTGGGCAGTTATAAGCTACTGTTTGAATGAAGTGGTGACAAATTTAAAGTAGACAGCCAGCAGGATGTGTGTGTGTGTGCACGTGTATACACTGGAGTGCTTCCAGTCACATTCTCAGATGCAGTTACTGAGAAAGTGATGTTTGGATTTGTTTGTGTTTTTTCCTCTAAAGCTCAATTAATGGAGAGAGAAGCAAGGGCCTTGAGAGTTCTGGCGGTGGAGTAATAATGACTTTGTGCCTTGAAATCTAAGCTGAGTAAGGATTGAAGTGAGACTATGTAAGGAAGCAAGAGATGGATAAATCAATGAATTGGAATTCCTAGGGCATTTGAGGTATTGTTGGGTTAAATTTATTAACTAAAAAGACAAGTAGTAGTGGTCAAAGAGAGGAGAAATTTAAATGGAGTATATGATATATTAGTAATGATATAATGTAATATTAAAATATCACTCAGATTTAGACTTAAACTGAAGAAAGTAGGGAAAACCACTAGACCATTCAGGCATGACCTAAATAAAATTCCTTATGATTATACAGTGGAAGTGAGAAATAGATTTAAGGGACTAGATCTGATAGACAGAGTGCCTGATGAAGTATAGACAGAGGTTTGTGACGTTGTACAGGAGACAGGGATCAAGACCATCCCCAAGAAAAAGAAATGCAAAAAAGCAAAATGGCTATCTGAGGAGGCCTTACAAATAGCTGTGAAAAGAAGAAATGCAAAAAGCAAAGGAGAAAAGAAAAGATATACCAATTTGAATACAAAGTTCCAAAGAATAGCTAGGAGAGATAAGAAAGCCTTCCTCAGTGATCAGTGCAAAGAAATAGAGGAAAACAATAGAATGGGAAAGACTAGAGATCTCTTCAAGAAAATTAGTGATACCAAGGGAACATTTCATGCAAAGATGGGCTTGATAAAGGACAGAAACGGTATGGACCTAACAGAAGCAGAAGATATTAAGAAGAGGTGGCAAGAATACACAGAAGAACTGTACAAAAAAGATCTTCACGACCCAGATAATTATGACGGTGTGATCACTCATCTAGAGCCAGACATCCTGGAATGTGAAGTCAAGTGGGCCTTAGAAAGCATCATTACGAACAAAGCTAGTGGAGGTGATGGAATTCCAGTTGAGCTATTTCAAATTCTGAAAGATGATGCTGCAAAAGTGCTGCACTCAATATGCCAGCAAATTTGGAAAACTCAGCAGTGGCCACAGGACTGGAAAACGTCAGTTTTCATTCCAATCCCAAAGAAAGGTAGTGCCAAAGAATGCTCAAACTACCACATAATTGCACTCATCTCACACACTAGTAAAGTACTGCTCAAAATTCTCCAAGCCAGGCTTCAGCAATACATGAACCATGAACTTCCAGATGTTCACGCTGGTTTTAGAAAAGGCAGAGGAACCAGAGATCAAATTGCCAACATCCTCTGGATCATTGAAAAAGCAAGGGAGTTCCAGAAAAACATCTATTTCTGCTTTATTGACTGGTCAAAGGCCAAACAGAGAAAGCTATGGCACCCCACTCCAGTACTCTTGCCTGGAAAATCCCATGGACAGAGGAGCCTGGTAGGCTGAAGTTGATGGGGTCGCGAAGTGTCGGACATGACTGAACGACTTCCCTTTCACTTTTTACTTTCATGCACTGGAGAAGGAAATGGCAACCCACTCCAGTGTTCTTGCCTGGAGAATCCCAGGGACGGGGGAGCCTGGTGGGCGGCGGTCTATGGGGTCTCACAGAGTCGGACACGACTGAAGCAACTTAGCAGCAGCAGCAACAAAGGCCAAAGCCTTTGACTGTGTGGATCACCATAAATTGTGGAAAATTCTGAAAGAGATGAGAATTCCAGACCACCTGACTTGCCTTTTGAGAAATCTGAATGCAGGTCAGGAAGTAACAGTTAGAACTGGAGACGGAACAACAGACTGACTCCAAATAGGAAAAGGAGTATGTCAAGGCTGTATATTGTCACCCTGCTTATTTAACTTATATGCAGAGTATATCATGAGAAATGCTGCGCTGGATGAAGCACAAGCTGGAATCAAGATTGCTGGGAGAAATATCATTAACTTCAGATATGCAGATGACACCACCCTTATGGTAGAAAGTGAAGAACTAAAGAGCCTCATGATGAAAGTGAAAGAGGAGAGTGAAAAAGTTGGCTTAAAACTCAACATTCAGAAAACTAAGATCATTGCATCTGGTCCCGTCACTTCATGGTAAATAGATGGAGAAACAGTGGAAACAGTGGCAGACTACTTTGGGGGGCTCCCAAATCACTTGAGATCTTGACTGCAGCCATGAAATTAGAAGACTCTTACTCCTTGGAAGAAAAGTTGTGACCAACCTAGACAGCATATTGAAAAGCAGAGACATTACTATGCCAACAAAGGTCCATTTAGTCAAAGCTATGGTTTTTCCAGTAGTCATGTATTGATGTGAGAGTTGGACTATAAAGATAGCTGAGTGGTGAAGAATTGATGCTTTTGACCTGTGGTGTTGGAGAAGACTCTTGAGAGTCCCCTGGACTACAAGGAGATCCAACCAGTCCATCCTAAGGGAAATCAGACCTGAATATTCATTGGAAGGACTGATGTTGAAGCTGAAAGTCCAATACTTTGGCCACCTGATGCAAAGAACTGACTCATGTGAAAAGACCCTGATGCTGAGAAAGATTGAAGCAGGGAGCAGAAGGGGACTACTGATGATGAGATGGTTGGATGGCTCACTGACTCAATGGACATGAGTTTGAGTAAATCCTGGAGTTGGTTTTTGACAGGAGGCCTGGCGTGCTGCAGTCCATGGGGTCACAAAGAGTCAGACAGGACTGAACGACTGAACTAAACTGAAAATATGAGTCAGGAAGTCTATATAAAAGTAGTCTATTGAAAGACAAGATCATCGGAGGACAGGATGTAAAGAAATTATGAAGGACTTCCCCGGTGGTCCAGTTGTTAAGAATCCTTACTTCCACTGCAGGGGGCATGGGTTCAATCCCTAATCTGGGAACTAAGATCCTACATACCTCACAGAGCATCCAAAAAAAAAAAAATCTTCTTTAAAGAAGAAATTATGAGGCCATTATATTGAACACATTATTTGTATATGTTCCAGTTATCTATTTTTGTATAACAAAGCTAATCAAAACTTAGGTGAAACAACAATGCATTATCTCATAGTACTGTGGTTAGTTCCAGTGGTTAGCTGAAATTACTGTCTTCTAAACACTCAACTGGGTGGAAGTCCAAGATGGCTCACTCATAGGGCTGACAGTTGATGCTGGCTGCTTGCCAGAAGCTCAGCTAGGCTGTTGCCCTGACTGCAAACATATGGTTGCTTTATGTAACTTGGACTTCTCACATCACAAGCACTGGGTAACAAAGGGAAGTGAGAGTTCCAAGGAGCAGAAAGCAGAAACCACAAGGCCAGTACAGGGTTACACCCAAACTGGTACAGTGATAGAGTGTTATTTCTACCATATTCTGGTTTTTTGGCCATGCAGTATGCAGGATCTTAGTTCCCCAATCAGGGATCAAACCTGCATCCTCTGTATTGGAAGCTTGGAGTCTTAACCACTGGACCACCAGGAAGTTCCCCATATTCTGTTAGTAGAAGCAGTCTCAGGGCCCACATAGATTCAAGGGGGAGTGAAGGATAGAGACTAGCTCTTGAAAAGGGTGGCAAAGTAACATTGCAGAAGAACAAACACATGGAATGAGAGATATTGTTATTGTCATCTTTGGAAAAGAAAATTTTCTGTAGTGTGAATACTGAAATTGATAATAATAAGACTAGCACTGGTGGGAAAGAGGGTGAGGTAGATGTTAAAACGTTGATTAGGAAGAACAACTTAGAGATATCTTGTTGAAGATATCTGCAACAAGGAGAAATAGAAGATAATGAATTTGTTAGCATAAACTTTAGCTCCCTTTCCTTGGTTTACTAGCTCGGCTGTTTTGTAATTTTACTCATTGCCTTACTAATTATGGTGTAAACCTTTACCTTATGACAGCTTTCATTCTAAAGATGCTATATGATACAACTTCACTTCAGCATTATAACCTTACAATTGTATACTTTCATTTCTCCCCTCCCAATATCTGGTCTTTTGTCATCCATTTATTTCTACATATGTGAGAAACCCCACTATTCTTTTGTTACTTTTTGTTTTAATCTGGTGATTGTTTCAGTTCAGTTCAGTCGCTCAGTCATGTCGGACTCTTTGCGACCCCATGAATCGCAGCATGCCAGGCCTCCCTGTCCATCACCAACTCCCAGAGTTCACTCAAACTCACATCCATCGAGTCGGTGATGTCATCCAGCCATCTCATCCTACTGCTTTGGGTAGTATAGTCATTTTCACTATATTGATTCTTCTGATCCATCAACATGGTATATTTCTCCATCTATTAGTGTCTTCTTTGATTTCTTTCACCAGTGTTTCATAGTTTTCTATATATAGGTCTTTAGTTTCTTTAGGTAGATATATTCCTAAGTATTTTATTCCTTTCATTGCAATGGTGAATGGAACTTTTTTCTTAATTTCTTTTTCTACTTTCTCATTATTAGTGTATAGGAATGATATCAGATAAAATGACTTTAAAACAAAGGCTGTGAAAAGAGACAAAGAAGGATACTAGATAATGATCAAAGGATCAACCCAAGAAGAAGATATAGCAATTATA
The DNA here is from genome assembly GCA_006410935.1 of Redunca redunca. Classification (NCBI taxonomy): domain Eukaryota; kingdom Metazoa; phylum Chordata; class Mammalia; order Artiodactyla; family Bovidae; genus Redunca; species Redunca redunca. Next base: position 305,397 of record SJYQ01001354.1, read on the forward strand.
AATATATATGCACCCAACATAGAAACACCACAATATGTAAGTCAAATGCTAACAAGTATAAAAGGGGAAATTAACAATAACACAATAATAGTGGGAGACTTTAATACCCCACTCACACCTATGGACAGATCAACTAAACAGAAAATTAACAAAGAAACACAAACTTTAAATGATACAATATACCAGTTAGACCTAATTGGTATCTATAGGACATTTCACCCCAAAACAATGAATTTCACCTTTTTCTCAAGTGCTTACGGAACCTTCTCCAGGATAGATCACATCCTGGGCCATAAATCTAGCCTTGATAAATTCAAAAAAATTGAAATCATTCCAAGCATCTTTTCTGAGCATAATGCAGTAAGGTTAGATCTCAATTATAGGAGAAAAACTATTAAAAATTCCAACATATGGAGGCTGAACAACACGCTCCTGAGTAACCAACAAATCACAGGGGAAATCAAAAAAGAAATAAAAATATCCATAGAAACGAATGGAAATGAAAACACAACAACCCAAAACCTGTGGGACACTATAAAAGCAGTGTTAAGGGGAAAGTTCATAGCAATACAGGCATACCTCAAGAAACAAGAAAAAAGTCAAATAAATAACCTAACTCTACACCTAAAGCAACTAGAAAAGGAAGAAATGGAGAACCCCAGGGTTAACAGAAGGAAAGAAATCTTAAAAATTAAGGCAGAAATAAAAGCAAAAGAAACAAAAGAGACCATAGCAAAAATCAACAAAGCCAAAAGCTGGTTCTTTGAAAGGATAAATAAAATTGACAAACCATTAGCCAGACTCATCAAGAAACAAAGGGAGAAAAATCAAATCAATAAAATTAGAAACGAAAACGGAGAGATCACAACAGACAGCCCAGAAATACACAGGATCATAAGAGACTACTATCAGCAATTATATGCCAATAAAATGGACAACGTGGAAGAAATGGACAAATTCTTAGAAAAGTACAACTTTCCAAAACTGAACCAGGAAGAAATAGAAAATCTTAACAGACCCATTACAAGAACGGAAATTGAGACTGTAATCAGAAATCTTCCAGCAAACAAAAGCCCAGGTCCAGACTGCTTCACAGCTGAATTCTACCAAAAATTTAGAGAAGAGCTAACACCCATCCTACTCAAACTCTTCCAGAAAATTGAAGAGGAAGGTAAACATCCAAACTCATTCTATGAGGCCACCATCACCCTAATAACAAAATCTGACAAAGATGTCACAAAAAAAGAAAACTACAGGCCAATATCACTGATGAACATAGATGCAAAAATCCTCAACAAAATCCTAGCAATCAGAATCCAACAACACATTAAAAAGATCATACATCATGACCAAGTGGGCTTTATCCCAGGGATGCAAGGATTCTTCAATATCTGCAAATCAATCAATGTAATTCACCATATTAACAAATTGAAAAATAAAAGTCATATGATTATCTCAATAGATGCAGAGAAAGCCTTTGACAAAAATCAACATCCATTTATGATAAAAACTCTCCAGAAAGCAGGAATAGAAGGAACATACCTCAACATAATAAAAGCTATATATGACAAACCTACAGCAAACATTATCCTCAATGGAGAAAAATTGAAAGCATTTCCCCTAAAGTCAGGAACAAGACAAGGGTGCCCACTTTCACCGCTGCTACATAGTTCTGGAAGTTTTGGCCACAGCAGTCAGAGCAGAAAAAGAAATAAAAGGAATCCAAATTGGCAAAGAAGAAGTAAAACTCTCACTGTTTGCAGATGACATGATCCTCTACATAGAAAACCCTAAAGACTCCACCAGAAAATTACTAGAGCTAATCAATGAATATTGTAAAGTTGCAGGGTATAAAATCTACACAAAAGCATCAATTCTTCGGCACTCAGCTTTCTTCAGAGTCCAGCTCTCACATCCATACATGACCACTGGAAAAACCATAGCCTTGACTAGACGGACATTTGTTGGCAAAGTAATGTCTCTGCTTTGAATATGCTATCTAGGTTGGTCATAAATTTCCTTCCAAGGAGTAAGTGTCTTTTAATTTCATAGCTGCGTACACCAGATTGTTTAAACACATTTAAATAATAAGAAAAGATCATACATATTTACTCAAATAGTTGCCATTTCTACTGGATTTCATTATGTTGTGTATATCCATATTTCCATTTGGTACTATTTTCTTTCCACCTAAGGAATATTTAATATTTCTGAAACATTTCTTGTAGTGTGAATCTACTGTTGATGAATTATTTTAGCTCTTATATGTGGGGGCGACAGAGGATGAAACAGTTGAATCTCATCATTGACTCAATGGACATGAGTTTGAGCAAACTCTAGGAGACAGGGAAGGACAAGGAAGCTTGGCATGCTGCCATCTATAGGGTCAAAAAGAGTTGGACACGACTGAGCAACTGAACAACAATGTCTAAAAAGCTCTTTCCCCCACCCACTTATGTTTTTGAAAAATGTTTTTATTAGGTATAAACTTCTAAGAAACAGATTTTTTTCTTTGAGCACTTTAAAGATATTGCTCAATTGTATCTCATGCATTTTTTTCAACAAGAAATATTCTACCATTTTTATATTCTTTCTCTCTATTTTTCTTATTTCTTTAGCTGCTTTAAAATATTTCTTTCTTATTTGGTTAGAGACACTTGATTACTGTGAACCTTGGTGTATTTTTCTTGTTTCCAGGTTTCATTAAATTTGTTGAATCTGTGGTTGTCATCAGATTTTAAAATATTTACACCATTTTTTCATGTCATATTTTTTCTCTTCCTTAAGAAGTCTTCCTTTCATTTGAAGTCTGCAATGATACATTTAATAAAACACTTCAAGTTTTCCCACAGTTCACTGAGGCTTTGTTTAATTTTTGATACTTTCTATTCTCTTTTACATTTTGTATAGTATGTCTTACAGGCCCTTAACCCTTTCTTCTGCAATGCTTAGTCTGCCATTAATTTCCTCCAGTTTATCTTTTCATCTCAAACAGTACAGTTTCCATCCCTGGATTTTTGATTACTTTAAAAGAGCTTCCATGATTCTACTTCACATACTCAATCTTATCTCTAGCTCTTTAAACATATGCTATATAGTCATTATAACTGTTTTAAGGTCCTGAACTACTGATTCTGTCATATGGGTTGGTTTTATTTTTTCTTTTTAGGTACAGGTCACATTTTTCTGCCTTTTGCATTCTTAATAGTTTTTGATCAGGTACAATTGTACATTTTGCCTTTGTGGATGCTCAAAATTCTTATAAATGTTCTTTAGACTTGTTCTGGGATACAGGTTCTTGAAAACAGTTTTAGCCTATGAGTTTTTTCTTTAAAGCTGTGTTGACAGAACCAGTGAAGTGTTTTAGATCTATTTTTGTTGAATTATTGAAGCAAAGCTCTTTTGTTCATCATATTTGGTAGCACTAATTATGAGGTTTTTCTTGTCTATGAGTTGGAAACGGGCACTATCTTATTTCTATGTGAGCTGTATAGGTACTATTTCCTTTGTTCCTTTTGGTGAGTTCTTTCCTGAACCTTTGGTAGATCAGTATCCCTCTCCCCATCCCTCTCTCACACACAGACACCCATTGATCAGTACTCAAAGACTCAAGGGGGATCCTCAGCTGAACTCCAGAGTTCATTACGAAATGATCACCATGATAAGTCTAGTATCCATTCTCATACAAAGTTACTACAATACTATTGATTGCGTTCCTTAATCATTTGACACTTATAGAGTGATGAGAACAATCAGGCATAGATCTTGCATTTCTGAAACTCAGTGGGCACAGCTGGAATGCTAATAGGGTAGATTAGAAGCTTGGGTTGTCCAGAAGTAGCTGATAAGCATGCACGTCATTCAGATTCAGTATAATAATTCTGCTTTCCAAAAGACTTTCCTTAATGAACAAGATAGAGGCTGTGTCTAAACATTAGTAACTGTGTACATTTCTTAAGAGGTCATTACAGATTTTATAAAACGATACTTATTTTAGTTTAAGGTAACTAGAAAAACAAAATATACAATTCATAACACTTTAAATGAAGAAAGTGTGGGCCAGGAAGTCAAACCAATAGTAAACTATTCTGAGTCTTAGAACAGCGATGCATTCTCCAAGAATTGGTTCAAGAATATTGACTCTGAATATTGGTTCAAGTACTGACTGTACTAAGAAGCAATCCCTCTTAGTTACATGGGTGGGCTGTATGTTGTTCTTTTCCATTATCAAAACAATTCAATGAAAAGTTCTAAAAATGCACCTCCAAAGGGTTTATTTTATTATACAAATGCCATCCGCTTCATAGCTAATGATCAGATCTCAGAAACAGAGACATTATTCCAGGAAATGGTGAAAGATATTTATTATTAATCTAACATGTTACTTGTGAAGAAGTATCTGGCAGGCAAGAAAAGTTCTGTGTGTTTTATTTAGGAAAAATTCTGTATCATTTTTCACTATAGTTTAAATGATCTCTAAGACTTTGTACAAATGTAAATATAAAAAATAAAATATACTGTGCACTGTAATTTTTAGAAGCTGTACCTTTTACTGAGCATAGGGATTATTCAGTAAAAATTTGCTGAATGAATCTGACTCTAAGAATAAATTTCTTTTAAGGGGAGTTTAAATGATACAAAATAATGACTTAGCATTGTAATAAAATGTTGTCAGTTTTATTAAAAGTAGATTCCATTTCTTCACACAAGTTAGTTTTGTGTTTCTTTAAAGCCCGTTTTATTGTATTGATTCATCAGAGTAAGTTGGCTCAGGGAAACTGTCACTGATAAAAACATGTACAAAATTAGCACCAAACATCTATAAATGCAGATAGCTACAATGACCTTTCCAATATGTACAATCTCTCTTTACATATACACATATATATTTACAGCTAATAAATAACATTGAAAGTAAAAGCATTGCTGATATATATATAGTGAAGTCTGTAGAAGTCAGAGTTCCCAGGGCCATACACTGATTGAATTTATACTTTCTTAAGTTGATGCACACTTACTCGAAACCCAAATCCCGAGAATTAATGAATTATAACAATGAAGGGGGATGCCAACAACAAGTCACACAACGTTTTATTTTTAGAGAGAATTCATTCCAAACTGGCTGATGTCAATCACAGCATTCGTTCTACTTTGTACAGGCACAATCGTATCTCTCAGATGAAAGAGTGTTCCGGCACCACTGGAACACTTTCTACTGCACTGTGTTCTAATTTACCTCTTAATCATTTATCTTTCAAGCTATGATGAGGAATAATCATATATGTGGGGCTTCATACGTGAATATGTTTTCAGACACCCACACACATTCACAGTTTGGATTTCCAGTAATAGCCTCTGAAATATTTGACTTCTCTATCATTTTCTAATAATATATAGAAAAGCATTCTGAAAATATGAGATCTAGTTTATAAATAAATGTTCACTCACTCTTGACTAGTTGTTAAAAACAACTTTCATGACAATTCACATGGATATAGAAATTGATCCTTTTCATTGTCCACAATGGTTTTAAGCACTTATATGACTGACTGTAACTTTTCTGTTTCTTTACTTAGTAAAAACAATCTTTGTCTAAAATTTGGAGGACTTTGCATGATGCAAAGTTTCATCTTAAACACATATTTTCTTATCGTAGTTAGGGAAGAAAGAGACATGCTCAAAGTCTGACTGAAGCATGGCTGAAATAAGCCTAAAATTGAACAGTAACTATCATACATTAAAGGACTTCAATGAATATAATTTTGAAAATCTGATAATAAAATTATGGTATCTTTTTTTTTTCTCTCTGTAGTTAAAATTCTGTATCAGCTGATGATAACAGGCTCATTTGAAAAGCCTATCCAGGGAAAAACTATTAACATATAATCTTGAGACAAAGCAAGAAAAGGAAGGGGAAATACTAAACCATAAACTGTAAAGTTTATTAAGATTTAATTGATCTCAACTTTATATATCTCCTTTAATTTGTAACTTAGTTATGATGCAACCAACCGTAGAAGGTGTTTAAAGGTTCAGTGCTTTATCAACTCTATTCTTCATTTCTCTCTCCAAGTCACTAGTTCCTGGTTCACTCTTGGACTACATTCCAATGGCAAGAGGAGAGTAATTCCAAGGAAGTAGGGATTTTGATTGAAGAGTAAATGGGTCCTACTCACGCTGCAAAAAATCCTACTTTCTATATTTAGACTTGGAGAAAGCTTTGAGAAGTTTATCAATCTAGAAAATGCAGAATCCCAATTAAAAATGAGATTTTAATCAATTTTAGGCTATGGCTTAACTTACTACATGAAGAGATCTGATTATTTTACCATTTTAAATAACTCATTTTTTTCTCCAAGGACAGAATGCAGTGCTTTTCATATCTGTTATTTGTTTTAATGTTGGAAGATGTGCTATTTGGCCACTATACACCTCAAATTGAATTAGTTTTAGTATTTGAGACTGTCTCCTAAAATAGCTAATAAGGCTAGAGCTGGGGTTAATACTCAGGAAAATCCACTTTACTCCATCTAAAGCACTGGGCGTCTTTTGTAAAAGTTACTTCATTCTTCATAGAATTCATATGCTGTTCTTTCTTCTGTAGCTTTGCCAAGTTTCTGAGAGAAAACAGAGGAAGAATGGCAATTTATTATCTGCTTAGTGTTTTATAATCTTCTTCCGTCCCTCACCACCTTCAAGATGAAAAAGTAGTCAACCAGAAGTTCAGAACAAAGGTTGAGAATAAGCCTAATCAGAGGAAGGGGCAGGCTCACAGGAGTCAGACAGTCTGGTATTTACTTAACCATGTCTTGATAAGGAGTATCCTTTTCAGAAGACTGAACTGAATGATTTCAAAATTTAGCAAGATTTCTTACTTCTAAAACTCGTTAAATAAAATACCTATTTTTTTTCCTTTTCTTGTGATATGAGTCTTCTAAAGAGTTTTACCAGAAGATGGGAGAGAAGCTTTCAGTTCATTGACTTAGTCACAGAGGTGAGAAACGGCAGAAGGTTATTAGTCTGAGTCATAATTACCTCCTAGATAAAGTTTTTTCAGGAGTAAAAAAAAAAACAAAAAAAACTCCTTAAATATCTGTTGTTTCAGTAATCTTATCATCTGATGAAGAACATATCATTAGACTATCTTAGATAAGAGACATGACTGAGCGACTGAACTGAACTGATCTTAGATAAAGTCTTATAACTTACACAAATGTGACAAGAAATACTTGATAAACAGATAAGAGTTGGTTCCTAATTTTTCAAGTTTTTTTTTTTTTTTTTAATTCACATTACAGATTAAAGTTGTGGATGACCTTGGGATAATATATACATAAGAATGTTTGTGTATGTTTGTACATAACATAAATTTATAATATAAAACTTCTTATCGGAGTCCCTTTTGAAGAGTTAAAACAAATATGAATCGCCTCAGATTTGTGATGAAGGAAAACAAAGCAATGAAGCTCTTAGTAGAAGTATACACTTAGATAAAAATTCAATTATTATCCCTGGCTCAACACCAGTAACTATTCTCCATTTCAAGTTTATCTTGAGCGCTCTTACATTAATGTTTTTAATCCAGATGGCTTCATTTTGTCCAAAGTATATATGTCATAAAGCCATAATGTAAAAAACTAAAAGAAGGTAAATATTATACATGTATAGAGAAAGTCTGAAATCCATACTTATCCATTGATAAACTGTATTATAAAATAGAAATTAAAAATAAAAGAGATATGTCACATAGAGCCTTTAATATGCTTTTTCTTACTAGAGAATTCTTCTGTACTTTTGTCTGTAAATGTAACTGGGGAAGACAAACCAAAAGCAATTAGCTTTTCTATTTCCGGATGATGTTGTGACTAACTTTTCCCATTGTTTTCTTGTGTCACTGGCTGGTATGATATGATCTAAGCTTTCCCCCTTTATACCTACAACCCTTCAGCACTTGCACCTGGCAGGGGGATGAGTGGAGGAATGGAAGTGGCATACTCTGGGAATTCCAGGAGGGGACATGGTGGAGAGAGAGGCAGTCACATGTTCAGTCTCTACTTAGTACTGACGCTCTGGAAAAATTCATCTGACAGCTGCCATGTGGATTAAAAGGTCAGGTAGAAAAGAGCCAGGCAGTTTTTTTGAGGTGGAAAAGAGAACCATCTTCTAAACTCTTAAGTCCATAAGCTTTCCATCTTTGGGGGTTTTGAGACAGATGCTTGGTGGCTGTCCCTTTGGCTCCCTGTTCTGGAATCTGCTGGCACTCAGAATCAAGGAGGNTGGAGCAGGTTTAAAATCACCAGGCTCTTACCAAAAGATGATACAAGATCAACTTTACTACTTCTCAGTGTCTGCATTAAGGAATTCAGAAATCAGCCTTCAACTGGCCCTGATAGAGAAACACTACTCTGTATAGCCTCTCCATTCACAACTTCTTTCCCTCTCCTACTTCGGTTATAAAAGAAAATGACAAAGGAGAAATATATTATTGATCCTAATTTAAACAGTCATTTTTATTTACAATAATGGTATACTGAAGTTTACAAAATCCCTGTACATTCAGTATGAAAGAAAGTGAAAGTATAGTCACTTAGTCGTGGCCAACTCTGCATTCCCGTGGACTGCAGCCTGCCAGGCTCCTCTGTCCATGGAATTCCCCAGGCAAGAATACTGGAGTAGGTAAGCCATTTCTTTCTCCAGGGGATTTCCCAGCTCAGGGATTGAACCCAGGTCTCCTGCATTGTAGGCAGATTCTTTACCTTCTGAGCCACCAAGGAGGCCCCATTCAGTATAAAAGTTTTAAATCCTCTAAGGCTCTCTATGCATTTCATTTTATAGATCTATGTGGATTTGGGTAGGGGAGAGAGGATGAGATTATCTTGGAATCTCATGCTTCTTGAAGAGGTTGGTTTTTATTTTATTTAAAAAAAAAATATTTGGCTATATCTCTTGGCATGTGGGATCTTAGCTCCCCAACCAGGGACTAAACCCACACCCGCTGCAGTGGAAACTTTCAATCTTAACAACTGAACTGTCAGGGAAGTCCTGAGGTTGGTTTTAATCTCTGAATGTCCGAGTGGCATCACTAAGTTTCTCTGCATAACTGTTTTGTGCTTGCTTGCAGGAATCAATGTTAAACGAGAAGTTGAGATTCTTGACTTCTAATCTCAGCTTTACTCAGTGATTGTGGCAACTCAATGTTGTTTATGTTTTCTTTCCATGAAATGCAGAAATACCATTACTTCTCTAGTATAATAATAAAATAAGACTCTTAAAAATAATAAGAATAATTATCTAGGTATATAGTTTTAAATGAATTGCATAGAGAGCTTCAGAGGATTTAAAACTTTTATACTGAACGGGGCTTTCTTGGTGGCTCAGAAGCTAAAGAATCTGCCTGCAATGCAGGAGAGCTGGGTTCAATCCCTGGGTATAGGTATATAGTTTTAAAAACAAAGCCTACTAAAGTTTCACCTGAATGTTGGAGGCTCCAGAAATACTATTTGTAGGTAAAGACATTTGAGTGAATCAGAAGCAAATGGAGAAAAATTATTTACTTTTTTTGAGTCTCTCCTGCCTTTACTCTGATCTTCCCAATATCAAAGCCAGGGCTGCTCCACCAGTTGGACCAGCTGAAGTAGGAATCGCTAATCCATTTGAGTTTCAACATTAGCAATTCTCCAATATCCACCTCCGTGTAAAGTAGAAAGGAGTATGTCTTATTTGTGGAAACTTCAGGCCTGAATAAAAGATCAACATATTTGGTTAGTTCTGAAAATCAGAAGTTTTTCCCTTTTTCTTCCTCCTAAAAGGTAAATAAATAGCTTTATTGTTTGGGGAATATTTTAAAAATGCAAAAAATGTCCAACAAAATACACAAGATGAATGTCAATAGCACTCAGTGTATTTTGAAAGATGGCTACACCTCTTTAAAGTATTCCAACTTTTATCCTAACGATATGAATTATGTAATATAATTCCTCAGAGAAAAAATTCATAAGTCCATCATTTAGAGATATTATTTTCATTTTCACATATTTCTTTCTTATTTGTATTGATATGTGAACATGTGTTTTCTTTGTCACAATCATAGTGTACATGCAATTCTCTATTTTTTCTTTATTCACTTCATGTTTTACCTTCCACTTTTTAACATGCTTTACCTAGTTTTCTATAACTACACTTTTTAGAGGCTAGATTGATTTTATTGATTTGTTGAACCACAATTCACTTAACCATTGCCTCAGTTTTGGACACTTACTTTGCTTCTAATTTATGCTACTGTGGGTACCACTGTAATGAACATCTTTTGTCTTTTAAAAAATTTAAAGCTTTTTAAAAATTTTTCTGTTGAGTACACCTTTTTTTAGGAGTCCTGTGCCAGGGGTCTGGGATCTAATGCCTGATGATCTGAGGTGGAGCTGATGTAATAATAAAAATTAAGTGCACAATTCATGTAATGAGCTTGAATCATCCTGAAACCATCCCCCATCTCCCGGTCCATGGAAAAATTGTCTTCAACAAAACAGGTCCCTGGTGACAAATAGGTTGGGGACTGCTATCCTATGCTGTTTCTGTTCCTCAGACTGATGGTCAGGGCAGGTAACAGTGCCATAATAAGCCCCCATGCTGAAGGTAAAGTCCTGTGGCTACTCACAGGGTAAAAGGGATGTTCTCGCTCTCAGCCACAGTGCCATACAGAGAGATCTCGAAGGCCTGGTTGGTGTATGTATTACTCTCAGTTCCAGAAAAATGTATCTTTACTTGGTAATGGAAGACTATAGAGAGAAAATCAGAACAAGCTCTGATCAGTCTTTATGGAAACACCGCAGCACAACCAAGCATGCACTCTCAACAGCAGACTACATCTTACTAGTGATCAACAGGAAGCGTTCATACATGACTATAAATGTGACTCAGAAAGACTGCTTCATATCTATACAGTGCTTACTACTAGAATATTCAGGCTTGAATTCTACTCCCTTGCAGAAGAGTGTGGTTCTAGTGGATAGGAAGAATCCAGGTGTATCTGACTTGGTAAGCAGACCCAGAAAGTAGTCAGCTTTGATCGGGTATTGGGCTTCCTAAGCGACTCAGATGGTAAAGAATCTGCCTGCAGTGCAGGAGACTCAGATTCTTAATGAAATGGGAGTATCTTAGAAGGTTTGGTATATTCTTCCCTCTCAGGACTAGTTCCATTTTCAAATATAGGTGGTTCCTGCCTTCACTTAAAGCAGACTTTGTTGTTTGTTGTTTAGTAGTTCAGTCGTGTCCAACTCTTTTTCAACCCCATGGACTGTAGCCCACCATGCTCCTCTGTCCATGGGATTCTCCAGGCAAGTAAACTGGAGTGGGTTGCTATTTCCTTCTGCAGGAGATCTTCCCAACCCAAGGACTGAACCTGCGTCTCCAGTATTGTAGTCAGATTCTTTACCACTGAGCCACCTGGGAGGCCCCAAAGCAGATTTTAGGAGTTGGCATCCTTTTTCTGCAAAGGATGAGAGTAAAGAGTTTAGGTTTTGCAGGACAAATAGTCTCTGTCTCAATCACTCAACTCTGCCATGGAGGCATGAAAGCAGCCTTAGTCAATACAGAAATAAATTAATGTGGTTACATTCTAACAAAAGTTTTTTTAAAGAAGCAGATGATGGGCTGGAATTGGTTCAAGGCCCATAGTTTGATGACTCGGTATGAATGGTTTCAAATGAACTCAGAGCCTGGTACTAATGTGGTGGCCCATGCTAATGGGCACAAGCACAGAGGATGGTGGGAGGCAGAACTGCTGCACAGGGTAGTGCAGTTGTGCCCTGGGCCTTACTAGCAGTGGGAATTAGGAACTCCAGCAAAATGGTTTAGTGCAACTTCCTCTCGACCAACAGAAACACAAATGAGGGCTCAGAACTTAGGAACATTGTTTTATCATCTCTATTGCAATGGACAAAATCAGTACATGTGATGCAACAAGCATGATAATAAAAAAATAGGATCAAATCCATTTTCCTATTTATAACTGTCTCCAGCCTACCTTTGTAAGGCATCTGAGAACGAGTCTTCAGGTACATCTTGCTGCTTCTTTTGGCTCTGACCTTGTTGATCTCGTAGCCCATGTTGTTACAACGGTTCTTTCTGCAGCTCAGGCAGAGACCTTTCTCAAAGGCTTCTTTGGAATTGCACCGGTAGGCCTTACTTGGATTTTCTTCATTCAACAGAGAGTCAATGAAGAGATGAACGGAACGCTCGTGGGAGCACTTCACTAGCTGGTCCACATCTGAGGAAAGAGACACAAGGAACATTTCAACTCTGTAACAGTTCACAATGAATGTTTCATCTTGCGTGTCTAATACAGCTGAGATGTGGTGTTAGAACAAAATGATCTCCTTGATTGTAGGTCCTGTTTAAGGAGGCACTCTTGATAGTAGCTTCTTCCCTACCCCAAGAGTGTTAAAGTTGCCAATTTTATCAGGAACTTTAGACACTTCTGTTGTCTTATATTTGTGAGTATGTTTACGAAGCTGTAATAAGGACATCCAAGATAGAAGTTGATTTTCCCCAGTTCATGACACCTTTTGCTTATATTGAAAGTATATAATACCTCTAGATGCTTCTGGAAGTATACCCCTAGAAACCTCACCATAGGTATAATTGCCATATTAACAGAATAATTGAGGAGTGTGTCACTGTTCATGATTTTTACATTAAATTATAGAAATAGTAGAATTATTAATAATTATTTTTATAATT
>SJYQ01001354.1:318201-406367 GCA_006410935.1 Redunca redunca
CAGCAATGTCATAAAAGTACAGCTTATAATAAGCTTTCTTACCAATTAAAATTAGTAACATTATGCTGTAAATGCTATAATGTATGCTCCAAACCCAGGAGTATATTGGTTATAGGTAGGTCCCATTGCCCACGAGGTATGCAAAGATCCTTTAAAACAAATCATAATGGCAACCCACTCCAGTATTCTTGCCTGGAGAATCCCATGGACAGAGGAGCTTGGTGGGCTATAGTCCATGGGTTGCAAAGAGTCGGACACGACTGAGAGACTTCACTTTCACTTTAACATAATTATTCAACATTAAAAACTAATATATTAAACTGTACTTTCTTCTTAAAAACTTGGAATATTTATTGTTAGGGAATGGTGATTTGTTTTTGATTTGTACATCTCTTTAAAAGGCTGGCAAAAGAAATCTGGACTAATTGACATGTCCTTTACTTTTAGTAGAATTAAAAATAACTCTACTGGTTTTGCACTGTATTCAAAGTTTAATGTGTAGCAAGATAATACTTTATCAAAGGCAAGGCAGTTTTCTTGCCATCTCACTGTTGGTTTTTTTCCCTTTTATTACTGCAAGTGCAGTATTCAGTGCAGCTTACAATATAATACAAGATGAAATGTCTATCTGACCCCAGGAAGTACTGAGGTTCCAAGGTGATCATGGTAAAATGTGACAGACTTCTTCAAAAACACATCTTGGCTAAATGTATATTCAAACTATGTACTCTTGGAGAATGATAGGGCACTTGGTCAGTAAGAGTTAAGACAACAACTTACATTTAGTTAATTTCTGAATTATATTTACCTCCAAGGCCTCTCTCTGCAATCACACGGATAGCTTCCCCAATGTTACATCCTGGTTGGAAAGTGCCTCCGTTAGGGTAAATGTCAACATGCCCTACTGGTTTCTGGATTCCGATACTTCGGCCAGGTGACCCCCTGGTGAATGTGTGTAAAACGTCTACAAAATCCGCATCATCAGGAGAAAGGCGACTTGGAGCTTCTGCATACTCGAAGTTAGGTCCAGCTGGATCTAGGCCTTAGAAAGAAAACAAAAAGTCCTCAGAGATTTTTATTTATTTATACATTTGGCTGCATGAGGCCTTAGTTGTGCATGTGGGATCTTTCATTTCATCATGTGGGATCTTTCCTTTGGGCTGCATGAATTCTCTAGTTGAGGTATGTGGCCTTAGTTGCTCCACCACACGTGGGATCTTAGTTCCCCATGGAGAGATGGAACCTGTGTTCCCTTCACGTGAGGTGAATTCTTAACCACTAGACCACCAGGGAAGTCACTCAGAGCTTTTTAATTCCCATTAGTTTTAATCTCCATCAGTATCACCTTAGCATTCCATTGCTCATCATTTGAATGTAACTGGCAGCCACAGATTGTTATCAGCTCCAATTCTGTAGTGACTGAGTTTTAAATTACTTAGATTCATAAAAGAAGGCTTATCTCTTCTTCAAATAAAATTTGAATTCTCAAACTAATCATTAAATAACAAGTTTCACACAGGATGACTTGATTGATTCCCTTTTGTGAATTATTTCTGTGCCTGGCTAGAAGGCCTGTAAATGGGGCTGGGCTCTTTCTTCCTCTCCACACAGGCCAAACTACCTATTGCCATTGGCCTGGATGACAGCTCTCCTTTTTTCCAAATGGCCTCTGGTGGGGGTCCTTTTTCCTTTTCTCCAGTATTGATGTGAGAGGTGACAGGTATGTGAGCAATACACTATCAGAGCACAGAGCAAAGGGAGGAGGGAAACGGGTTTCTGAGATGCCACTGGGCTTTCTATGTTTAATTCTGTGGCATTTCTCTTCTTCTGCCAGTAGACAGTGAGCCCATGAGAGCAAGGGTCTGAATTTTATTTTATTCCAGAAAAACAGAGCCCTGCCATGTGATAATCAAATGGCCAGGCATATCCAGGAGGTTAACACACATATGCTTGTTTGACAAACATCCTGATTCTCTTTCAGAGCAACAGGCAATGTAGTTCTTTTGTTTTAAGAGAAAATGGCACTGCTTTCTTACCGGTAATCCTGTTGACCTTCTTATTGGTCAGACTTCCTGCAATACCAGCAGCATGGGCCCCAAGGCTGTATCCCAAGAGATGCACATTGCCCAGGGGATAGTTAAATTCATCCTTTGGAAGACAACAGAAAAAGGAGTTTTACAGTTCTTTGCAAAATATTAAGGCTAAAAGAAATAAAAGTTGAATAGTGTTTCAAATAAATAAATATAATTTTCAAAATAGAGGCAATACTGAAACTTAACTCTATTTATTTTAATTTCTCGTTACAGGTAAGAGGAACATAGACTATATTGTTGAGATTTTCTCTTTCCTTACTAATATTTAAATTAGAGTTTTTCAAATGTCTGAAATAGAAATGTTGAATTTCCATATCTGAAAATATATGTATATGTGTATATTTATATATTGGAGTAGGAAATGGCAACCCACTCCAATATTCTTGCCCAGAAAATTCCATGGGCAGAGGAGCCTGGCAGGCCACAGTCCATGGGGTCACAAAGAGTTGGACACGACTAAGCGAATGAGCATCATATGTATATATAGGTATTTATATACATATATATAGACACACACATACAAATATGTATTTGACTCATCATTTTCTACTCAAATACCCTGTGTTACTTTATTCTTTAAGTTTACTCAAGCAGTGACTTAAAATCAGAAAGTATTACAGAAGATGGGACACATGTGGGCCAGCCTTCTCATTCGACAGATGAGAAGTCTGAGTTCCAGGAATGTGATCTGATTTGCCCAAGTTCACTCTCCTGGTTAGCAAAAGAGTCAAGAAAAGAACTTTTATCTTTTAATGATCAATTCAATCAACAGAGCTTATTTTTAAGTACTTGGCTTAAATAATGGCCTGTGAGAGTATTGTCTTCATTTCAACCCCAAGATACTTTCCAAAGGTAATTTTCAGAGGATGACCTCAGAGAGTCAAAGTGAATAAAGCTCCTGACCCTTAGCTACTTCATATCCTACACACTTTTCCTGCCATTTTTTCCCCTAGCTCATCTCCATCACTCCTCCAACTCTCAACAAAAATTCAGATCTTTAATCCACACTAAGGAATAAGTAATATTAAAATTGTCATCAAAAGATTGGTATTCTAGCAGGTCAAAGCCTGGATAAAATTTCCATATGCCAGCCAACTGGTAGGGAAGGATTTGGCAGAACATGACATCTTTCCTCTGCCCTGAAATAACAAGCTTTTGTCTGTTCTGCCCACTTAGTTCTTGGTTTCAGCAAATCTATTCACCATGAAAACATCAAAGGACAGTGCAGGGCAGGACTATGCTTTATGGGTTTTATAGCTTTATCATTTTTTTATCACAATGCTACTTTTAGCTGAAAAAAATAATGTCCATGCTTATTCTGAAGATATGAGTTGACCCCCAAAATATCTATATCTAAATGTAAAAGAATAAAGGGCTTCCCTGGTGGCCCAGATGGTAAAGAATCTGCCTACAGTGTGGGATACCCAGGTTCGATGCCTGAGTCAGGAAGATACCCTGGAGGAAGGCATGGCAACCCACTCTAGTATTCTTGCCTGGAGAATCCCATGGACACAGGAGCCTGGCAGGCTGCAGTCCACGGGGTCGCAAAGAGTCAGACATGACTAAGCGAGTGACACTTTTTTTTTCCACAAAGGAACAGAAACCAGTCGTTAGTTCAGCTCTAGCCAACTGATCTGTTCTGGATATACAAGGCTCCTTCCCCCAGTCTTACCGCCATCCAGTTCATAAACTTGGCCACATCCTGTCCCACCAGCTTGGTGTACCCAGCAGACACTGGATAATGCTGCTGGGCCCGTGACAGCCAGTCCACCACGATGACGTTGGAGTCTGGTTCCCTCTTGTATAAGGCAGCCACAAGTTTTGGCACCCAACTCTCATACATTCCTGTCACCTGAAGAGGATGATACAAGCATCCTTAAAATGCCCACCTACAACTTGTTATATTAATGGATACATATGTCAACCCTATACATTAAATGGGGGGAAAAAAATCCATAGGAAGCCCATTGGTTCTTCAGTAAAACTTCAATAATTTCTAGTAGTGAAAGGAAAGATCAATTTGAATAAGTTAAAATTTACAGTAGAATGACAGACTATTTTATTTATTTTATTTTATTTTATTTTTTTTATGACAGACTATTTTAAAAGAAATTTAGTTTAAATACTTTCAATTGGGTTAATAAATATTTCCCAACAGAAAGATTTTGGGGAATGTGAGTATCCTTTATTTTTTTTTTTTTGCATTTTCTTTTTTAAATTTTTAATTAGAGCATAACTACTTTACAATATTATAATGGCTTCTACTATACATCAACATGAATCAGTCATAGGTATATATAGGTCCCCCTGCTTTGAACCCTCCCACCTCTCTCCTCCTCACACTCCTCTAGGCTGTCACAGAGCACTGGCTTTGGGTTCCCTGTGTCATACATCAAACTTTCACTGGCTATCTGTTTTACATATGGTAATGTATATGTTTAAATGCTTTTCTCTCAAATCATCCCACCCTCTCATTCCCCCACTGCGTCCAAAACTTTGTTCCTTCTGTATGTGTTGCCTTTGCTGCCCTGCAAGTAAGATTGTCATCATTGCTGTCTTTCTAGATTCCATATCTTTATTCTTATAAAGGGTTATTTACATACAAAATTTGATGTGATAGTGAACAAAATAGTTTTAAACATACTATTCTAACAGAAGATAATTTTATTTAGCAATCTCTTAATACATTAGAAAATTATTAGTTTCAGCTCAGACTTTTTCACCATCCTTTCAAATTCTTGATTATCAGAGTGCAAATTAATGAGGTTTAATTATCAAATTTCCAAAATTATGAGATTGGTCTTGTTTTGGAGATAAGCAAACTGCTATCTGTAATTCTTTGCTTCTTGTTGATAAAGGCCCCCAAATTCAAAGTGAAAAGATTTATGCCATCAAAGAGGAGACATTGAACATCTTGGCAAATATGCTTATTTTAAAATAATCGAAAACATTAAAAATATACAGATGACAAAATTCCATGCCATCCCGCCAGGAGCCTATACATAGCAACAACCTGTTTTAAATCTACCCACCTCTATTGCAACCTGAGAGCTGATCATACTGTAGCCCTAGTAAACGTTATGACTCAACAGACAAAGAAAATTCTGAAATAAATGTCTTAGGCTGCTTTTAAGGGGAAATCTGTAAAACCTGTATTCTTCTTAGAGTAATGCCAATAGAAAAAATAAGACTCTTGAATTCCCAAACCAAGGGACTTCGTTTGAAACTTTGATCTTAGATGGTGGGTCCTTTCAGATCTGCTTCCTTTATTATTATTATTTTTTGTATTTGTTTTCTTTTTTAAAATTTATTTATTTTTTAATTGAAAGATAATTGCTTCCTAATATTGTGTTGTTTTCTGCAATATATCAACATGAATCAGCATGGATCATCATCCATTCTGTTTAATCTATTTTGTAGGATAAAACATTAAAACATGAACTCTCGATTCATGCCTGACACTAACAAAGTGGGCAAAGTTTCACCACATTGCTGTGCTTTGTAGAAGGAAAAAGCAAGCCTGGGACTCATGATATGTTGGTTCCAATCCCAGTTCTTCCCCTAATTACGTCTATGAACACAGGCACTGTTTTAACCTTACCAAGGCACCTATGAAACAAAGGGATCAGATGATCTGGAAGTTACTCTCAACTCCTAAATGTCTTCTTGTGACCACTTTGGTTCCCAATCTACTTGCAGTGATAAAATGCCAGCTCTATAAGCTATATGGAAACAGTGACAGACTTTATTTTCTAGGGCTCCAAAATCACTGCAGCTGGTGACTATAGCCATGAAATTAAGACACTTGTTCCTTGGAGAAAAAGCTATGACCAACATAGACAGCATATTAAAAAGCAGAGACATTACTTTGCTGAAAAAGGTCTGTCTAGTCAAAGCTATGGTTTTTCCAGGAGTCATGTATGGATATGAGAGTTGGATTATAAAAGAGCTGAGCACCGAAGAATTGATCCTTTTGAACTGTGGTGTTGGAGAAGACTCTTGAGAGACCCTTGGACTGCAAGGAGATCAAACCAATCAATTCTAAAGGAAATCAGTCCTTAATATTCATTGGAAGGACTGATACTGAAGGTAAAACTACAATACTTTCACTACCTGATGAAAAGAATTGGCTCACTGGAAAAGACCCCAATGCTGGGAAAGATTGAAGTTAGGAGGAGAAGGGGCCGACAGAGGGTGAGATGGTTGGATGGCATCACTGACCTGATGGACACTGAGTCTGAGCAAGCTCTGGGAGTTGGTGATGGACAGGGAAACCTGGCATGCTGCATTCCATGGGATCACAGAATCAGACACGACTGAGTGACTGAACTGAACTGAACTGATAAGCTATCTCAAGCATGAAGAGAAAGCAAAACCAAAAACACACAAAGGTGATGTGAGATCACTAGAAACATGTTGGAATCTTCTATGAACACATCTCTGTGTGGCTGCTTCCAGTCAGGGTGCAAAGCCTGGGTCTTCGGAAGAACCAGATGCGATGCCTGCCCAGCATAAAACCCTAAAGAATTGGTGCTGCCCCATCTTTCTCCTCTCTTGGAGGTTGAAGGCTGACCACCATTTGCAGCTGCTTTTCCAGAGAGGATGATGTCATTTCTCCAGAACACAATGTTAATCACTCCTCCTTTCAGCCAGGGGTGAGGAGCTCCAACATCACAATTAGAACCCTGTACTTAAACACAAGTAGGTGGCCAAGCTCCAGGACATCTGTGGCTGCACTGCCTCCTGGGAAGTGTCCTGGGCACCCTGCGTGCTAAGCATTCCCTTGGGGTTTCTCATGACAAAGCGGCAGAACCTCCTCACTTAGTCCCATACCCTTAAATGGCTGAGCAGCTTACCGCAGATAAGGCAGGAAAATCTTATTTTCTCTCAGCCCCTATTATAAGTTTTTTCTGTACTATCAGTGCTTCTGAGTTGGGCAGTCTGTCAAAGGGCAAGGAACCCAACCTACCCCTACAGCAACTGATACTTTTAGTAACTGCCTAACAATCTTATCCTCTCTTTTTAAAATTTAACATAAGGCACTTTTATAAGTAACCCCCAAGAAAAATATCAATAACCTCAGATATGCAGATGACACCACCCTTATGGCAGAAAGCAAAGAGGAACTAAAGAGCCTCTTGATGAAGGTGAAAGAGAAAAGTGAAAAAGCTGGCTTAAACTCAACATTCAAAAAACGAAGATTATGGCATCCAGGCCCATCACTTTGTGGCAAACAGATGGGGAAACAATGGCAGACTATTTTCTTGGGCTCAAAAATTACCACAGATGGTGACTGTAGCCATGAAATTAAAAGACGCTTGCTCCTTGGAAGGAAAGCTATGATCAACCTAGAAGCATATTAAAAAGCACAGACATTACTTGGCCAACAAAGGTCTGTCTAGTCAAAGCTACGATTTTTCCAGGAGTCATGTATGGACGTAAGAGTTGGACTATAAAGAAGGCTGAGTGCTGAAGAATTGATGCTTTTGAACTGTGGTGTTGGGGAAGACACTTGAGAGTCCCTTGGACTGAAAGGCGATCCAACCAGTTAATTCTAAAGGGAATCAGTCCTGAATATTTATTGGAAGGACTGATGCTGAAGCTGAAGCTCCAATACTTTGGCCACCTGATGCGAAGACAAAAGACCACTCATTAGAAAAGATCCTGATGGTGTGAAAGATTGAAGGCAGGAGAAGAAGGGGATGACAGAGGATGAGATGATTGGATGGTTTCACCGACTTGATGAACATGAATTTGAGCAAGCACTGGGAGATACTGAAGAACAGGTAAGCCTGTCATGCTACAATCCATGGGGTCACAAAGAGTCAGACATGACTGAGTGACTGAACAGTAACAACAACCCAGCAAAGGACTGGAAACCAAGGACCCACCTTCTTCAGTTCCAAAAAGGTAATATATCCTAGCTTTTTTCCTTTTCAGTTTCCTTAAATCAGTACTAATTTTTAATAGCTTTGATTCACAGGTACACATGGAGAAGGCAATGGCACCCCATTCCAGTACTCTTGTCCGGAAAATCCTATGGACGGAGGAGGCTGGTAGGCTGCAGTCCATGGGGTCGCTAAGAGTCAGACATGACTGAGCGACTTCCCTTTCACTTTTCACTTTCATGCATTGGAGAAGGAAATGGCAACCCACTCCGGTGTTCTTGCCTGGAGAATCCCAGGGACGGGGGATCCTGGTGGGCTGCCGTCTATGCGGTCGCACAGAGTCAGACACGACTGAAGTGACTTAGCAGCAGCAGCAGTATAGGCACACAGCTGCCCTTGAAGTCTTCCTTGCCACCTGCACCCGGTGGTCCCACTGAAGAAGCCAGGTTGTTCACTGAAATGCCTAGATGAGTTGTTGCACAGACCACCTAGTTCTGCAGAATGAAACTCAGTTCCATAGCCAGTGGCCCAGCCTCTGAGCCCAGGCACTCAAAAATGTCAGGACACATGTGAAGAATATAATTAGTCTTATTAAGCAGTGGGGCTAATGATAGAAATTACCACTATCTAATGATACTGGGTGAGTCATGTCATCTTCGTGTGAGGAGGAAATATTTTTCAAAAATTCCTAAATTATAAAATTCTCTCAGGGACAAGTTGAGATACCTGAGATATTTAATTTATTTCTGTCATATGAATGTTAAGCTTAAACTTTTTTGAAAAGTATTAAAAGCTAAGTTCTAAATATAGCTAAAATGTGTCTAAAATAACCAAAGATTATATTTTCCAATATAAACCTCTTAAAATGTAAAAAAAAAACTATGTCAAAAATTTGAAAATGCAACTTTATCATAAGATATATAATATTCTCCTGAACTCTAACAAATACATGTGTTTTGTTAAAATAAATATTCCTGTGAAATCTGTTAGTTGTTGCCTTCATCTTTATAAAAGTAATAGCAATTGTCCTACACTGTCAATAACAAAGGCACTTAAGTTATATAGGAAAAAAAAATCAGGAGTAGAAATAGCAACCATTAGTTGACTGATCTCATTAAAGTTAAGTATCTATTACCACATTCACAAACTCTGAACATAATGGAAAGATAATATTTCTTTAAGCATCAATTTTATCTAAGTTCTTTTTAATGAGCTATAAAAATCTGTTCATTAAGGATTGAAAATATTGAAAACAAATTAGTTAAGTAAGAACTATACCATATAAAGGGACTAGCTGGTATATTTAAAGAGAACTACTTTTTTTTCATATTCTTGAAAAGTAAATATAAGCAGTTTTCACCTTTGCTAATCATTTTGCATGACAGTTCCCTGGCTAGCCCTCTTTCATCTCTAGAAAAGCTCCCTAAAGTTTACAGTTGGAGAATGTTGGGCGAGGAGGGACGTCCAGTCTAAATTCATTTTTTTAACAGATCAGTAAACTGAGGCCCAGTGGTGAGAAGTGGCTGGATCCAGTCCCAGAGCCAGAGAATGGCAAAGCAGAACACAAACAGTCTCTTCCCTCCACCCCAGCCCTCTCCTCCCTCTCACAGGTCATCTTCCTTAGGGAAGGACTTGGGCAATGCACCGGATGAATCAGGATCGTGCCAGGTTTCCACCAGTTCCTCTAAACTACACTCTGCTCTGTACTTGAGCAAAGGCTAGGGGAATGGCCAGTTGAGGTCACAGCTAGGCACCATGGTAAACTAAAGGCTAGCACTGTCCAGAGGAAGTACCCATGTGGCTTTTCTTATACACTTTTAAAAAATCTATCTTTAATTGAAAGATAATTGCTTTACAGTATTGTGTTGATTTCTGCCAAACATTAACATGCATCAGCCATAGGTATATCTATGCTCCCCACCTCTGGAACCTCCATCCCACCTCTCTCCCTATCCCACCCCTCTAGGTTGTTATAGAGCCTAGTGTGAGTTCCCTGAGTCATACAGCAAATTCCCATTGCCTATTTTACATACGGTGATGGTACTCTCTCCATACATCCCACCCTCTTCTTCCTCTCTCACCCATGTGCATAAGTCTGTTCTCTGTGTCTGTATCTCCACTGTTGCCCTGCAAATAGTTTTATCAGTACCAGTTTTCTAGATTCCATACATAACGCGTGTTTATCTTTCTGACTTACTTCACTCTGTATAGTAGGCAACTTGTTGCTTTAGGTTCCTCAATCCCCACCTGAGCCAGAACTGTTTTTATTCCAGTTTAAAGCAAAGTTATCCCTGGGTTCCCATCACTCACTGGGCTCTCAGCAACCCTGTTAGAATGCTTAGTTCATGCCGGTCTAGTCCTACCTAAAGAGCCTTCCTTACCGTCCAGCCATGGATCACCACAAAAGTTTTGCTGCTGTGGTTGAAGTGACAGTTAGCCACAGATTCTGCCACTCCAGGAACGAGGTGGCAAGTGTCCTCAGCTGCGTCTTCGGGAGTCCTGAGAGCAAATTTACTTTCAATGTCTCTAAAATCTTTTCCTCCTGTAATCCCTGAAAAGGAAAAATGGGATAGGAGGTTAATTAGAGGGTGATTTGTTTTATTTGCTGGACTAGTGAGTTTTAGATTCACAAGCAAATACCACTAATGCTATTTTTGTTTCTAAAGTAAAAAAAAGAAAAAAAGAAAGTGGATTGCAAGAGAATGGTTGATCCTCCAGTGGTACTCAGAGTTGACAGTGCTCCAGTGCTCAGTTGTATCTGACACTTTGCAGAGGATAAGATAGTTGAATGGCATCACCAACTCAATGGATGTGAGTGTGAGCAAACTCCGAGAGACAGTGAAGCACCGGGAAGCCTGGTATGCTGTAGCTCTTGGGGTCACAGAGGGTCGGACATAATGACTGAACAACAAAAACAAGCAACAACAAAGCTTGTTTGAGGGACGACTGTTTCCTTTTCACTAGCATTATTTTTAAAAATTTTAACAAGAAGAAAAGTTGGAAGCATGGGGAAATTTTGTATGGAATTATTCTTCCCCACATGGCAAGATACAACAGTTCAAAATTGCTTTAGTGATGTGTTCAGAAATATCTGTGCTATGTATGAATTATGATTAATTCTTTCCCCCAATATTTCTTTCCTCACTTATGTCTTCACAGACTTCCACATAAAACCGACGCTTAAAATACTACAGCAGAGGTGGTTTTGGAAAGAATCCACTCTTCATTGTTAAGCCCTGACTGAGTCAGGAGAGAAAGAAAACTTTGGCCTATTTTTGAGTCTCTGGACAATACTTCTAAATGTTGATGAATCTTCACAGGGTATTTGTAGGAAGTGTATACTATATCATAGTAAACATTTTAAGTAAATTTTAAGTAAATTGTATTGGAATTTACTTTTGATTTTGCCCAAGAAGTTATTTTACTGTTAGAAACTGCCTTAGAAAATTTCAAACTAGGTTAGTTTCACCCACATCACTCTGTATCAAATAATTTATGTTTCCCTTCTTGACAGTCTTATTTTAACATGTTCGATCAGCAAGCTTTAAAAAGCAGAAATAACCTGAACAATCTGGCAGACAGATCTCGCCCACCACCTGGTTGCCAAACTGCTATTTAAGATTATTGCTATAACTCCAGAGGATACAGTCACTTTTAGTCTATTTTTTTCTGGAATTATGCAACATGGTGGCCCTAGAGTTGCTGGTGGTTTTGAAATGACTAAGAATATTCTTTGAAATTATTAAGGCAGGATTTGTATATTTCTATGAAAAAGAAAAGTGTATTAAATCTTTAACTCTTGTACCAGATTACCATATGGATCACTCAGAGCTCCAATTTCCAAAAACCATCGTTTCTATGGGCTACATAGCTTGTAAAGAAAAACAGAAGAAAATTCATACATTTGCAAGAAAATTTGTATTTGGAAACTTCTGTTTCACTTTTCATGGATTTTTTTTTTTTTTTAAGTTACAGAAAGCATAATGAAGCCTTTGACAAGAAAACAGTACCCTTCTATATGCTATGTGGTGTTTTCAATTCTTTGTCTATTCTGTATATGAAATTATAGATGCTACTGGTGTTTAATCAGTCTTTCCTTCTCCTTGGTGTTCTGACACATACCAAAGGTATTTCCACATACCTGGTTGTTTGTAATCCCTTAAGGATGTCTTGGCATTCTAAAGATGAGTGTGGTTTCCCAATTTCTACCAG
Organism: Redunca redunca; assembly: GCA_006410935.1. Taxonomy (NCBI): domain Eukaryota; kingdom Metazoa; phylum Chordata; class Mammalia; order Artiodactyla; family Bovidae; genus Redunca; species Redunca redunca. The sequence continues at coordinate 330,395 of SJYQ01001354.1, forward strand.
CCCTCATACAACTGACTTAGGCCAGGAAGAGTTAGGGAGAAGGATGGACCCTGACTGTGGGTCAACAGTATGTTTAGTCATCGTAATATATATACTGGGGATTGCTCCTGCCTGGCAGATTGAACTGATTTGACTCAACTGATACTAAGGAAATTATTGTTTTTTATACATGGAAATGATAGTAGAAGGACCTTTCACTAGATCCCCTTAGAAGTAAAGCCACCTTAGAATAGTGTGTGTTACAGGGGCAGTTGCCTGACATTTAATCCTTTTTAAGCCCTCTGTTCTGAATTTGACTCATCATATTAGTAACATCACACCATGAGATGTGTCCTCATCAAACACTAAGGAGAGATTTGGGGGCATCAGGTAAGTTACAAGTCAATGCATTTCTTGACTATGTAATCTTTATCTCTAAATTCCTAAATAAACAACAAAAAATCAAAGTGTGTCGACAACAGCTAGGAGTTATCTTAACACAGATAATAACTCACAGAGATGAAATTAGGTCAAGTCCAAACCCTTTAAAGGTATACTTATAGAAGGTACATGGAGAAAGCGATGGCACCCCACTCCAGTACTCTTGCCTGGAAAAATCCCATGGACCGAGGAGCCTGGTGGGAGTCCATAGGGTCGCCAAGAGTCGTACACGACTGATCGACTTCACTTTCACTTTTCACTTTCATGAATTGGAGAAGGAACTGGCAACCCACTCCAGTGTTCTTGCCTGGAGAATCCCAGGGATGGGGGAGCCTGGTGGGCTGCTGTCTTTGAGGTCACACAGAGTCGGACACGACTGAGGCGACTTAGCAGCAGCAGCAGCATAGAAGGTACATTATAGGAGGAGCATTGAGCATCCCAGAAAAGTGACTCTAAAGGGCAGTTCACAGTTATCAGATAAATAAGATTAACATTTATATGAAGACATGAGGTATATGAGCTCAATTATAATGCCATTCTCTTAAAGTTTTTACTTCCTTTCTCTGTTTGTTTTTCCTCTCTGACACACACAAACATACACTCCTAAAGAACGTTATCAGTAATTCGTCTCTTCTCTGAGGCTGATGGTCATAGTTATCAGCTCAGCTTCTATAGAATACTGACCTCCCCCCCACCAAAAAAAAAAGGGTTTGGGGAAAAAAATCAGTGTTGCTATCTGACTGAATTGATTGGAGTTTTCAGACATTCCAATGTAGACAAGGCGCTTGCTTACCTAACAAGCAGATTTACTTTCCAATTTTATAGAAAAAAACTGTTTGCAAAAATAGGAGCTGTAAACTCTACAGCCTAATTTCTCCTCCTGAAATAAAGCAAGAAAGGATGGTTGAGCTAAAAATACACCGCCAGAAAGAAAGTGAACATTTCCTGCTGCCAAATCTTCCCCGGTGCCTGACTCCCACCTTTCCATACATTAATCAATCATGCTCTTGCTGAGCTCTGCTTCATTTGAAGGTGCTATGTGCTATTTTGCTGTCATCACTCATCATGTTTAACTCAGATATTAGCCTAGAAATTCTCTATGGCCAGTCAAACAGACTTGTAGCTACTGAGCTCTTCAAATTTCCTAATGAGGCCATGCAGAGATTGTGGTGGCTCCAAGAAAAAAAAAAGAGCCTGAGGGCAGTGCCCATATCCTCATATTTTTCTTAGAAATTGAAAACAGAGAAGTATAGTCAGAGCCCAGAGGTGGTGGTACTTACCATTCCCTCCTCACACTTGTTCCTTTCTACTCTGAATGTCTTACATTCCTACCTAAATTAGTTTGGAGGAGAAAGAGGGCAGAGAGTTGCTGTGATAGGAGAGGCATAATATAAAGAGGGGATGGGGGTTAGAGTGAGAGTGGGAAGGAAGGATGCGGGGGATTAATTTCAAGTCCATTTCCAAATGATTCCTCCCTTACAAAGCATTTATAGCTAGGAAAAACATAGATTGATTAAAATCCAATTTAATTCCTTAATCACTTGTGTCTATTTGCATGGAAGAGTAAGGAATTAAAGGGTCTAGGAGGATTTTGAGTCTGGTCTAAATTCCTCATTTTAGGACTAAGAAAGTAAAATCCAAAGAGGTGACACTTACTAGCCCAGTAATTTAGGGTCCTGAATCTCTCAGAGAGTCTGACAAAAACTTTAAAACTGTGAATGACACTTATTTGTGTGTGTTTTTGGTCTAAGTAACATTATCCCGTGATGTACTATCTGAAACAAGAATTTGGAGTTTGTTCCAACCGTTTTCTCAGATAGTGTAAAACACACATGCTACTTGGTAAGATGTTTGCCTGTGTGTCTGGTCAGTCGCCCTAGTCCTGTAGGACTCTGTGGGACCCCATGGACCCTAGCCTGCTGGATTCCACCCTCCATAGGATTTTCCCGGCAAGAATACCCGGCTGGGTTGCCATGCCCTCCTCCAGGGAATTTTCCTGACCCAGGGATCAAACCCATGTCTCCTGAGTCTCCTTTCTCCTGATGCTGGGATAGACTGGAGGCAGTAGGAGAAGNAAGTGAACCTGGTCTCTATCACCAAAATTACATTTAACCTAGAAAAAAACCATGGGTAATACAAATAAAATTTATAAATTCAAAATTTCAAATGTTTTAAAAAAATTTACTGAAGGAGGAAATGGCAACCCATTCCAGTATTCTTGCTGGGCAAATTTCCCATGGACAGAGAAGCCTGACAGGCTACAATCCATAGGGTCACAAAGAGTCACCGCACAACTGAACAACTAAGCAGGCATGCACGCCTAAAGATGGAGTATGATGCTGGCCACAACTTAAAATAAAGGAACCAGAAGTCAGCAAACACAAGAGGAAAGGAACATTTTGAGACACTGAACAGCAACCCAGAAAAAATATTTAGATCTACTGACTTTAATACAAACAAAAATAAGATGTTACTAAATATTGCTATAAAAGACTTTCCCATTGCTACCCAACTATATCCTAGGATTGAATTGTAGAGAGGGGGAAACCCAAGCTGTGTCTAAACAGAGATGATAATATGACAATAAGGATGAGGATGAGAATGAAGCTGAAGTTATAGCTCTGGAATCTAGGGCTTGAGGTTGGAGCAGTTGATAAGTGAAGATGCTGGTCTTGTACATCTCTTCTTTTATTCATTGCCTAACAAAGCTACCCAAATAGCTACCTATCCAAGGGGGAATTAATCTCAGACAGACAGAATTAGTTCTTGATCGGTAAAGCTGGGAGTTATCCTCTCAAAAACTTAAAGTACAAATAAATGTTATATTTTGCCAATTTGCTACTATCTTCTTCCTCCATCAGAATCAAGTAAAGGGAGCAGGGTTACTTTCTTTGTTTGGGGGCAAAGGAATTGTGGGGTGTAGGAAAAATTGCTTTAAATGATAAAAGTACAGTGGTAAATAAATCAGACCCATTTTAAAGATTTTCGTTTCATTGGGTTGGAGATATTCACCTCTTCCCCTCTTCCAAACACTTAAAACAAAAAATGAAGAGAAAGAAAAAAAATCATGTGCTAATATCAACATTAAAATATTTGTTTAAATGCAGTTAGATTTTTTTTTTAATTTTAAGATTTTTTTAAAAAGAGAATAATTGAAAAAAATAGAGAACACATTGCAATGGCATCTGCAATGGCATAAACCCCAGTAAGGCTCTGGGGTTTCCCATGTGGCGCTAGTGGTAAAGAATCCGCCTACCAACACCCGAGACACAAGGAACTCGGGTTCAATCCCTGGGTCGGAGAGAAATGGCAACCTACTCCAGCATTCATGCCTGGAAAATTCCATGGACAGAGGAGCCTGTCAGGCTATAGTCTATGCTGCAAAGAGTCAGACATGACTGAGCGACTGAGCACACACGTACATACACACACAGAGAATAAGGCTTTACAGTGAGGGGTTGCATCAGAACCACCAGAGATACAGATTCTGCCACAGAGGAGGTGCAACAGGTGGAGGGAAAGAAGGATTTAGGCCTTTCCTAGAGGACAGCTCATAAAAACGAGGAAGAATGTCACGAACATAAGCCATGGATTTATAATCCCTATTTGTTTAAAAGCAATTTTTATTTTCCATTTTCAAAGAAAAACAAAAACCAAAGTTAAAAACCTAAGTCCATGTAGTAAATCAAAGGAGAGCATGAAAGGTTTATGCGGAGGGCTTCATATTCTGCAATACTTGTAGACAAAACATCAAAGGCCTAGAATGAACATGAGCTGAGCCTGACTCACCAAAGACATATTTGAAGTGCCCCCTGCTGACGTCTTGGTGATACTGTAAAGTATCAAAAAGCTATTTTAAGGACTTGACACAGAATGGACTTAACTTTTCAGTTTCCTGCATTGGAGAAGGAAATGGCAACCCACTCCAGTATTCTTGCCTGGAGAATCCCAGGGACGGGGAAGCCTGGTGGGCTGCCATCTATGGGGTTGCACAGAGTCGGAAATGACTGAAGCGACTTAGCAGCAGCAGGCTCTTGTATTGTTATTTGGGGTTTCTTGTTTCTTTTGTTAAGTTATACACAAGGGGAAGGAACTTTTTTGCTCTTTTCACCTCTGTGGTACTTCCCACAGCAGCAAACTGTGCTGGGAAATTAGGACATTCTTCATCAATCGTTGGTGGATGAATTAACATTAAGTAATCTAGACAGCATATTAAAAAGCAGAGACATTACTTTGCCAACAAAGGTCCGTCTAGTCAACGCTATGGTTTTTCCAGTGGTCATGTATGGATGTGAGAGTTGGACTGTGAAGAAAACTGAGTGCCGAAGTATTGATGCTTTTGAACTGTGGTGTTGGAGAAGACTCTTGAGAGTCCTGTGGACTGCAAGGAGATCCAACCAGTCCATTGTAAAGGAGATCAGTCCTGGGTGTTCTTTGAAAGGAATGATGCTAAAGCTGAAACTCCTGTACTTTGGCCACCTCATACAAAGAACTGACTCATTGGAAAAGACCCTGATGCTGGGAGGGATTGGGGGCAGGAGGAGAAGGGGACGACAGAGGATGAGATGGCTGGATGGCATCACTGACTCGATGGATGTGAGTTTGAATGCACTCCAGGAGATGGTGATGGACAGGGAAGCCTGGCGTGCTGCAATTCACGGGGTCGCAAAGAGTCGGACATGACTGAGCGACTGAACTAAACTGACTGAACTGAAAAGATTATCTTTTCGGCATTTTATAGGGTTCATGAGTTTCTCACAATAAGTACACTGGGGTGGTTTGCCATTCCGTCCTCCAGCGGATCACATTTTGTCAGAACTCTCTGCTATGACCCATCTGTCTTGGGTGACCCTACACGGCATGGCTCATAGCTTCATTGAGTTACTCAAGCCCCTTGGAAATGACAAGGCAGTGATCCTTGGAGGGAGATCCGATGCAAACAGACGACTCATTGGAAAAGTCTCTGATGCTGGGAAAGATTGAGGGCAGAAGGAGAAGAGAGCAGTCAGAGGATGAGATGTCTGGACAGCATCACAGATGCAATGAACATGAACTTTGGCAAACTCCGGAAGATGGTGAGGGAAAGGGAGGCCTGGTGTGCTGCAGTCCATGGGGCTGCAAAGAGTTGGACACGACTGGGCAACTGAACAACAACAGAAGATTATCTAGTGCTAAATGGGAGAAAGCAGGATTTCTTTTTTGTGTAAGCAATATTTTATTTAGTAATTTCTCTTTACAACTGAAACTCTGGGAATTCAAAATCAACATCCTTGCCTGTGAGCTTCTTATAGACACCAGAACACCAGAAAAGTCTTTCTGTAATCTCAGACTTCCAATCCTGTAGTGTCTCTCCAGAAGCTAATAGTTTCTTTTCATGTGTGTATTTCTAGAAAAGGCCATACATCACCTGCATACATGTGTTCCTAAAAGTGTGCTTGCGCTTATTCATCCACACACGCACAACTTTTTTTTTTTTGCAGAAATGAGCTTGTGCAGAAGGGTTCTCCCCTTTTTCTTTCTTTTCATGGCTAAGTTGTGCCATCATTTATTAAATCTTGGAGACTCAGACAGTAAAGAATCTGTCTGTAATGCAGGAGACCCAGGATGGATCCTTGGATAAAAATCCCTTAGAGAAGAGAATGGCTACCCACTCCAGTGTTCTTGCCTGGAGAATCCCAGGGTCAGGGAGCCCGGTGGGCTACCATCTGTGGGGTTGCACAGAGTTGGACACAACTGAAGCGACTTAGCAGCAGCAGCAGCAGTATTTAAAAATTTTTTACTTGCAAAGTTCCTCCAACTCCCAATTGACTTTTCACCATTAAAACTTTCTTCACTTTTTTTTTTAAAGATTATTGAGTTTCTTTGTACTCTTGATAAGAGCCCGTATTTATATTTACCAGATTCAGAAGGTAAGGAACTAAAGGAATCTTCTAAAAACATTTATTGGGGTAAATCTAGTGTTACTATCTGTGTCTCCTGCCTGAAAGTCAAGAACTCTTTTTATTAAGACCATGTTCCCAGTGGAAGAGCCTAGGATTCAGAATAGCAGATTTTTTTTTACCCTTTAGATCTTTGATTTTTCTATGATAAGATGCTAAAATATTTGGATGAAAAATGAAAAAAATGCAGTCACCAACATATTTTTACCTATATATTTTTATGCATATAAATTTATCAAAAATTCTATACAGTTTGATAGATATGAATATTCAGCAAAACATAAACTGTAAGTAAAATGTAAATTTTCAGCTTATTGTCATAAACACTGACTGCATCACAAGGCCTCAATAAACATTTATTAATAATATTTTTCTGTGTAATATTTGAATATGAATTAAAGAAAAATGTTACAATTTGCCTATATGTAGATTTACTCTGAATCTGGGCTTCCTTGGTGGCTCAGCAGTAAAGAACCTACTTGCAATGCAGGAGAAACAGATGATGAGGGTTTGATCCCTGAGTTGGGAAGATCTGCTAGAGGAAGGCATAGTAACCCATCCCAGTATTCTCGCCTGGAAAATCCCATGGACAGAGGAGCCTGGCAGGCTACAATCCATAGGGTCACAAAGAGTTGGATCCAACTGAAACGGCGCACGCACTCTGAAACCGGGATGTGGTGTGTGAGAACTTGACCTCACCAGAGGTCAAGAATGGAAGTTTTCTTTTTCTTCTTATTGCTATTATTTTGTTAAGGAAGTTGAGATATAGGGGACTATTACTATTCCACGCTGTTGTGAGGGTGAAGTGCAAGTCCTTGTTTTCCAGTTTATAATGTGGACTGAACTCTGAGCTTCTCAGATTCATCATTTGTAAAAATGAGATAATACTATCTGCCCTGGCTTCTTCCTAGGGGATTTTGAAATCAAATGAGGTCAATTTTTAAAGGACTTAATGAAATGAAGGATGTGTTACACATGCTGAGTTTTAAGGATTATTCATAGCTTCTTGACATTGCTTCCTTCTAAGGTATGGCACAGGAGCATTTTGAAATGTTATATTGCTCCCCAGAAGTAGACTTTCAAAGTTGGTAATTAAAAATCATAACAAGAAAGAAGTTTCATTTCACGCTTACTCAACTTGATGGTGTTTCTGAAACTGTGCTGACGTCTAAGTGGAAAGTGAATTCCACTCAGAATTGTTCTGGCTCAGTTTGTACTATCGCAACAAGTAGGAGCTTTTCCTAATGCTTAGAATTTTACCCTTCATAAGTCAAAGTTCTAAGAAATTCACCAGGAAATGTCTTTGGAACCCAGAACCCAAGGCCGCTTCTCCATTATGGGAATTTACTAGTAAAATGTGGGAGACAGTACATCATGTGTGTTCAATGTCTACCACTCCAATGTATCTGAGTGGAGTGATTTGTGTGCTTGTGAATTTCCTGCATCTGAAGTTTTATAAGAGAGCTGTCTCTCATGCTCTGTTACTGTGGTGTCATCTTAGAAGAGTCAGGAGGCAAACCCAATTGATGCCTTAGCTCCTAATTATATTTTCTTTAAGATGCTCTGAAGACATCTGCATGGATGATATTTGAGAATGTGAAGACTTTGGAAGGATGTGGCAGCTAGTTGGTGACCACTGACCTTTGTTTCTTCACTCTTTCGGCAGCTCAGCTTTCAATGCCCAGTGGTCTGGATCTAGGTGAGAGGTGGCATTTTCCCTGGACTGAAACACACACACCAGGACTCTCTAGGCATGAAGGCTGGGATTGGACATGTGCCCAAATTTCTTCTTCTTCTTTTGCTTTCCCTTACAAACTAACTAGTGAATACAAATATTCCAAACCCTAAATTTCTGGAATCTCAATTGTCAACAAAGAGATCTTAGCTGTGAGGTTTTCATAGAGAACAGGACTATACACTCTATTCCCAAATCTAATATTTTATTTCTCAGTCTCATAGATTCTTTTCGGGTACTTGTTTTCTTCTAAAACAGAAAATCTCAGTCATCTTAAACAAGAGAAAAACCATGATCAGAGAGAAAGAATTAATTTTTTCTATTTTAATGTCTTTATTATAAATATGGCTTTATTTTTAAGAAGTGAAGAATGAATATATAAGATGAAAACAATATTTTTTGTTTTGTTTTTGTAAACAGGAGTTTACACTGAATGTAAATTTGTAGATTTGTTGAGAGAGGCAGTAAGAATCTTTGGTTATTGTTTTGGATTTTGGTTTTGATTTTCTGTTCTTTGAGTTTGTCGGAGAGCTCTCATATTTGGTGGCTATTTTTATAGTGCCTATGGAATCATTCCGTGTTTGAAATATTTCCTTGTAAAAATGTTTGCCCTAGTAGATTTAGTCAAATAGGATTTGTTTTCTTAAATGATAAAAATTTAGGTTGATTTTTTTTTTAATGGTTGAAGTGTTTAACTATGGCTATGTGGTGATATAAAATAGGGGACTGAATACATAATCTTGTAATCATTTGCTACATCTCAGTGAAGATTAGCCCATGCTTTGCAAAGACATGCTATAGAAAGATGTAAAAAAATACCTGCTCTTGTATAATATATTTGAGTGCCTAGTTATCATTGGAAAAGACCCTGATGCTGGGAAAGAATGAAGGCATGAGAAGGGGATGACAGAGGATTAGATGGTTGGATGACATCACTGACTCGATGGACATGAGTTTGAACAAGTTCCGGGAATTGGTGATAGACAGGAAAGTCTGGTGTGCTGCAGTTCACAGGGACGCAAAGAGTTGGACATGACTGAGTGACTGAACTGAACTGTTGGTAAGCAGAGATATTATTTTTTGTCGCGTTGGTTTGGTAGCACAGTTGGGAGTTAAAAGAATTCTGTAGTAGTGTAGCAGCTATGGTTTCTAGAGTTTGCCTTTATTCCATCAAGAATATATAGAAGCTGGGGCTTCTCTGGTGGTCCAGTGGCTAAGATTTAGTGCTCCCAATGCAGGGGGCTCAGAATCGATCTCTGTTCAGAGAAATAGATTTTGCATGCTGCAATTAAGATTTCTCATGTCCCAAAGAAAAATCCCACCTCCTGCACCTAGGACCCAGAGCAGCCAGATAAATAATTTTTGAAGAAAAAGTATATAGAAGTTTTTCAGACAGGTTGTTTATATGATAAAGAAAATCTGAATATTTGTAAACCTACAAACAGCTTGGTAATTCTTTTTCAGGTTTTCAGTGTAGACATGCATTGCTGTATATGAATCCAGTATCAGAGCCCTACTATACGATGGTGATTCGTGGCATAACACAGACATGTCACCATACATGTTTAATTTTATATGACTTCAAACCTAGACACTATGCTCTATTTATACACTTTGCCACGATTTATATCATCATTATATAATTTCCACTGAGATTTAAATGTGTATATATAAAGGGAATGTCAAAATAAACAGAAGGCAGTCAAGGAAAGGCATCAATTCTGACTGAACTCTAAGCTTATTTTTATGAGTACTCAGCCCTCTTTATGTTGTTCAAAAGCTCTAACTACTTTACCTGGGGCTTATTTTCCTGCCTTATTTGACTAAGAACACACATGAGGAGACAGACATCATTTGTAAAAGTCCAAAATCCTTTTGACCATTTACTTATTTTCCTACTGCCTAACTGCAAGTCTCCTTTATCTTGGTACCTAAAAGGAACAAAAAAATTTGAACTAATGACAGAAGTACACACGATGTACTTTCAAACTTCTTTTGTGATCTGTCATTTATCAATAAAAGTAGTAACTTTTCCACGGATCATGCATGAAGAATATATTGGCACTCTGCTGAGAACCATGGAGTTGAAACTGGTGAGGAAAATTAACAATGGATGGAGTTAAGATCTAGAGATAATAAAGGGGCAAACTTGGGACTCTTTCCATGTGTTTTCTTAGAACATGCTTTCCTTGTTAGAAGCACAATTGGTCTTTCAGAAAAGAAAGGGAGCAGAGAATCAGAATAAAGTAAAAACACCTTGTTTAGCCTTTGATACTACAGTTATAAATATGTACTCCTACTTTCTATAATGTAAAAATTTAACATTTCTGTACAGAGGAACATGACCTGTTAAAGATGTGATGTAAGGTGGTACAGGCTTCCTAGGTGGGGCCAATGGTAAAGAACCTGCCTATCAGTTCAGAAAACATAAGGATGTGGGTTCCATCCCTGGGTCAGGAAGATCCCCTGGAGGAGGGCATGGCAACCCACTATAGTAATTCTTGCCAGGAGAATCCTATGGACAGAGGAGCCTGAGGGGCTACAGTCCATAGGGTCACAGAGAGTCAGATACAACTAAAGTGACATAGCACACACAAGATGATACAACATGCTTAACTCTCCGACTTGCTTGCGCAAAAGAAAGATAACATTGGTATAAATTTCCCTAGAACTAACACTATGAGAGAATGTCCCATCTTAAAAGTCTCATGTGTTGAGCATTAAAGAATAAACTTCAGCACTCAAATTCTTAAGTGAATTAGAGGATGCATGAGCCCTGAGTTTTCCCTAACACCCCCTGGGGATAAGTGATAATCTAAGAGAGCTGGTGGTCACTGTCTACCAGTGACCAAGAGGCATTTGATGGTGCAGATTCTTATCCCCTGCTCTCCTCTCATACTGACATTGTAATGGTACGTCAGAGTTCAAAAAACTTTGCATGTTACCCTCTTTGATCCACAACAGCCTTCAGACATAGGCAGGACAAGAAGCCATGGTTTCTTCTTACACAAGAGGAAAATAAAGCTCACTGATGCTTGGGACCTGTTTGAGGGCATGCTGGGCAGCTGGATTAGAACCCTGCTCCTTCTTTTCATTGTGGTTCCTTTCTGCAATGTCTCCTGTGAAAGTTCTGATAGGACTTGGATAGGAACTCTTGGACGGGCATCTGCCAAAGAACTCTAATGGAGATAAGAGAACAATCCTCCAACTGGGAAAGAGTCCTAGGCGGTGCATCCACCCCACAGGTGAGACTTCAAATTGAGCTTTGGAGGCTCTCGCTTATAATTGCAGGATGCAAACTGATATTATCATCACTTTGCTTGCAAACCTGAAGCTCCAGTTTTTCTTTAACAATTGAGTATTTGGAAATTACCCCAAGAGCACCAGCTCCTTTCTGAGCTACTCCTGAGGTCGCTGGACTGGATTCATACTCTATACCTGATCATACACTTACTAAGGGATTGATATGTGCTATCTCAACTGGTATTGGAATTAAAATGCCCCCTGGACACTTTGGGTTAATCAAAGAATTCTCCAGTTTAGTGTTAAAGGGGATTTGTGTCTGTAGGGGAATCATAGGTCCAGATTACCAAGGAGAAATCCAACTAATTTTACAGAATGAAGGAAAGGATGATCTATTTATTAATAAACATGATTGAATTGTCCAATTGTGGGTTCTTTCATCTGTAATTTTCAAAATACAAAAAGGAGAACCTCCCAATTTACTAACAATTAGAGGTGATAAAGGGTTTAGAACCACAAATGAAATATATGCAGTTGAAGGTAAAATCTGAGTGAAGCATACTTTCAGTCCTACTGTACCTGCTGATGTCATTGCACAGGGGAAGGAAAATACCATATTAATGATGCCTCTAAGACAGGAAAAATGGAAACATATGCCATTAACACATTGTTATTCTTTTGAATAAACTATTCTTGGAAGCCTGACTGTAATGTGGATTGTCATTGACACCTCAAGCTACAATTAAAAAAAAATATGGAGAAAGATATTGGGGAATCTTCAGCTGGAGAAACATGAGCTGGATCTGGCCTCAGGATCACTTCATCTGCCCAACAAACAAGATCAATCCTTTCTTAACTTTGGCTTTCCAAGGACAAAATTTATCTGTCTGCTAGATTACACAACACTGAAAAAGATACAGTTCAAGCCTTGACCATTAATGCTACATGGATACCTACTATATTGAAACCACATGAACTTAGCTTAATGTGTGAAAAAGATGTTTACATTTGTTTAACGACTCAGTAGTATTTCAGCTATACCAAACTTAACCCTTAACTGACCTGTTTGATTGCACTTTTTGTTCTATGCAGTAGTTATACTGCCTTGCTCAAAAGGACAAAGCCCAAGGAATTTTAATGTCTACTAATGTCTATGAAATATTACATAGGAACCTGGAATGTTAGGTCCATGAATCAAGGCAAATTGGAAGTGGTCAAACAGGAGATGGCAAGAGTGAACATTGACATTTTAGGAATCAGCAAACTATAATGGGCTGGAGTCTGGAATTTAACTCAGGTGACCGTTATATCTATTATTGTAGCAAGAATCCGTTAGAAGAAATGGAGTAGCCATCATAGTCAACAAAAAAGTCTGAAATGAAGCACTTGGATGCAATCTCAAATATGACAGAATGATCTCTCTTCATTTCCAAGGCAAACCATTCAATATCACAGTAATCCAAGTCTATGCCCCAACCAGTAATGCTGAAGAAGCTGAAGTTGAACAGTTCTATGAAGACTTACAGGATCTTTAGGAACTAACACCCAAAAAAGATATCCTTTTCATTCTAGGGGACTGGAATGCAAAATTAGGAAGTCAAGAAACACCTGGAGTAACAGGCAAATTTGGCCCTGGAATACAGAATGAAGCAGGGCAAAGGCTAACAGAGTTCTGCCAAGAGAATGCACTAGTCATAGCAAACACCCTCTTCGAACAACACAGGAGAAGACTCTACACATGGACGTCACCAGATGGCCAACACTGAAATCAGATTGATTATATTCTTGGCAACCAAAGATAAGAAGCTCTATACAGTCAGCAAAAACAAGACTGGGAGTTGACTATGGCTCAGATCATGAACTCCTTATTGCCAAAATCAGACTTAAATTGAAGAAAGTAGGGAAAACCACTAGCCATTCAGGTATGACCTAAATCAAATCCCCTATGATTATACAGTAGAAGTGAGAAATAGATTTAAGGGAATAGATCTGATGGACAGAATGCCTGACGAACTATGGACGGAGGTTTGTAACACTGTACAGGAGACAGGGATCAAGACCATCCCCATGGAAAAGAAATGCAAAAAAGCAAAATGGCTGTCTGAGGAGACCTTACAAATAGCTGTGAAAAGAAGAGAAGCAAAAAGCAAAGGAGAAAAGGAAAGATATACCCATTTGAATGCAGAGTTTCAAAGAATAGCAAAGAGAGATAAGAAAGCCTTCCTCAGCGATCAATGAAAAGAAATAGAGGAACAACAGAATGGGAAAGACTAGAGATCTCTTCAAGAAAATTAGAGATCCCAAGGGAACATTTCATGCAAAGATGGGCTCGATAAAGGACAGAAATGGTATGGAACTAACAGAAGCAGAAGATATTAAGAACTAACAGAAGCAGAAGATATTAAGAAGAAGTGGCAAGAATACACAGAAGAACTGTACAAAAAAGATCTTCACGACCCAGATAATCACGATGGTGTGATCCCTCACCCAGAGCCAGACATCCTGGAATGAGGAGTCAAGTGGGCCTTAAGGGGCATCACTACGAACAAAGCTAGTGGAGGTGATGGAATTCCAGTTGAGCTATTTCAACTCCTAAAAGATGATGCTATGAAACTGCTGCACTCAATATGCCAGCAAGTTTGGAAAACTCAGAAGTGGCCACAGGACCAGAAAAAGTTTTCATTCCAGTCCCAAAGAAAGACAATGCCAAAGAGTTTTCAAACTACCACACAATTGAAACATCTCACATGCTAGTAAAGTAAAACTCAAAATTCTCCAAGCCAGGTTTCAGCAATAAGTGAACCGTTAACTTCCAGATGTTCAAGCTGGTGTTAGAAAAGGCAGAGGAGCCAGAGATCAAATTGCTAACATCTGCTGGATCATCGAAAAAGCAAGAGAGTTCCAGAAAAACATCTATTTCTGCTTTATTGATTAAGCCAAAGCCTTTGAATGTGTGGCTCACAATTAACTGTGGAAAATTCTGAAAAAGATGGGAATACCAGACCACCTGACCTGCCTCTTGAGAAATCTGTATGCAGTTCAGGAAGCAACAGTTAGAACTGGACGTGGAACAACAGACTGGTTCCAAATAGGAAAAGGAGTACATCAAGGCTGTATATTGTCACTTTGCTTATTTAACTTATATGCAAAGTACATCATGAGAAATGCTGGGCTGGAAGAAGCACAAGCTGGAATCAAGACTGCTGGGAGAAATATCAAGAACCTCAGATATGCAGAAAGAAAGCTAAGTGCCGAAGAACTGATGCTTTTGAACTGTGGTATTTGAGAAGGCTCTTGAGAGTCCCTTGGACTGCAAGGAGATCCAATCAGTCCATCCTAAAGGAGATCAGTCTTGAGTTTTCATTGGAAGGACTGATGTTGAAGCTGAAACTCTAATACTTTGGACACTTGATGAGAAGAGCTGACTCACTGGAAAAGATCCTGATGCTGGGAAAGATTGAAGGCAGGAGGAGGAGGGGACGACGGAGAATCACATGGTTGGATGGCATCACTGACTCAATGGACTTGAGTTTGGGTAGACTCCAGGAGTTGGTGATGGACAGGGAGGCCTGGAGTGCTGCGATTCATGGGGTTGCAAAGAGTCAGACATGACTGAGTGACTGAACTGAACTGAATGCTTATGCATGGAAAAAACTCTTTAGATAATGGGTTCCTGAGAACCCCCGTATGTTTATCCCTGAAGGCATTACAAAATGCACTGCTACCTGGTGGCAGGGAACTGAATAGCATTATAACACAGTTAACACAAGTATTATGTACCTATTTTATGTGTTATATATTGTATTTGGAAGAGTATTGGTTGCTACATTTTACTGGGGATTATCTGGACTTTAATAATCATACCCACTTACTGAAAGATTATGACAATGCACTGAGGGACTGCTATGTGGACCAACCTCTCAAATTTGGGAACCTTACTTATTAGAGATCTTCATCAACTATTGTGAATAGACTATCTTCCCTAAATCCTATCATACGGTTTTTGAAACAGCCCCTTGATTTGTACGTATTGTAACCAATGATGTAGAAACTACTTCATGTATCAGTTAGGAACTCTTTTATTTTTATTTTTTTTGGATGTTTAGGACATGTTGATTATTTATATTGAAAGGGTACCACTATTACTTTCCCCCCATGAGAACTCAGGTATTATGGATTCAAATGTTATTTCCTACTCTTTCTGTCTCCAGTATTAGCTTTCTCTTAGAATCCTCAGGTAAGAATTTGCAAGGAACCAGAGTTAACCAAATTTCAGAGATGAACAGAATTGTGCCTTGTAGAACATCCATGATTACTACTATTGCTGCCAATAAGTTAATGGATATAGGAAGGTTAGGAAAATTAAAATGGAGGAAGTCTTGTTCAGGCTTCAGAAGCCTGCTTCTGACCTGCCTGGACACTGCCTGTATTCTTTGCCTGCCTGCAAGCACAGCAAATCAGTGGAACTTTAGATAAGAACAGGAGTGGGTCTTGGAATTCTAGAGTTGCTGGAGGTCTGGCCAACCTCCCCGACCTGTCCCAGGGTCTAAGAAGTCTTATGACCCACAAGGTGAGACAAGCTTCACTGCAAAAGTTAAAGAAAAATAAGAGCTGCATTTTTGCATGCAAACTGATGATGATATCAGTTTTTGGGCTGGGATTATAAGCAGGAGCCCCCAAAGCTGCAGTCTGAAGTCTCACCTGTGGGATGAACACACTATCTGGGACTCTTTTGTAATTGAGACTCCAGATTGCTGTTAATGAGGTTCTTCTCAGTTCTGTTCAAATCTGGATGTAGGTTGTCGGCCCAATTTGGTGACATATATGCTGTTACTTCTACTGTTTCTTTTCTTTTAATGACTGTATGTTGAAATTAAGTGAAGCAGTCCTCTATAAAAAATTGAAATTGTTTGTGTGTAATGAGTGATTTCTTTTGTTAATGAATCCTTTGAACCTAAAATGAGAGTAAAACTTTCAACAAAACAATAATCCAAGGTTTTGCCTGGAGTTCAGAGCTACAGCAGTTACCATTCTCATGGAAAGAAGCAGGCATTCCAGCTCTTTATCTGGTTTATCTCTTGTTTTACTGCTGTCACCTTTACAGCTAACTGTACAAATCTTACCCCAACACCTTTCTCTTCTTTTCTTCCTTCCCCTTTATACATTTCTACTTCCATGAATTTGCAAAGATCTTATTGTGTGTGGTGAGTGTTGTGAGAACTTGACATACTGGAAGAAAATAAAGAATCGATTTGTCAAAAAAAAACCAAAAGAACAGTTTTGTCTTCATTTCAGCATGCCCTAATTTTGACAAGTATTTTGCCTGCCATGTTTTCATTTCAACTAAAGCTTGTGTGGAAAGCTGAGGGGATGGTGTTGTGGGTAGAGAATAACTGGCATGGCTTCATCCCTTGGACCACAGAGGGCCTTGCCCCAGCACACATGACTCAAGTGTGAAAACACTCTGGCTGCACTTATATATAAAAGGCTCTCTTACATAACATGGTTGTAATCATTAGTCCGATTCTACAGATATTTTACACATAAAAGTCCTAGTTAGGACTCAAGGCACCATTATATGCAGGAGGCTTAACCAGGACCCCAAGACAGGAGGCCTTAGGAATCCACTTTCTTTTTCTCACTTTGACATTTGAATTAAGTCCATCTTTCTCATATCCTTTAAATGAGTACAATCTTTTAAATAAGTCCTTACTGTTCATGAAGCACTTTTCCTTTCTTAAGGCATAACATTTACTTATTATTATTCTCTAATTTTATTGAAATATAATTGACATATTCTATTATGCAAATTTAGCATATTGACTTGATACACTGATATATTACAAAATGATTTCCACCACTGAAGTGAAGTGGTAGTTGCACAGTCATGTCTGACTCTTTGCAACCCCATGGACTGTAGCCTGCCAGGCTCCTCTGTCTATGGGATTCTCCAGGCAAGAATACAGCAGTGGGTTGCCATTTCCTTCTCCAGGGTCTTCCCAACCCAGGGATTGAACCTGGGTCTCCTGCATTGCAGGCAGATTCTTTCCTATCTGAGCCACCACCAGAGCCATAGCTAATTCCTTATTCATGTTATATGATTACAATTTCTTTTTCATGGTGAGAACATTTAAGATCTTCTCTCTCATCAACTCTCATATATATAATATACTATTATTAATTATATTCACCAGGAGATTATATCTGAGGATATTTGATCCCCAGAACTTACTCATAACCTGAAGTTTATATACTTCAACCAATATCTTCTCATTCTCCCCTCAGCCCCTGGTAACCAACTTTATACTCTGTTTCTATAGTTTTGCTTTTGAAGATTCTGCATATAAGTGATATAATACAATATTTGCCTTTTTCTGTTTGACTTGTCTCACAGATCATAATGTCCCCAAGGTCAATCCATGTTGTTCCAAATGACAGAATTTCCTTTATTCTCACAGATGAATAATATTGTCTATATGCATACATATCAATAAACATGTACCACATCTCCTTTATCTAATTATCACTAAATGGACACCTAGTTTGTTTCCAAATCTTGGCTACTGTAAGTATCGCTGCAATGAACATTAGGAGTGCATATATCTCTCTCAATTCCTATTTGAATTTCCTTTGGATATATAACCAGAAGTGGAATTACTAGATTGTACAGTAGTTCTATTTTTAATGTTTTGAGTAACCTCCGTACTATTTTCCACACGGGATGCACCATTTATCCACTAACAGTGTACAAGGGATCTTTTTTTCACATCCTTACCAACAATTGATGTTGCTTGTCTTTTTAATGATAGTCATTCTAAAAGGTGTGAGGTGATAGCCCACTGTGGTTTTATTTTTATTTCTCTGATGATTAGTGATGTGGAGCACTTTTTCATGTACCTATTAATGATTCAGGTGTCTTTTTTGGAAACATTTTAATTCAGGTTCGTTGCCCATTTTTTTCAATGGTTGGTTACTTTTGAGTTGTATGAGTTATTTATATATTTTTGGAACTAACTCAACAGATATATGATTTGAAAGTGCTTTCTTCCATTTCATCAGTTGCCTTCTCATTTTCGGAATGCTTCTTTTCCTGTGCAGAAGTTCTTCAGTTTGCTGTAGTCTCACTTGCTAACTTTTGATTTTATTTCTTATACTTTTAGTGTCGTATACCCCAAAAGCAATCATCACCAAGATCAGTATTAGCAGCTTTTCCTCTACGTGTTCTTCTAGCAGTTTTGTGGTTTCAGGTCTCATGTTTAAGTCTTTAATCCACTTTGAGTTAGTTTTTGTGATTGGTATATGATAAGAGTCCAGTTTCTTTTTTCTGCATGTGACTATCTAATTCTCTTAACATTAGTTTCAGAGACTATCCTTTCCCTGCTGAATGTTTCTGTTCTTAGTAGTCTCTCTGATTTGTATTTGCAGTATTAGTTGTAGCATGTTCTTTTTCACTTACAATTTTATTTATTTGAGTCTTTGTGCTCACTAATTTTTTCTTCTGCTTAGTCAAGTCTGCTGTTGAACCTCTCTATTGAATTTTTCAGTTCAGCCATTGTAGCCTTCATTTCCAAAATTTCTTTGGTTCTTTTTTGTCTTTTCTATGACCTTTTTTGAAATTCTTATATTGTTCTTGTATTGCTTTCCTGATATTATTGTTTGTCTGTATTCTCCTGTAGACTTCTAAGCACTTTGATAGTAATTATTTTGAATTATTTGTCAGGTAATTCCTTTATCTCTATTTCTTTGTGGCCTGTTACTGGAGGTTTACAGCATTCTTGGAGTCAATGTTTCCCTGATTCTCCCTGGTCCCTGTAGTTTTGTGTAGATTTCTGCACATTTGCTGAAGCAGTCACCACTTTAAGACTTTATGAAGTGATTTCAGTAAGAAAGGCTTTTACCTGCACGTGTGGACACACTGGTGCATCCTGTAGCCCTAGGTCTAGGGTTGCAGGGTGCCAAGTGAGAAGTGTGTGGTGGAAATGCGGCAGAGGAGGCATAATGGCTCTTAAATTCAGGCCATGGCATAGATAACAAGGTGGTCCTTGGTGAGTGTTACTGGGTGTCCATGGTAGGTGCAAAGGTTCTTGGGTTTTTCAGCTGTGCCTCCAGGTCCAGTGGTTAGGGACCACTGCAAGCAGTGGTGGTGACCAGAGTTGCTGGTGTGCACACATTTGGCTCTGGAGGCCAGCTGCAGCTACCTATGTAGTGACAAGGATAAGATATGGCATATATGTAGTTGTTAGGGCAGGATAGGCAACTGCTGGTGCACTGATAGTTCAGAGGCCCTGGCTGTTGGCACGTACTACTCTGGCTGTTGGGTCTTGCTCCAGGTACCTGGCAGTGCAGCGTGGTAAGGTGCTTGGGCTGACAGCCTGCAGGTGCTCAGCTATAGGGGCTGTTTGCAGGTAATCATGGTGGTAAAGGCCAGTGACAGAAGACAAGGTCTTGACTGGGCCCACAAGCAGTTACGGTGACCATGACTGTCAGATGTGCTTTCTTGGGGCTGCACAGTCTTTCCTGAGTGAGCATGTACAGTGAAGGCTGGTGATGGATGTCAGGCAGCAGTGTGCAGATGTACAACTAGAGGGGCTAGACCCAAGCATGTGCACAACTGCTGGTGGGGTGTAGCCACAGGGGTCTAGACTGGCATTTTATATACTCGTGTTTTATAGCTGCAGAAGCCTGGGCTGGCTGCTAGTGCAATTCCTGGGCTCTGGGAGGTGGAGGGAGGGATCAGGGAAGGACTTAGGTGGCTGGAGTCAATGAATCCAAATACCTGTGTGAACGCCTGGTGAAATATGCAAGGAGGTTGCAGCAGCTATGCTGTCCATTGGTTTCTTCCTTATTGTCAAAAGGTGGTGATTTTACTTGTAAAAGCAGATTACTGTGGACCTCAGTCACTTCCATGTGTGGCTGCTGTTGGTAGCCTCTGGTTTTCTCCTTCTTTCGTAGCCAACGCTGTAAGTGTCAGCTTTGGTAGGATAAAACAGAAGCCAGACCTTCATGCGGTACCTGGAATGCTGAGAAAGCTGGTACCTCATTCCACTCTCTTCCTTTCCTGTTGAAGGGAATGTTTTCTAAACAGAGACTTCCATTTTGGAAATGAGGAATGCCAGTTTGGAGGAACAGGATGGTTCAGGGAAAATAAAGAGGTCTTTGTTCTCTTATTGTGCATTTATTTTTAATTTTTTAAAAATTTCATTGGGTTGTTGAAATTTCTTAAACAGACACCAAGCTTACCCAGAGCTGTTCTTGTTCATGGATAGCTATCTAATTGTTGGTCTTTGTTGAGGGATAGAGGCTGGGGTCTCCTATGCTCCCATCTTGGTGATGTCACTCTAGCCTCAATAAGTATTGATTGAATGGATAGATGCAGTTCTTACAACAATTCTTGGTGGTAGTGTTACAGCTGCCAATATTTTGCATAAAGGCATAGCCTCTAAGTTGTCAGGATCTGCTATGTCCAAGCTAAGACATGTAGCTTTCTGTTGATAGAGACCAAGTTTTTGGATGTATCCAAAATTACCTTTGGGACTTCCCTGGTGGCTCAGTGGTAAAGAATCCTCCTGCCGATGCAGGTTTTATATCTGGGTTGGGAAGATCCACTAGAGGAAGAAATGGCAGTCCACTCCTATACTCTTGCCTGTAGAATCCCATAGACAGAGGAACTTGGTGGGCTATAGTTTACGGGGTTGCAAAAAGTCAGACACAACTGAGCAACTGAGCATGCACGCATAGTTATCTGCAAGTGACAGATTTTGATTAGGAGACTGTGTGTTACTTCTTTCAAATCCAGGAATGGAAGTAAAAAGGTGGCCAGCAGGTCTCACAAGGTACATAAGGATACTTGATCTCTAGGATTTTCTTACTGATTTATGTATGCCATTCCCATTGGCACCTGGGCATAAAGTAGGGACAGGTATCCTGATGGAATTAGGCTACTCTTTTTTCCATCAGAGTTTTGTGAAGTCTTAAATTGACAGTGTATGTGAAAACTCTTTTAAAATGTTGAAACACTATACAAAAAAGCATATAAATAAATATGCTAAATAAATTGTTAGATTAACTGATCTTTGTGATCTTACGCTGTCACTAGTAATGGTGCAAATTAAGTCCATGCTATCAAACGTTACTTCACACTGGGCTATGCAATTCTTTGATTTTTTTGTCTTTTATAGAATTTAATATGCATATTTTCTTGTTTTATAATATTTTTTATTCCAGTAGACACTTCTTTACTTTTTTCTTTTAGGACTTCCTGGTTTTATGTAGTTGTCTAATTTTGTTTCATGGTTTAAAGAAGGAGTGTGTATTAGGCAATTTGTCCCTTTTATTTAACCTTTTCTAACACTATTGAGCAACTATAAGAAATTATTTTTTGATATTTCTCAGTGTTCATAGTGACACAAGTTCTATGGGGCAAGATTTTTCTATTTTAAAATTAATCTTTATCTTACTCAATTCACATGGGTTGCTGTTTGTCCCAATTGGCCAGACACAGGAAAGCTGTAAAAGACATTTTCACAATGGCTTGGCATTTCAAAATTCATGCAAATATTGAAAGTTAAGAGTTTTCCAGACACTCTCAATGTCAGATCAGAATTTTATTTGAAATGTTTACTACATTAGCTATTGAGATGATAACAGTTTGTCCTGTAATCTATGCACGCAGTTGTGTACTTCTCATGTTGCAGGTGAAAAATGAAAGTCCAGCATGTAGTGACTTAAGATCATGCATGCAGGTGGGAGGAGAGCCCTGGAGCCCCACTTGACTTTCTCTTTATTGGATCACCTGCTTTTTACCTGTTTTGTTGCAGAGAGTTGCCAACCTTATTTCTTGTAGGACTCTGTCCTTGAGTACATATCTATTCAAGCTCTTTCTTAAGGATGAGGTGCTGCGTGGATTTCAGTATCTTGCATTTACAGCTATGGTTAGTCTATTGTCAAGTCTATAGTCTATTGGCTAGAAACTTTCAGAGATTACTGTGGTGTGCACAAATCTGACCTGAGCATCTGAGATCTGTGTGAATAAAATACAAGCTATATTATGTGTTTTTCAAAAATGTTAACAATTTAGGTGGATTTAACCTCTTATTCATTTTTTTTATTATTACTAAAAAAAAGACCTCACTTAGATTATTTGCACTTATAACAATTTTCAGTTATAAAAACATCTGATCAATATCTTTAGATATGATCATTATAAAAACATTTTTTCTTTTATGAAGTAGACTACTATGAAACTGATTTCTCATAGTGATTTCATTTATCAGTTGCTTAAAAATCTTGCCCTTAAGTTGCACTCAATAGGACACATGATCACACACACACATACACAGCAAGCACAGAAGCTAAGTGGGAGTAGAAGTAAAGCAAGTTCTTCCTCTTTTATCGCTCATAATATTCTGCATTTATAAATCTATAAAGTCAATTTTCCTCATGCCTTTAGAGAAATAATTGAGCATTTTTTAATGTGGGAGCTTTGATAAATTCAGTTAAAGGTGATTTTAGAAATGCTTGACTCAGAAGTTAGTCTGCCCTCAATACAGGAGACAGGGGTTCGATCCCTGGGTTGGGAAGATCACCGGATCTTCAGAGGAGCCTGGCGGGCTACAGCCAATGGGGTAGCAAAAAGTCGAACATGACTGAGCGCCTAACAGACTGCTACTTGCTCTCTGATGTAGAGACACACTTGTTCTAGTGGGCACCTAGTCTATCTCTGAGCAGCAGTGACTATCTGAAATGTTTTCTCGTGCTGAATCCAAATCTCAGTTTTCCTGGTGTTATTTATTAAGGAAAAAGACCCTCTGTGCCTGAATAAGGTACTGTGAAAGATACTAGGTTTGTAGAGATTATTATAGTTATAGAGGTAAAGAAACTTTTATCTTTCTAAAGAAAATTATCTCTTTCAAGATAATCAGATTGTAGCATGTTTGGAAACCATGAATAGATAAATGAATTATAGAGGTGAATACAGTGATAAATATAGTAAAAAGTGATAAAACTTATTAAGACACAGACTTTTTCCATAGGATAATATCCACATAGTCTTTGGGCTTGGGCCGAGCATCAAAGTTACAAATGTGGCACCTTACCCAAATTATAGATCACAGGCAAGGAGCGAATAATCACAGAATCCAAACTTGTGACTATCTCAGTCCACAGAAGAGCACTAACCAACTGTATGATCAAAGACAAGGTTTTTAAAGTCAGGTTTATTAAGATATATTTTATGTTGTACAGGCTTCCCTGGTGGATCAGTGGTAAAGAATCTGCCCACAGTATGGGAGACCTGGGTTCAATCCCTGAGTTGGGAAGATCCCCTGGCAAAGGGAATGGCAACCCATTCCAATACTCTTGCCTGGAGAATCCCATGGAGAGAGGAACCTTGCGGGCTACAGCCCATGAGTCTCAAAGAGTCCAGCATGACTGAGTGACTAATATTATGTTGTACAATTCACTCTTTGCTGTACAGTTCTATGAGTTTTGATAAATGCATTCAGTCATGTGGTGACCACCATTGTGATACAGAACAATTCCATCACCTCCCCCAGTTTTTTGTGCTCTTTGGTAGTCAATCTTTCCTCCCACTGCTAGTCCTTAGCAACCACTGATCTTTTCTCAGTCTCTGTAGTTTAAAGGCAGGATTCTGAATCTTTGTAGGCCTTGGTTTTCTCATTTATCAAAGGAAACATTAATGATATCACTTGTTTCCTGGGATTAAATAATAAGATTATATAAATATTACTCATTGGAAAAGACCCTGATGCTGGGAAAGATTGAAGGCAGGAGGAGAAGGGGACAACAGAGGATGAGACAGTTGGATGGCATCGCTGATTCAATGGACATGGGTTTGAGCAAACTGGGGGAGATAATGAAGGACAGGGAAGTCTGTGTACTGCAGTTCACGGGGTTGCAAAGAGTCGGACAGGATTTACCAACTGAACAGCAAAATATGAAATATCTGACACATTAAGAACACAAAATAAATGTTACTGATGATAATAATGATTAAAATGTTAGCATTGAGTTGTAACCCAGAAATTTTAACAATGTAGTAAGTAAAACCAAGTTAGAGTTAGTAAAACATAATTTCCCATGAAATATAGGAAGATTTTCTATAGCATCCTGGTAACGGGCATCATACTACAGTTAGAGTGCTTCCATTAATGGGAAACTTAGAGTTTCTCAAGGAAGTTTATCACATTGGTGGACAGAAATGATTGCTTAAATGGCTTTTGTTTTTGCCTTTTCATAACTTCTATGCATAGGTCACAAATCCAGTTTCTCTTTCACATAATGGTCTTTGAAGAGAACACCCTCATCTCTCTTTATTTCTATTTCTGAGTCCTTTCCCTACTAACAAACACCAAAACAGATTAAGCTAGATATTACTGGTAGAGGCTGGAGGAGGTAGATTATAACTCAGTATAAAAAGGAATATTCTGAGGGAGTTACTTAAAGATAAAAGAAATGGAAACATTCTTAAGATGATTAAATTCTAATTGAAAAATCTCTTATCACAGATATTGTAGAAAGACCCTGAGTATTATATGGGTGATTGGACCATGTAATCATTAAACTTCTTGTAGCCAGAGAGGTATGATTTTTTTTTAACACATATTTTTTTCTCCATTTGTCTAAAACATTTTATCTGTAATTTCAGAGAGACAGAGAGAGAGTTATAGGAATCATTCTGCTTCCATAGAGATGGCTTCTACTTTTTTCTTAAAAATACATTTATTTTTCCTCATTTATTTACTCTAACTCATTTCAAATTTCATTAGCCCCATTTGAACGAGAGAAAAATAATATATATGAGAACCTCTTTAAAAAACTTTAAGGATTATACAAATTATAAGGTGCTGTGAAGCTTTAGTCATAATCCTTGCATAGCCCCACGAGGTTTTATTTGACTATTTTAAATGAAAAATTGTCTAAATTTTACTTATGCTACAGTTACAGTTTTTATGGTTAAACCATTAGCATTAGTTAGTGTTAGCCTCTCAGTCATGTCCAACTCTTTGTCATCTCATGGACTGTAGCCTGCCAGGCCCCTCTAACCATGAGAATCTCCAGGCAAGAATACTGGAGCGGGTTGCCATTCCCTTCTCCAGGGAATCTTCCTGACCCAGGGATTGAACCTGGGTCTCCTGCTTTACCGTCTGTGCCACCAGGGAAATCATAACTTATGCTTGAGTGTCTTTGTTTTTCAGCTTACTGGAGAATATTTTATATTTTTATGCATAACTCGGCTTTGTTATTAAGAATATTAACTGTACTACTGAGTTGTAATACAATAAAGCTTTCAAGGCTAAAGGACAGGTGTAAGGATCGATCTTTGCCTCTACATAAAATAGTCCATACTACTTTTGATATGTTTGTTTGTGTGCGTGTATGTGCAGAGTTTCTCCCTTTTACTGCATCCTCCATCCCCAACAGCTGTCATAACGCACTTACATAGTTTATC
Organism: Redunca redunca; assembly: GCA_006410935.1. Lineage (NCBI taxonomy): Eukaryota > Metazoa > Chordata > Mammalia > Artiodactyla > Bovidae > Redunca > Redunca redunca. The sequence continues at coordinate 356,202 of SJYQ01001354.1, forward strand.
TCTTTTCTAATTTATTGTGGTTTGGAAATCAGATATATAAGCTTATTAGAACAAAGTATCAAGCAAGGGTACATAAATTCTGAGTGAGACAATAGAAAATGCATCAACTCTCATGCATGGTGCTTATATAATGTTTATTTTTTCATCTCAGAGTACTTTAAAAATTAGCTTCTGCTTCTCTCTTGTAAAGAGGAAGGCTGAAGCTGTGAGATAATGGAAAATTCAGAATTTATTGCTGTATTATTAGCTAAATTCAATCTCTCACCTTCACATTTGACTTGACATTAGCCATGGCAGCTGAAACTACAGCAACATATGCCATCTTTGAGGGGAACACAGCAGGGAGTTGTACGGCAATATTCTTTTGGTCTCCAGAGAAGAGCCAGGCCACACTTTGGTTCTAAGCCAGATATCTTGGCAACTTTTACTAGTTTTTGACAATTATCTTATTTAGTGAGTGTTATTTCAAGGAAAAATGTTAGTGCTAGATTCAAAGAAGTCAGAAAGGAAGCAGAAGAAAAAGTTTATCTCAGCAATATCCCCACTTGGAAGGGGAATAGAGAAACGGGAGGCCAGAGAAAGACAGAAGACAGAAAAAGACAGGAGGATAAAGTCTCCTCGAGGCAGGAAGAACTAGGAGGATTTTTCTTTTAGCTCATTCCTCACTGGTTTTCCCTTTATTTTGGGGGCATAATCTTTTGGGCTCTTTGTTGCTGCTGAAAGACGTGGTCCTGAATCTTACAGTGACATCATTCCAGGTGTGGCACCAGGAAGAAGTTCTGAGGTCACTGACGTCAATGACTAAAAACTCTAATCATAAAAATAGGCTTCCTTGAATCTTCTGGACACCCTCCATCGTGTGACCCAGCGAGACTTGTTCCCTCAGACTGCCAGGAACTGTGCTCCCAAGCTCTGGGGTCAATGCCTAAGTATATGTTCAGATAAGTACTGTTAAAATTTGATGTATAATCAATCATTAGGACTTCATTGAAAAGCAGATACTGACTCAGCAGGTCTGAGGTCAGCCTGAGGTTTTAAATTAGCTTCTTGGTGATGCCCATGCTGGTTGTCTATGGACAACTCTTTGAACAGCAATGTTTTAGATTATTTTGACTCTGGTTGGATTTGTGGGAATCTTCAGAGGAAAGGGAATAGATAGTTATAAAGTTAACCAAATGCTGAACTCCCAGGATGTTCTTGCTAAGGGGGCATAGAGAACATCCAAAAATGGAAGCAGAAAGAACTATCTTTCCACGAGGTCTATCCCTAGTGAGTAACAGCAGTATTGAGACTCCAGAACACAGCTCATGACTTTTCAGGACACCATGCTGCTTCTCGTGAAAAAGAGTTTGAAAAACATTCAGGAGAGAGTGTACTGGAACTGAGGAGAGAGCTGGGGCATAAAACGATTACATGTAGAATAAAACTGGGCTTCCTTGGTGGCTCAGGGGTAAAGAATCCACTTGCCAATGCAAGAGACTCAGGTTAATCCATAGGTCAGGAAGAAGCCCTGGAGAAGGAGGTGGCAACCCACTCCAGCATTCTTGCCTGGAGAATCCCATGGACAACAGAGCCTGGTGGGCTACAGTCCATGGGGTCACAGAAGAATCTGACATGACTGAGCAACTAAATTACTCTTTAATGAACAGTTTAGTTGAAATGCAATCATGGAAACAATTATAGTACTATATTTGAGTTCTCTGAGGTTTGTTACATTTTCTGGAAGGAGGAGGCTTGTATGAGAAAATCAGGCCCATGATCTGGGATCAGTACCATGAGTATAATTTTTTTAATATTCATAAATTTATTTATTTTTGCCTGTGCTGGGTCTTTGTTGCTTCTTGGGCTTTTCTCTAGTTGTGGCAAGCAGGGGCTACTCTCCAGCTGTGGTGTGCGGCTTCTCATTGTAGTGGCTTCCCTTGTTGAGGAGCATGGGCTCTAGGGAAGGTGGACTTCAGGGGCTGCAGCTCCTGGGCTCTAGAGCACGTGCGCTATAGTTGTGGCACATGGGCTTAGTTCCTCTGTGGCATATGAGATTTTCCCGAATCAGGGATCAAACTTGTGTCTCCTGGCTTGGTAGGCAGATTCTTTACTACTGAGCCACCACAGAAACTGTAATTTCTTATAAAAAAAAATATATTTTTTTCAATTCAGTTCAGTTCAGTCGCTCAGTCCTGTCCGACTCTTTGCGACTCCATGAATCGCAGCACGCCAGGCCTGCCTGTCCATCACCATCTCCCGGAGTTCACTCAGACTCACGTCCATCGAGTCAGTGATGCCATCCAGCCATCTCATCCTCTGTCATCCCCTTCTCCTCCTGCCCCCATTCCCTCCCTGCATCAGAGTCTTTTCCAATGAGTCAACACTTCGCATGAGGTGGCCAAAGTACTGGAATTTCAGCTTTAGCATCATTCCCTCCAAAGAAATTCCAGGGCTGATCTCCTTCAGAATGGACTGGTTGGATCTCCTTGCAGTCCAAGGGACTCTCAAGAGTCTTCTCTAACACCACAGTTCAAAAGCATCAATTCTTTGGGGCTCAGCTTTCTTCACAGTCCAACTCTCACATCCATACATGACCACTGGAAAAACCATAGCCTTGACTAGACGGACCTTTGTTGACAAATATCTCTGCTTTTATATATATATAGAATGCTAAAGTGCCTTATATTTGTTTATTTGCCTGTGCTGGGTCTTAGTTGCTGCACATGGGGTCTTCAATCTTTGTTGCAGCATGTGGGTCTTTCAGCTGCAGCACACGGAATATTTAGTTGCAACATGCGAATTCTAGTTTCCTGATTAGGGATCGCACCTGGCCTGCCTGCATTAGGAGTGCACAGTTTTAGCTATTGGACCACCAGGTAAGTCCCTGTAGTTTCTGTAAAGCCAGTCTGTGTTGAACATCATTTTGTCCAGCTCAGTCACTTAAAGTGTCTTTGTGTAGGGCTAAGCAGTACCTCCTTCTCCCAGATTACCTGTCTATTTGCTCAGTAGTGGAGAGTGGTAAGGTAAAATGGAAGGAGTGGGTATCTGACATCAGAGAGAACTGGACCTTCAATCCATTTTTGCCATGACTAGCCATGTAGAGTTAAGAAATTTTCTGTGACTGTCTGAAAAGTTCTGTTTATGGAAAGTTTCTGTTTCTAACATTAGGGTCATAAAGTTTCTCAGGCTTCTTGTGAAGAGGAAATGAAATAAATTCAACAAATCTGCTAGATTAGAAGAATATACAAATATTAAGTGTGATGTACTGTAAAATTAGAAGATCAAAAAGGAAGGAGCTACTAGCCTTAGTTGGGTTTAAATAGTTCAGACATCTGTAAGAAAGCTTGAAAAATTTTTTAATCTTTTTTTGGGGGGGCAGGGGGCTGACTGTGCAGCATGCCAGGATCTTTGTTCCCTGACCAGGGACTGAGTCCATACCCCCTGCAGTGGAAGCGTGGAGTCCTAACCACTGGACCACCAGGAAAGTCCCAGAAATTATTTAATTTTTATACTTACTTTTCTTACAACTTTCCAGTCATGAAAATGACAGCTAAATTAGAAAACATCTCTAGAATCTTGAATTTAGAAACTTGAATCTTGGAACGATGGAAAGCTCATAATATTAGAATTTGGAAAAGTAGTCATTTGCTATTTATGGGATGTCTTACTTTTGACCCCCCTGAAAGCAGAGCTGAGGGCAAAGATTTGGATACAATTAGTTTATTTGGGAAGTTGGTATACAGAATTCCTCCAAGATTTTCCATCCTAAATCCTGGGACTGTGAATATGATGAAATATGACCAGGATTACATTAACACTACATGGTAAAAAGGATGTTGCAGCTTTGAGTTATTAATTACTTGCACGCATGCTAAGTCACTTCAGTCATATCCGACTCTTTGCACCCCTATGGATTATAGCCCGCCAGGCTCCTCTGTCCATGGGATTCTCCAGGCAAGAATACTAGAGTGGGTTACCATGCCATCTTCCAGGGGATCTTCCCAACCCAGGGATCAAACTCATGCCTCTTACATCCCTTGCATTGCTAGGCAGATTCTTTACCACTAGTGTCACTTGGGAAGCCTGTTAACTTCTTGGCTTTGAGTTAATCAAAAAGGAGATGATTCAGGTAAGCCTAACCTAACAGCATGAGTCCTTTGAAGCAGAAAGTTTGCTCTGGCTGGCTGCAGAAGGGAAAGTCAAAGAAATTAAAAGCACAAGAAGGAGCTAACATGCCACCATCATAGGCTGTGAAAATGGAAAGAGATAGGCCTTGGAATAGCCTTGAGACTAGCTTCTAGGAGCCAAGAATGGCCCCCTGACTTATAGCTAGGAAGCAGGGACCTTCACTTTCAAGGAGCTAAGCTTGGAAGCGGAGTCTTTTCCAAATCTTGCACCTAAGTGCTCAGCCTGGCTAACAGTTTGATTTCAGCCTTGTGGGACTACAATTAGAAAATCCATGCACCCCACCCAGAACTCTGACCTATGGGATAGTTGATACATTATTACATGTAATAAACGTGGTAATTTGGTAGGGAGCAATAGCACTCTAATACAAGACATGATTTTAGGAAGTATGAGTAAGGGAGTAGAGAGTGGGGAAGGCAAGAGAGAAAATCAATGGTAAGGGTGCACAATGAGAGATTATCATTGGGAGCCGCCAGGGGTGGGGTGTGTGTGTGCCAATTCTGTGATCTCCTGTGAAGTGGGCAGAATCCCACTGAGAATTAGCCCTCAAAACTACAAGACAGGGCTTCCCTGGTGGCTCAGTGGTAAGGAATCTGCCTGCCAATGTAAAAGACACAGGTTCGATCTCTGATTCGGGAAGATCCCTTATGCCGCAGAACTAAGCTTGTGCACCACAACTACTGAGCGTATGCTCTAGAGTCCGGGTGCCACAACTACTGAGCCCATGTACTGCAACTCCTGAAGCCCTCACATCCTAGAGCCAGTGCTCAGCAACAAGAAAAGCTACTGTGTTTAGAAGTCCAAGCATTGCAATTAGAGAAAACCCCCCACAGCAATGAACACCCAGCACAGTCGGGAAAAAAAAATCCTACAAGACAGTTCAACCTCTTTTTGGTTAAGTGAGGAAGTGAGGCTGTTTTTGCTTTTGGTGGTGCTGGGTCTTCACTGCAGTGTGGAAGCTCTTCATCAAAGTGCACAGCCTTCTCTAGCAGCGGTGCACTGGCTCAGTTGCCCCACAGCATTTGGGATCCTAGTTCCCCTACCAGGGATCGAATCCACAGGATTCATAACCTCTGGACCACCAGAGAAGTCTCAAGTGAGGTTTAATGGCCCTACATTTCCAGACAGTGCTTACAGCCAGAGTCCAAAGTGGAGAAGGTAAAATCCTACATCAAAATACAGACAGACATAGCTTCTTTTTTTTTTTTTAATTTTTATTTTAACTTTAGTTTACTTTACAATACTGTATTGGCTTCTTTAAACTTGCACAAAATCTCCCAGAAGGCTGGGGTTGAAAATAGAGATAGGCCAAGGTGGTATGTTTTTATTCCAATCCCAAAGAAAGGCAACACCAAAGAATGCTCAAACTACTGCACAATTGCACTCATCTCACATGCTAATATAAGGTGATGCTTAAAATTCTCCAAGCCAGGCTTTAGCAGTAAGTGAACCGGGAACCTCTAGATGTTCAAGCTGGTTTTAGAAAAGGCAGAGGAACCAGAGATCAAATTGCCAACCTCTGCTGGATTATCGAAAAAGCAAGAGAGTTCCAGAAAAACATCTATTTCTGCTTTATTGACTATGCCAAAGCCTTTGACTGTGTGGATCACAATAAACTGTGGAAAATTCTGAAAGAGATGGGAACACCAGACCACCTGACCTGCCTCTTGAGAAACCTATATGCAGGTCAGGAAGCAACAGTTAGAACTGGACATAGAACAATAGACTGGTTCCAAATAGGAAAAGGAGTACATCAAGGCTGTATATTGTCACCCTGCTTATTTAACTTCTATGCAGAGTACATCATGAGAAGTGCTGGGCTGGAGGAAGCACAAGCTGGAATCAAGATTGCTGGGAGAAATATCAATAACCTCAGATATGCAGATATGCACCACCCTTATGGCAGAAAGTGAAAAAGAACTTAAGAGCCTTTTGATGAAAGTGAAAGAGGAGAGTGAAAATGTTGGCTTAAAGCTTAACATTCAGAAAACTAAAATCGTGGCATCCAGTCCCACCACTTCATGGCAAATAGATGGGGAAACAGTGGAAACAGTGATTGACTTTATTTTTCTGGGCTCCAAAATCACTGCAGATTGTGATTGCAGCCATGAAATTAAAAGACACTTCCTCCTTGGAAGGAAAGTTATGACCAACTTAGACAGCATATTAAAAAGCAGAGACATTACTTTGCCGACTAAGGTCCATCTAGTCAAGGCTATGGTTTTTCCAGTGGTCATGTATGGATGTGAGAGTTGTACTATAAAGAAAGCTGAGCGCTGAAGAATTGATGCTTTTGAACTGTGGTGTTGGAGAAGACTCTTGGGAGTCCCTTGGACTGCAAGGAGATCCAACCAGTCCATCCTAAAGAAGATCAGTCCTGGGTGTTCATTGGAAGGACTGATGTTGAAGCTGAAACTCTGATACTTTGGCTACCTGATGCGAAGAGCTAACTCATTGGAAAAGACCCTGATGCTGGGAAAGATTGAGGGCAGGAGGAAAAGGGGACAACAAAGAATAAGATGGTTGTATGGCATCACCGACTCAATGGACATGGGTTTGGGTGGACTCCAGGAGTTGGTGATGGACTGGGAGGCCTGCCGTGCTGTGGTTCATGGGGTCGCAAAGAGTTGCACATGACTGGGCGACTGAACTGATTGAAGGTGATATGAGAGAAGGGTTTAAATAATAAAATAATATGATATAATAATAAAAAAAAATCCTGGAGCATCAGATCTGAAGTTCAGAAAAGAGAGGATTCTTGCTCAAAGGAACCAAGTCTCTGTACAAGAAGGTCATAATACAGAACAAGTCCTGTGACCTCTATAGCAGCCTCTCTACGTTGCTCCTAGAGCTTGCAACTCTGTAGGCAAAATGATGTTCAATCTATAAATTCATGAATTCCTAAGCTGCTTATCAAATTCCTACATATTTGTGGGCCTCCTTCTTCTTTATTTCAAAATAGACTAGGCTTCATGTTAATTTCACACTTAAAATATGCAGTGTTCTGTAGTAGCAATTATATTTTAGTGTTATAGTGTGTTAACAAAGCAAAATCTTGTTATTTGCAAATAATTAAATACAGGCAATGGGTAAAAGTTGATATTGACCTCATCACTGTATTTTCAACTTGGTCAACTCTAAAATTCATCTAGAAAGGATTTAATTTTCCCCAAGTCATGGCATATTTTTTTTTTCCTATGGCTTCTGGCCTGGGAGTATAACTGAAAAGAAATGGACAGAGAAATAAGATTCCCAGATTTCTTACAAATTTTTGCTCCTTGTTCTAGACTAGTCATTCTAACTTACACCTATTTTTAAAGAAATAAGTCTATTACTTCTCCTAATACTGAGCATACAAATACTTTGACCAAGAGCAAATTTAAATAGCTACTGAGTCATTATAAGGAATTATTTTTGCACCTTAAAGTGAGCTTGGAAAGTTTTTCTGAGCATTTAATTTTATTTAATTTAAATTTCAGTTTCAAAAATTTAGACTTTGTCTTTTAGGTGCTCTAATTACTTTTAAAATAATCTACTCACCTGACAAAGTAGCATTCTCCCTACATTTGAGTTTCATTCTAGTAACAATAAAATGGAAGTGATAGTTTACTTCAGAAAAGATTGAACAAATACAGATTAAACTACAGTTCCTTTAAAATCACTTAAAACATGCTATTTACATATAACTTTCTGCAACACATTTAAAGTACTACATTAATTTGAAGTCACCTTAAAAATGTTTTAATAATGCTGAAATTCATATGTATGTTACATTGCTGTGCACTGAACAACACTTATGATTTACTTGTTTTTGTCTTTACATGCACATATATCCAAAATGCTAAATCTTACACTGCCTGGTTGCTACCTACTTTCCTGCCAGTTTATCTTCCCACTCTCACCTCTGTGAGCCTGTTCTGGTTACAGAGATCTATCTGAGCTTCAGGCTTGGTTGCACATTAGGTGTTTATGCCATCAGTTCACTATGCCCAGAAAGCAGTTTACATCTATCTCATTATACGAACCACCCTATCTTTCAGATCTCAGCCCCAGATGTCTACTAAACTCAACAGGTAGCAGTGCAGTCATAGATATCTCTACTTTCTTACCACTATCCAAAAATTTCTTGTTAGCTTATTTATTTTGCTGTGGTTGTTTAGTTGCTAAGTCGTGTCTGACTCTTTTACAACCCCATGGACTATAGCCAGCCAGGCTCCTCTGTCCATGGGATTTCCCAGGCAAGAATACTGGAGTGGGTTGCCATTTCCTTCTCCAATTTAATTATTAGTTGATTAAATAATTGTCTCCCCTCATCAGAATAGAAGCTCCTGCTGAGTCATACTAACTGCCTCCTTCACTGCTGTAACCCTAGCACACAGAACAATACCTCACACGTAGTAGGTGCTCAATAAACATATTCAAAGAAAGAATGTCTGTCAAATTTATTTTAACTTCATAATACTGTTATTACCAAGACGTTTTATTTTTAAGATTTAATTTTGTAGGGCAAAAGATACAAAAAGAAGGAAATACTAATTGAGCAGACCTGGCTGGTGTGAAAAACTGCTGTGTTAGATGTTAATGGTAGAAACCCCAGATTGTTCTCCTGTGTTCACTGTAAGAAACGTGCCTCCCAATACAGGAGACATAAGAGACTCCAGTTTGATCCCTGAGTCAGGAATATCCCCCGGGGAGAGCGTGGCAACCCACTCCAGTATTCTTGCCTGGAGAACCCCACAGAGAGAGGAGCCTGGAGGGCTACCGTCCTTGGGGTCGCAAAGAGTCAGACACTGAAGCCAGGTAGCACACACGCCCGCAAGGCTGTTAATGTCACTTTCTAAAATCCCTTTCTGTCGTCCCTGTGTGTGCTAAGTCGTTTCAGTTGTGTCTGACTCTTTGTGATCCTATGGACTGTAGCCTGCCAGCCTCCTCCGTCCATGGGATTCTCCAGGCAAGAATACTGGAATGGGTTGCTCTCCTCCAGGGCATCTTCCAAACCCAGGGGTCGAACTAGCATCTCTTGTGTCTTCTGCATCGGCAAGCAGGTTCTTTACCACTAGCGCCACCTGTTGTCCCTCCTCCCATGGAAAGCAAATCCATACGATCTCCTTTTTTCATGTCTCAAGAAATCACAGAGAGCAGAGTATCTGCACATGGTAGGATTAACAAGCGCTTTTTAAAATGAATAAATATAAACATGTTAAGGGACTGATTAGTAATCCCACCCAAGGAGTGATTAGGAATCCCACCCAGTGACTGTGGAAGAAACTGAGTGATACTACGGACCAGACCCACTGTCAGAAGCAGGGAAGCTTTATGTGCAGATCCGTCAATGACAGGATCATTGTCTGGGAAAAGTGTGAAGTTCTGTTTCCTAACATCCTGTCATGGAGCCAAGTTTCCTCAATTTCCTTTAGTGGCACAAAGAATGCCCTTATATTTTCTTTTTTTTTTTTTTTAAATTGTTCATCTTATTTCCGCCCCCCCCACCACTTTTTTTTTCAGTTTTATTTATTTAATTATTTTGGCAATGCAGTATGGCACGTGGGCTCTTAGTTCCTCTACCGGGGATCAAACCTCCCCCATGGAGTCGCCTCCTCCCCCACTCCCACCCTCTATAGTGGAAACCTGGAGTCTTAACAACTAGACTTCCAGGGAAGTCCCCTGCCCTTCTATTTTCAGTTAATGACTTGACTCTTGAATCACCAGATAAAGTTTTTATTTTATTAAGTTCTTTTCTTTCCAGAAGCTGTTTACTGTGTGCCAATTTAAGGGAATTGTGAAAGCTGTGGGTTAAAATTACAAATCTTAAAAATGGACAGGAAATCAAGATTTCTCCAGGTCCAAGGGCTGTGGCTTCAAGCATGTGTGTTATCAATACTATAGTGTCCTTTTTACAGATAAAGACACTGAGAAACTGAGGGTAAAGAGCCCTGTTTCAGCTTGCTTATTTGTGAGGAGTGAAGATGACAGTATGGTTTACTTGTCCCATACTTTTCCGTTCTTTGTCATTCTGCTGCTGCTAAGTCGCTTCAGTCGTGTCCAACTCTGTGCGACCCCATAGACGGTAGCCCACCAGGCTCCCCCATCCCTGGGATTCTCCAGGCAAGAACACTGGAGTCGGTTGCCATTTCCTTCTCCAATGCATGAAAGTGAGAAGTGAAAGTGAAGTCGCTCAGTCGTGTCCGACTCTTAGCGACTCCATGGACTGCAGCCCACCAGGTTCCTCCATCCATGGGATTTTCCAGGCAAGAGTACTGGAGCAGGGTGCCATTGCCTTCTCCCTTTGTCATCTACTCATAGCTAATTCATTTTCAGCCTCAGTCTCATCATTTACAAGTCTCATTTTAAAGCTGAGACAAAAATGCTTCCACCACTGGAGTTCCCTGGTAGCCCAGTAGATAAGAATCTGCCTGTCAATGCAGAAATCATGGGTTCAATACCTGGTTCAGGAAGATCCCACAGGCCCCAGAGCAACTAAGCCCGTGTGCCACAACTACTAAGCATGCATGCTGTAGCTACTGAAGCCGTACACTCTAGGGCCCACCAACCACAACTCATCAGCCCCTGTACCATAGCTACTGAAACCCAAGAACACTAAAGTCAGCAAGTTGCAACTACGGAGGCACGTGATGCAACAACTAGAGCCTGTGCTCTGCAACAAGAGAAGCCCCCACAATGCGAAGCCCATGCACCGAAATTAGAGAGCAACTCTCACTCTCTGCAACTAGAGAAAGCCTGCCTGCAGCAACGAAGACCCAGTACAGCCAAAAATAAATGTGTGTATGTGTCAAAAATAAATGAATTATTAAAAGATACTTCCACCATTTAATCAATACCAAGTTATCCAATATCAGAAGAAGGTAAAAAAAAAGTCTCAATATCCTGTTTGTTACAGACACTGTGATGACTTTTATTTGTAAAGCCCTTTATCATTTTCATAGTCCACCATACATGTTACCTGTCTTTATAAGGGAGAGGTTGTTGCTGATTTTTGATAACAGAGAACACATAACTGCCTCAGAAGGGCAGTAAAAAGAAAGAAATATGGAGGACCCTGACCCTAACCCTAATCTTGTCCTAACCTAAACTCATAAAGAAAGAACAAAGCACAAAGATCTATTTTCTCCAGCGTTATATAGCACTAGGAGATGGAGTTGGATAAAACCAATCTTTAATGTCACCCTTAAATTTGATAGTTTTTCACGAACTTGTAGGTTAAGTGGTGTGCTTAGTCCCTCAGTTGTATCCAACTCTGTGATCCCACGGACTCTATCCCGCCAGGCTCCACTGTCGATGGGCTAAACAAATAAATGGTTCTGTGAAAATTTTGCTGGTTTTCTTTGATGGCCAAGATTTATGAATAAGAGAAGAGCTGGACTTCCCTGGTGGCTCAGTGGTAAAGAATCCACCTGCTAGTACAGGAGACTCAGGTTAGATCCCTGGTCCGGGAAGACCCCACATGCCGCAGAGCAACTAAGTCCTCACACTGCAACTACTGAGACTGTGCTCTAGAGCCCGGCAGCTGCAAGTTCTGAGCCCACATGCCACAGCTACTGAAGCCTGAACATCCGAGACTAGTGTCCACAACAGAGGAAGCCACTGCCGTGAGAAGTCTGCCGCCGCAACTAGAGAAAAGCCCGAGCAGAGACAAAGACCCAGGACAGCCAAATAGAAAAAATTAAATAAAAAACTTTCTAAAAAGAGAAGAGTTCGGTGAATTCACCTCTGCTTTACAAAAGAAGAAGAAAATGCGATAATTTCAGTTTAATGTAATCACTTTGGAAGTATTTGTGATTGCCTAAAATTTATATTGGGCTTCTCTGGTGGCTCAAACCGTAAAGAATCTGCCTGCAGTGTGGGAGACCTGGGTTCGATCCCTGGGCTGGGAAGATCCGCTGGAGGAGGGCATGGCAACCCACTCCAGTATTTTTACCTGGAGAATCCCCGTGGACAGAGGAATTTTGCGGGCTACAGTCCATGGGGTTGCAAACGAGTAGGACACGACTGAACGACTAAGCAAACGATATAAACAAACAATTTTCTCAGTAAAGCCCAATCAGCTTGGTCTTCTTAGTTCTTGTGAGGAAAAGCTGTACAATTTAATATAATGGAATGAGTGAGGAAAAAGCAGAGGTAACAGGATTTGGAAGAAAAGTCTCACACTGAGAGAAAATAGTGCCACCTGCTGGTGAGTATAAAACTTTTTTCATTTTCTTTCTTTAAAAAAGAGCACTATAATTTTTAAATTTAAGTTTAAATTTTAAAATTTTAAATCAGGAGACATGGACCACAGTTTTGAAGTCCAGTGTAATTTTCAGCCATAAAAAGGAACAAAATTGAGTCAGTTGTCGTGATGTGGATGAACCTAGAGTCTGTGATACAGAGTGAAGTAAGTCAGATAAAAACAAATGTCACATATTAACGAACATGTATGGACTCTAGAAAAAGGGTACTGATGAACCTATGTGAAGGACAGGAATGGAGATGGAGATGTAGAGAACAGATTTGTGGACACATCAGGGGAAGGAGAGGGTAGAACAAATTGAGAGAGTGGTATTAACATATATACACTTTGTTGTTGTTTTAGTCATTAAGTCATGACTAACTCTTTTGTGACCCCATGGGCTGTAGCCCACCAGGTTCCTCTGTCCGTGGGGTTGTCCAGGCAAGAATACTGGAGTGGGTTGCAATTTCCTTCTCCAGGGGATCTTCCTGACCCAGGGATTGAACCCATGTCTACTACAGTGGCAGGCTCTACTGCAATGAGCCACCTGGGAAGCCCAAAATATATTCACCACCATGTATAAAATAGATAGCTGGTGGGAACCAGCTGTGTAACACAGGGAGCTCAACTTGATGCTCTGAAATGACCTAGAGGGGTGGGATGGAGGGGAGTATTAGGAGGCTCTAGAGGGAGGGGATATATGTATACTTATAGCTGATTTACTTTGTTGTACAGCAGAAACCAACATAACATTGTAAAGCAATTATCCTCCAATTAGAATTTTAAAATGTTTAATTCAGTGTAATTAATAACACAACAAAAATCACAGTCTATAGCCCCACACTCTCTCTCCCTTCCTTTTTCTTGTTCTACAGAAATAAGTAAGCATCTTCAATCTTTTTAGCTGTGTTTTCTTGTATTCATCTTTAAACATAATTTTGATAATAGTTTTAAAGTGGTGTCTCCTGATTTCTTCATTTTAGACATTATCTGTTGATTCCATTTTATTATAAATCTCTGTTCAGCTTTCCTTCTCCCTTACTCCCATTATACTAAAATTTACTTTGCAATATTTGGTTACATACTTGGGGTTTACATTGCTGAACTATATGACAATTTTACATTACTCTTTCCTTATGTGTCTCCTAGTGTAAAATCACTTTATCATCTTTCTTATTCTCTTTGCTCTTCCTTGATTGTGTATTTGTTTTCATTTGCATCATTTTCTGTTAGCTTTTACTTTTTCCCATTGGTTATGCCAATTCCTGTTAGTAGTTTATTTCTAAATGTTTACACAGACTAGATATTTTATCATTTCCACCTTCCTTGGGCATGTTCCTTGGGGAATGTTCACTGCCTGCTCAAATTGGCATCTCTTGCCTTTGGGCCAACTCAGTACCATAACAAACTGGAAAATTCTGAAAGAGATGGGAATACCAGACCACCTGACCTGCCTCCTGAGAAACCTTTATGCAGGTCAAGAAGCAACAGTGAGAATCACACATGGAACAATGGATTGGTTCAATATTGGGAAAGGAGTACATAAAGGCTATATATTGTCACCCTGCTTATTTAACTTATATGTAGAGTACATCATGAGAAATGCAGGGCGAGATGAATCACAAGCTAGAATCAAGATTTCCAGGAGAAATATCAACAAACTCAGATATGCAGATGACACCATCCTTATGGCAGAAAGCGAAAGGGGAACTAAAGAGCCTCCTGATGACAGTGAAAGAGGAGAGTGAAAAAGCTGGCTTAAAACTTACCATTCAAAAAACTAAGATATTGACATCTGGTCCCATCACTTCATGGCAAAAAGATGGGGAAACAATGCAAACAGTTACAGACTTTATTTTCTTGGGCTCTAAAATCATTGTGGACAGTAACTGCAGCCATGAAATTAAAAGATGCTTGCTCCTTGGAAGAAAAACTATGACAAACATAGACAGCATATTAAAAAGCAGAAACATCACTTTACCAACTAAGATTTGTCTAGTCAAAGCTATGGGATTTCCAGTAGCCACGTATGGATGTGAGAGTTGGACCATAAAAAACACTGAGTACAGAAGAATTGATGCTTTTGTATTGTGGTGCTGGAAAAGACTCTTGAGAGTCCCTCAGACTTCAAGGAGATCAAACCAGTCAATCCTAAAGGAAATCAACCCTGAATATTCATTGGAAGGATTGACGCTGAAGCTGAAGCTCCAATACTTTGGCCACCTAATGTGAAGAACTGACTCAGTGGAAAAGACCCTGATGCTGGGCAAGACTGAAGGCAAGAGGAGAAGGGCCAACAGAAGGTAAGACGGTTGGATGGCATTACCAACTCAGTAGACATGAATTTGAGCAAACTCTGGGAAATAGTGGAGGACAGAGAAGTGTGGTGTGCTGCAGTCCATGGGGTCACAAAGCATCAGGTACAACTTAGCTACTGAACAACAACAACAACAAAAGAGTGATATTTATATTCAGAATTTGGAGTTCAAGAAATTTTTTGTACAAAATCCCTGCCGAATACAAATTCCTGTGCCTGCTGAATACTGAAGCAAAAAAACCAAAATGCTGGGATTTGGAGCAGTTTTACTGCTAAGGCTAAAGGAGGAGAACTGGTGGCTCATGTGCTAAAGACTTACTCCTCTGTATTATTTGGGGGGGGGGGTTTATAGGCAAAGGTCAGGCAAAAGGCACAGTGTGTGTTGCTTTGGTTGGTGGTGAGCTAACAGTGTGGTGTTCGCGGCTCCCCTTCTGCACCTGAAGTTGCCATCCTCCACCTGGGTTGCTGCCTTAGTTCCTTCATAAGAACTGAAAGATAAGCTATTATGTATATCTCTTAAGAAGGAACCAGGTCTCTACTTTGTAGCTGCACTATTCTTTTTAATCTTTTTTTTTTTCATTTTTATTGAAGTATAGTTGCTTTGTAATGTTGTGTTAGTTTCCAGTGTACAGCAAAGTAATTCACTCTTGGTTTTTGACTGCTTCACATTTCTTCTACATTGCATCCCTTGCCAGTAATTGTCAGAATCTGCCCTTTGGAATTCAGGGAAGACTGATGCCTTTTTCCTGCTAAAAACTCAAGGGACAGGGAAAGCCTTTTGTATCTAGCAGGGCCCTGTGTAGTCCTAACTGGTTACAGAATTACAAGAAATGAAAAAGAAGTCTGTTCAACTGTGACTAAACCAGTAACCTCACTTTTAAAAAAACACGCTATTTGTCCTTTACAAAGGAAGTCTACATGATAGCAAGCAGGTTGACTAATGGAGAGATAGAAAATTGTATTCCATTAGGAGAATATTTTCTCCAGACTTCTAGGATTTAGCAATTTGGAGAATGGTTTCATCCCTGAACTTTTCCAGTTTTGTCCTTGAACCTTCACCTAAGCCAGGTATAGAGACGGTCTCAGACCAGCAGTGTGGAGACACACCCCATCTGGGGCCTCTGAGAACCAGGACTCTGGGACACACGTTTATCCCGTATTCCTACTCTGCAGCAGCAACCTGATAGCTCCGTTCACAATCACAGGGAGCGCGCGGAGGTTGGGAAGTGTAGTCTTTCTCCGCCCCACAGCGCTCCTGGTCTCCGCGGGCTCCCTCTGCGCATGTGCAGCCTTGGTCTCTCTTCTCGTCTGCCTTTGCAGGTCCGGTGAGAAGTTCGTGAAGTTTCTCTGTTACCGGCAGGTGCGAGAGCTAGGCGTCACAACGGGACCTCGAGTGGCCTCGAGCTTTGGTGAGAGCGGCCTTATTGTGGCGGAGGCGGAAGCAGGAAGTCCTGGGCCGCCCTAATGCCCAGGCGGGACCCCGCAGCGCCCCGGTCTGGCTTGGACCTTAGCATGGGGAAGGTTGGTGCGGTGTTCCCAGTTCGGCTCAGGTAGGCTCCAGCGCAGGTGGAGCTGAGATCCGTTAGGAGCAGAGGCTTGGTCCGTATTGGGTGCGAATACCCGGCCTTTCCTGCATCTGACGGGGAACGCTGGGCGGACAGCGGTCGTCACGCTGGCCTGGCCGAACGTGAGCAGGTGTGCTGGGCAGCCCTGCTCCGGAACCAGAGAGACCTGGTCAGTTCCCGCTGCGCCACATGTACTGTGGGCGGGAGAACTAATGTGGAGCAGAATCAGGTCACTCGTCTGCAAAGAAGGCTATGGATAACTTCTGCTTCATGGGACTCATCCGAGGATTCGAGGCGGCGTCATTAGTAGAAGGAGTTAGCAAAGTGCTAGGTACTAACCGCCGAAGAAATGGTAACAGCTGTTGTATTTAAAAGACATGGATGGAACTGGAACCGATCATACAGAGTGAAGTAAGCCAGAAAGAAAAACACCAATACAGTGTACTAACGCATATATATGGAATTTAGAAAGATAGGGATGATGACCCTGTATGCGAGACAACAAAAGAGACTCAGATCTATAGACTGAACTGTTGGACTCTGGGGGAGAGAGAGGGAGAGGGTAGGATGAGATGGGAGAATGGCATTGAAACATGTATACTATCATGTAAGAAACGAATCGCCAGTCGATGTCTGATGCAGGATGCAGGATGCTTGGGACTGGTGCAAGGAGAGGACCCAGAGAGATGGTATGGGGTGGGAGGTGGGAGGGGATTCATGTTTGGGAACGCATGTACACTCGTGGTGAATTCATGTCAATGTTTGGCAAAACCAATACAGTAATGTAAACTAAAGTTAAAATAAAAATTAAAAAAAAAAAGACACTGTGTTCTTTTCATTGGGTGGTTTATTTAAGTCTCCCAGTTATCTCGTGATAACGGTGTGACCTTCTGCATTAAACACAGAAAACAAGAAGCAAAGCCGAGTCTCAGGTTGGTGAGGTGGTCCTGAATTTGAGAGGACTGTTGATTTCTCTAGGTTCATCCAGCTTATGCCAGAGCCAGGAGCTGAACGGTCATTCATACTTTTCTGTCATCAGAAGACACTTATTAAGAGTCCCTTTTGAGAAACTGCAGCCCACTTCAGTCATTTTTTTTTTTTAATTACCTTAAAGTTCGCCATCCTTTTCAGTTGGCTTCCTGTAAATTCTCTACCTCAGTGGGTAAACAATTTTGCTAGGAAAACTGAAGAGCATAAAGAATACAGTTGTGTATTCTGTGAATTTTAATGACATATATTATCCTTTGATGTTCTTCAGTCAGCTGTTGGTAGGTTTCTGTTTGTATTGTTTAAATCAATAGACAAAATAGAAATCAGACAAAAATTGAATCTGTTTATTTTATTTATTGATATTTATTTTTGGCTGTGCGGGGTCTTGAGTGCTGTTCCGGCTTGTCTCTAGTTGTGGAGAACAGGGGCTACTCTAATTTCAGTGCCAGGCTTCTCACTGTGTGGCTTCTCCTGGTGCAGAGCGCTGGCTCTAGGGTACACTGGCTTCAGTTATTGTGGCTGTGGGGCTCCGCAGCACAGGCTCAATAGTTGTAGCCCGGCGGCTTGGTTGCTCTGCAGCATGCGGACTCTTCCCCCATCAGGGACTGAAACCGTGTCTCCTGCGTTGGCAGGTGGTTCTTTACCACTGAGCCACCAGGGAAGTCCTATTTAAATCTATTTAAATCAATAGACAAAATTTTCACTAAGTCAGAAGTGGTAGGTTTAAGCCCTGTAATAATTTTAAACTGAAAAACGGACAGGTGGTGCTTCCACTAGGTCCTTCCCTTTTCGAGGTCTGAGGGGATGCTGTCCGGAGGCCACCCCTCAGCTGGCCTGCCGACATGATTGGGAGGTGAATATAGGAACTGTGTGGCAGGCCAGGTGTCTTGACTCTGTCTTCTTTCTGCCCCTGCAGCTGAATCGTCACTGTCCTCTACTCTCCCAAGACCCACTGAAAATGAACATATCTGAGGTGAGCTCTTTATTCATCCCCCAATTTGTGGTGTGCGTTTAACTCGATTTCAGATTGCTCTCTGTTTGTGTTACCCATCTTTTATGAATGTAAGTTATTTCCCTTTTATTATCAGTTTGCTAAACTTTTGCTTGAATCATGAACATATCCTGAATTATATTGAATACCTTTTTGTATCTATTGAAATAAAGGTATAGCTGGTTTTCTTTAATCTGCAATTATTAGAGGTAGTGTAAGTGGATTTTGGGGATTCCCAGGTGACTCAGTGGTAAAGAATCCACCTGCCAATGCAGAAGAAAAGGAGATGTGGGTTCAATCCCTGGGTGGAGAAGATCCTCTGGAGTAGGAAATGGCAACCCACCCCAATAGTTTTGTCTGGAAAATTCCATGGACAGAGGAGCCTGGCAGGCTGTAGTCCATGGGGTCACAAAGATTTGGATGTGACTGAGCACGCAGGTTTGAATTTTTATTCTTGTATTGACGGACTAGATGAACCTATAATTTTGTTTTCTTCTCTACCTTACTGCAAAGGCTGAAGGACATGATAGTTTCCTTCACCTGCCCCCATTATAGGCTGTGATGGAAGGAAGAGGCCTATAAGAGACAATCAGATGGCCAGGAACTGTGCACATCTGGAGTAGATAGCCCTTCTCTAGAGGATCTTCCCAACCCAGGAACTGAACCAGGTCTCCACCTGTGGTATCTCAGTATTATTAGTCTTACTGGAGCACTGTCTGCTCTTTTCTGTTCTCCCCTCCCCTCTCCTCCCTCTTGTCCCTCACCCTTTTCTCTCTTTAATTCATAGGAGAAAATTCCCTGTCACATATTTCCTTAAACTTACCTCTAAAATTGGACTTTGTAAGTACATCTTCCCTGGTGTCCCAGTTGGTAAAGAATCTGCCTGCAATGCAGGAGACCCAGGTTTGATCCCTGGGTTGGGAAGATTCCTTGAAGAAGGAAATGGCAATCCACTCCAGTATTCTTGCCTGGGAAATCCCATAGACAGAGGAGCCTGGAGGGTTACAGTCCATGGGGTTGTCAGAGTCAGACATGACTTAGCAACTAAACCATGTAAATTATTGAATTACTTTATTTAAAAAATCATAGGTATTTGTTTTTTTATGACTACATTTTCACAGAAAATTGTACATTTTTGTCTGTTTTTAAATATATTTTCATAACGTTATTGATAGTATTCTCTTATGTCTCTTGTTATGTCTATAATTTTTGTTTTCATATATTATTTAAATTTATTTAATAGAGGGAATGTTGATCAGAAAACAACCAAATGTGTGGCTCATTGGCCCTGTCAGAAATCTAGAATTTCAGGGTCTGAGGATGGGTTGGACATTTGTATTGGTAGCATATTCTAAATATTGAATTGAGGGAACATAGACTCAACACTTTTGCTGTTTCCTCCATGTACCTGGGCAAACTCTGGGAGATGGTGAGGGACGGGGAAGTCTGGTGTGCTGCAGTCCATGGTGTTGCAAAGAGTCAGACACAACTTGGCAACTAATCAGCAACAACAATTTTTGTATGCCAGCTGTCAGTTTCTTTTTCAGATAGATGATATGTTCTGTGTTTTGCTGAAAGTTTTATTTTCGTTTTAGGTTTGAAGAATTTGTTAACAAAATAAACCACTCATTACTCACAAATAAACAATTTCAAAATGAAGGATTGTTAAACCATTCGTTACTCACAAATAAACAATTTCAGTTTTGTTTTTTTTTTACAGAAGACTGTTTGACTTAACAAAAGTAACGGGGTGTACATCACCAAAGTGGGGCAACCAACATCCAGACTTGAACAGTGTTGGGCTGTCCCTTGTTAATAGCAATCTGCAGTCCCAGATGGGAAAGGATCCTGGTCGGTGCAGCCACCCTATGGTTGAGACTTCAAATTGCAGTTTGGGGGTTCCTGCTTATAATCCCAGAGCAAAACCTGATGTCACCATCAGTTTGCACATAAAAAATTCAGCTCTGGTTTAGCTTTTACAATGCTGTTTGTTACACCTTGTGAATCATAAGACTTCTTAGACTGCAGAGGGCTTAAGAGATTCTAAGACGCACTCCCTTTCTTATATAGAGTGCTGCCTGACTTGCTGTGCTTACAGGCTTGCATGGAATCCGGGCAGTGTCCAGGCAGGTCAGAAGCAGATCTGAGGCCTGCCCTCCTGCTTCTGAAGCCTGAACAGGACTTCCTCCATTTTAATTTCTCTAACACTCTGAGTCTAAAATCTAAGCAGAAATCAGACTCATTGAGGTCTGTGATCATTTCAAATTATTTATTTGTGGTACAAAGCATGCATCAACGTTATGTTATTATTGTTTTCTAACAGAGTCTTTTAGTCTAGCATGATTTTTGTACTTTCTTCCTGGAATTGCCTGGACAGTTAAAGAAATGTGTGTGTGTGCTTGTGTGCTTGCATATATTGTTTTTAGCTTTTCCTTTCAATTTATGTGTTTCATTTTCAAAATATTACACCCTGTCTTGATTAGTGGCTGTATGGTATGTCTTGAAATCAAGTAATATTAGTCCTCCAGCTTTGTTCTTTTTCAAAATGCTTTTCATATTCTAGGCTTTTTTGCCTTTCTACATAAATATTAGAATTAGCTTGTGATTCTTGAAACAAAAAAAAGACATGATTTCACTGAATCTGTGGATCTCTTTGTGGAGAAGTGATAGCTCCACCATACTGAATCTCCTAATTGATGAATTCAATATTTATCTCTGTTTACTAGTTTTTTAGAGAATTTTGAGGTAAGAAAGGGCATGGCTTGACTTATAATTTAAAATACAACTCTCAGAATGGACTCTAGTGAAGCAGTTGCAGAAACAGATAAGTTAGCAGGCTCTTTCAGTTCTTCCAAGATCTGATGATGGGTTGGATGATTTTGTTGTTTAGTTGCTGAGTCATGTTCGACTCTTTGAGAACTTATCAGCTTTAGCCTACCAGGCTCCTCTGTCCGTGGGATTCTCTAGGCAAGAACACTGGGGTGGGTTGTCATTTCCTTCTCCATTGGATCTTCTGACTCAGGGATTGAGCTCAAGTATCCTGCACTGGCAGGCAGAATCTTTACCGCTGAGCCATCAGGGAAGCCCCAGCTGGTTTTACTTGATTCCACTTTAGCTTAAACGAAAGAGCCTGGGATGCTTTGGCCAGCTGTTAAACTTGAGTCTGAGAATGATACTTCGTAAATATTGATGTGAAAACTCTCACCCAAGCTTGCATTGTGGTCATGTATATAATTTGGAAAAAGAACTCTTTGAATAAAATATGCTTCTTTTAACCTTTTTTTCAAAAGGAAAATAATATTTGTGTGGATTTTGGAGGTTGAACCAAAAGCATGCCTGCTTCACCAGGACATTGCATATAAAGAGTGTACTGTTGGATATTTTTTATTTTTGATAATGTGAAAATTTTTCAGTTTTTGTCTTATATATTTAACCATAAACTGATAGAAATTAGTTCCAAAGGTATTTTCCACATCACCTAAATTTGAATTCTTCAGATTGATGAGAAATGTGCCTTCACAGACATCAGTGTCATTCAAGGATGTGAGTGCGGAGTTTACCTGGAAGGAGTGGCAGTGTGTGAATCCTGCTCAGAGGACCCTGTACAGAGATGTGATGCTGGAGAACTATAGGGTGAGCCTACTTCATTATAGGACTCTGACTCGGGTGCAGTTGATCTTCTGTTCCTCCTTTTTTTAAAAGTAAATTACCCGTATTGAGGAGTAATTGACAGAAAAGAAAATTTAACACGTTTCTGTGTATAATAAAATGAATTCTGGAAAATATGTACAGCTATGCCACCAAAATCACAATACAGATTATTTCTGCCATGTGAAAGTTTTCATTGGCTGTTCTCTGTCCTCTCTTGACACCTATTTTCGGATAATCACTGATCCTCTTTTTGTTTCAATACTTTCTCCCCGCCTCCACTATTTTTTCTAAAAGATTGTGCCAAGTCTTAATTGTGGCACACCGGATCTTTAGTTGCTGCATGTGGTATCTAGTTCCCTGACCAGGGATGAAGCCTGGGCACCCTGCACTGAGAGTGTGTTGTCTTAGCCACTTGACCCCCAGGGACATTCCCTACTTTTCCCTTTTTTGGAAATTCATATAAATGGAATCACACTTTACGTACTGTCTGTATGACTTCTTTCTCCTTGTATAATTCTTTGGTGACTATTGATGTTGTTTTATCTGTATTTATTCCTTGTATTGAAGAGAAGGAAATGGCAACGCACTCCAGTGTTCTTGCCTGGAGAATCCCAGGGATGAGGGAGCCTGGTGGGCTGCTGTCTATGGGGTCACACAGAGTCGGATACGACTGAAGTGACAGCAGCAGCAGCAGTGTATTTTTAATTATAGATGTTGAGACCCTTTTTAGTTTGATGCTAATCATAATTAAATGTGCTATGAATATTTCCATCTACATCGTGTGAGGCCATATTTTTATTCCCTTGTGAAAAGACACTTGGGTGGTTTCCTGGGTCTCATGAAATAATTATACCTGTAGGAATGCCTGATTTTACTTTATTAGGCTTCCCAGCTGAGAATGTTTTTTACAAATGGAAAGTTTGTGTCAATCCCCTGGGTTGGACCACATATCGGTATTTGAACAGTATTTGCTCACTCTGTGTCTCTGTGTCACATTTTGGAAATTCTCATATTTCAAACTCTTTCATTGTTATATTTGGTATGGTGATCTGTGATCGTTGATGTTATATTGTAATTGTTTTGGGGCACCATGAGTTGCATTCATATGAGATGGTGAACTTAATTAGTAAATATTGTGTGTGTTCAGATTTCCCCTGTGACTGGCCATTCCCCAGTCTCTTTCTCTTCAGGCAGGCCTCCTATTCCCTGAGACACAGTAATATTTAAACTGGGCTAATTAATAACCGTGCAATGGCTTATAGCTGTTCAAGTGAAAGGAAGAGCTACATGATACTTTAAGTTAGAAATTATTAGTAAGGAAGTTATGCTGAAAGGCGAGATAATACTGAAAAAGCTAGGCCTATTACACCAGTTAGCCAACTTATGAATGCAAAATTTTGAGGGAAAAATTAAAGTGCCAACTCCAGTGAACACATGAATGATAAGAAAGTGAAACAACTTGATTGCTGATATGGAGAATATTTTAGTGTTCTGAAAAGAAGGTCAAACCACCACAACATTCAGTTAAGTCCTTGGCAGGGTCCTAAGTGTCTTCAATTCTATGAAGGCTAAGAGAGGCAAGGAACCTACAAAAGAAGAGTTTGAATCTACTATAGGTTGATTCATGAGGGTTAAGGAAGGAAGCCATCTCTATAAGATGAATGTGTAAGGGGGAACAGCAAGGGCTGACAAAAAAGCTGCAGGAAGTAATTATCCAGAAGATCTACTATAGCTTAGATGATTAATGCCGATGGCCACACTTCACAAGAGTTTCAGAGTAGGTGAAATACTTTTCTATTGGAAGAAGATACCATACAGGACTTTCATAGGTAGATAATGGGTAGACAGATGTCCATACTTAGCTTCAAAGCACACACAGACTCTCTTGTTAGGGGCTAGTGCAGCTGGTGACTTTAAGTTGAAGGCAGTGCTCATTTGCCATTCTGAAAATTCTAGGGCCCTTAAGAATTGTGCTGAATCTTCTTTGCCTGAGCTTCATAAATCAATAACAAACCTGGATGACAGTACATAGGTTGATTTGGCAGGGTTTGAGAGGATTCAGTAATTTTGAAAGAGATTTTAGGGTTATTGAAAAATGCTGTCAATTTATGTTGCATTTTATGGGGAGATCCTGAAAGGAGTTAATTGGTGTGACAAGCTTCATTGTTGTCTTTAAAGAAATTGCCATAACCATTCTATCCTTTAGTAGCCATCACTGTTAATACTCAGCAGATGTCAACACTGACACAGGACCCTCCAGCAGCAAAGGTATCAGGCACAAAATGCTCCAAGGATGGTTAATAATATTTTAACAATGAGGTGTTTTGTAATTAAGGAATATATAATATTTTTAGACATGATGCTGTTGTACATAATTAGGCTTCCCTGTGTTTAAACACAACTTTCTTATGTGTTAGGAAACCAAACAGTTTGTGATTCAACTGTGATATTCACTTTATTGCAGGAACCACACCTGCAGTATCTTTTAAGATCTGCCTGTACATGAAGGAAAAAAAAAAAGCAATTGCCAGATTTGTTTAAAGTACATGTGTCATTTATGGGGCATTAGCAACATATAGTAATATAGTAGTAGTTCTGCTTGCTCCATGTATACACCCTCATTTTGTGTTGTGAACCTGATGAGTTTTGATCCTTTTATTGGGTGTCTGTTTTATATACTTGGTTTTATTTCTCTTTGTTGATGATGAACAACTTTTGTATGCTGGTTGGCCATTCACATAGCTTTTAAAAAGGTATGTTCAGATTCTTACCGTTTGTTTTATTTGAGTTTTTCGTCTAGTAATTCAAAATATACTTCTTTATATAATCTTGATGACTTTTATAAGATACACCTTTTGGAAATTTTTTCTTTTAATCTGTGGTTGACCATTTTGTTTGCTAAACAATTGGGAAAATATTTTCATGTTGTAATGAGGTTCAGTGTATCATTTGCTACAGTTTCCATTCCATTTCCCCCATCCCTCTATTTAATAAATTGGCTAAGGCAAGGTAATTCAGATTTTGTCCTGTATTTTTCTTCTGTAAATATCCTTGGTTTAGGTTTTACATTTAAGTCTTTGACTTTTTCCAGTTAATCTCTGTACATGGTGTGAAATATTACTTGTCTTTCTCTTTGCAGCCAAAAATCTACTTAATGGACTGATTGCTGCTGCTAAGTCGCTTCAGTCATGTCTGACTCTTTGTGACCCCATAGACGGCAGCCCACCAGACTCTGCCGTCCCTGGGATTCTTCAGGAAAGAACACTGGAGTGAATCCTTTCCCTATTTAGTTGCCTTGGCACCTTTTTAAATAAATTGTGTATATATGCATAGGCTTATCTCTTAATATCATTCTGGTTTATTGATCTAAATACCTATGTGAATATGAATCATGCACTTTTTAAATTAATCTGGCTCTGTGGTGTATTTTCACATCAGAAAGAACAAGTCCTCTTAGTTTTTTCTTAGATTGTTAGTTTCTTTCCCTATAAATTAAAAAGAAAATTATGTTTTAGAAACTCTAGTAGTATTTTGTGAGGATTATATTGAATATGTGGAAGATTTGGGGGAAATTTTGTATCTAATACTGAATTTTCTGATCTGTGGACAATGTCTTTCCTTTGCCTTAGCTTTTAATGTTCCTTTGGAATGTGTTGTAGTTTTCACTTACATATCTTCAATCTTTGTTGTGAGCTGTGCCCTTAAGTCTTTTGATACTACAATGATACTTTTCAAACTTCAAGTTTCAATTGTCTTTTGGATTTATAGAGATATATAATTTATGTTCATTTTTGTTGTTTCTATTTGATATTTCACTTGTTACTCCTACTAGCTGTTTTGAAGACTCCTTAAACTATTTTATATATTAGATAATATCATTTGTAAATAAAAATATTTTTATATTTTTCTAATCTTCATTNCCTATTTCTTTTCTTCCTATTCTTAGTGCCATAAAATTAGTATCATTTTTTCCTTAAATGTTCATACTAGAATTCACTAAGGAGGCAATCTGGACCTGGAGTTTTCTTTGTCAGAACATTTTTTTTTTTTTAAATAACAACTTGACTGCAGTATAATTCGTGTACTCAAAATTGGTCCTTTTAGTTGATACAATTCAGTTTATACAATAAAAAAAAAACATACTTTTTAATTTGTTCACAGACATATGGGACTATCACCACTACTTTTTTTTTTATTATATTTTCATCACCCCCAAGAGGAACTCTGTACCCATCGGCAGTCACTCTCCGTTTCTGCTCCCCAGCCCCTAGGAACTACTTACTTTGTGTCTCTAAGAGATTTGACTATTCTAGAGGTTCCACATCAATAGAATCACAAAATATATAGCCTTTTGCAGCTTCTTCCACTAAGCATGATCTTTTTATAGTTTACCAGAGTTATAATATGTATCTATCATCCACTTCAATTTTTGGTTAAGTAATCTTTGATTGTATGGTTATATCATATTTTGTTTACCACTCGATGAGCTTTGGTTGTTTCCACTTTGACAGTTGTGAATAATGCTGCTATGTGCAGTTGTAGAAACATTTTTGTGTTCACAGTTTTTCATTCTACTTTGTATATATTTTGAGTGAAATCACTGGGAGATACAGTAACACTGTTTAAGTGCCAAAACACTATTCCAAAGCAGTGGCAAGTTTTTAGCAGCCCACTGACAATGAATGAGAGTTCCCGTTTTCCCACATATACCTTAATGATTATTATTTTCTGTCTTTTGTTTTTAAAGTCCTCCTAATGAGTATGAATGAGTTTCATTATAGTTATGAGTTGTATCTCCCTGACTTTGAGCATCTTTTATGTGCTAATTGCTTATTGCCTGTTCATATATGTTCCTTGGAAAAATATCTGTTCATATCAATTCTCCAGTTATAGATTGGGTCATTTGTCCTTTTACTGTTGACTTATAAGTTTTTTTAGTAAATTTCTAGATACAAGTTTCTTTATCAATTACATATTTTGTAAATATTTTCTCCTGTTCTGTGAGTTGTCTTTTCACTCTCTACATGGAGCTCTTTGAAGCACAGAAGTTTGTTATTTTGATACCATCCAGCTGAACTGTTTTCTGTTTTACTTGTTTTTGTCAAATCTAAGAAACATTACCTAACTCAGATTCAAAAAATTAATCATTTTTTTAAATGTAATTTTGGCTGTGCTGGGTTTTTCTTGCTACATGCTTTCTCTAGTTGCAGTGAGCAGAGGCTACTCTAGTTGTAGTGTGCAGGCTTCTTATTGCGGTGGTTTCTCTTGTTGCAGAATACCTGCTCATGGGCATGCAGGCTTCAGTAGCTTTTATGTGCAGACTCAGTAATTGTGGTACTGGGGCTATGTTGCCCGAGGCATGTGGAATATTCCCAGATGGGGCTATTGGCAGGATTGACTGCATTGGCATGCAGATTGTTAACCACTGGACCACCACCCCCTCCCTGCCGCCTGCCCCAGGAATTCCCACTGCTATGGTTTTTTCTTCATATTTTACAATTTTTTTTTCCTCTGTGTTTAGATTCATTACTCATTTTTGGTCTCTATTTTCATGTCTGTTCTTATATCAGTACTACCTTAATAGAATAGTATGGTAGGACTTTCCTGGTAGTACAGTAGTACAAGAATCTGCCTGCCAATATATGGGACATGAGTTCTATTCCTGCAGTGGGAAGATTCCACTTGCCTTGAGCAACAGATCCCTTGCGACACAGCTACCAAGCCCACACTCTAGAGCCTAAGAGCCACAAGTATTGAAGCCCTTGTACTTGATCATGTGCTCTCTGTAACAAGAGAAGCTACTGCAATGAGAAGCCCATGTACTATAACTAGAGAAACCCTGAGCACAGCAGTGACATCCCAGCACACCAAAACTAAATGGTTAATTAAAAAAAAAGATATTTGGAAAACTGAAGGTTTAAAAAAAGTAGAATATGATATTGTGATGAATAATAAGTAGTAATGTATGATATTGTGATTTATATAAGTACTTAGTCTTCATCTGTGTTTCTGGTACAGAGTTCTAAAATGATTGCAATTTCTTAAATGATAAGAGAGGGATTGATATTATTTTGTTTTCCATAACAGAATATTCAAAACAATATTTATAACACCCCCTTTTTGTTATTCATAACAAACCCCTTTCAACCACACTTGAGTTCATGTTAAAGAGGTGACTTTGAAAACCTGAGGATGTAGGCTTATTCCAAGAATACCAATCAAATGATGAGAGGTTTGTGACTTCTAGTCCCACACTCTTGACTTCCAGGCAGGGAGGGGGCGGGGAGGCTTTAGATTGACTTAATTAATAATAACAATTATCCCTACATGTTGAGGTATCCATAAATATTTCTGAACTCTGGGTACGGAGAACTTTGTTGTTGCTAAACATTTGGAGGTGGTGGTAGGGTGAGGCTCTTAGATGGCCTGGAAGGTCTGCCCTATGCAGCTTTTTTATCTGACTGTTACTCAGATGCATGCTTTGTAATAAAACTGGCAATCTATTAAAGGTAAGAAACTGTTCTTTGGAGTTTTGTGAGCAATTCTAGCAAATTAAATCAGAGGGTGAGGATATGGGACCTCTGATTTATAGTCAGTTGGTCTGAGTCACAGGTCGCAATCTAGACTTGTAATTAACATCTAAAGTTTGAGGAGGTGATTTTGTGGGACTTAACCCCTGTACAGTGGGATCTGCAGATACTGTCAGAACTGAATTGAAACACCCATATTCAGCAATCAGAAGTGAGGTAGAATTGAGAATACAGAAGTATTTTGTGAGTAGAGACAGTAATATAAATGACAAACAGGAGGGTTTAATGTAAACAGAGTAATTGAAATCGCAAATTGTGAACCTTCCCTCCCAATTTTAAAAATTATTTTACCTATCCTTGTTTCTTTTCATTCTTTATTCTGCAGCAGTGATTTCTACCAATCTGTCTTTCAGCTCACTTATTAATTCTTCTGCCTCATGTTTTCTGTTAACTGATTCCTTTTTGTATCTTTTTATTTTATTTTTTTGAACAGTTTCCAGTTGCAGGGCGTATGCCATTCCTCTTACACTATCAAGGCCATGATATGGAAGTTTGTTTGCAGAGCCTTATTTTAACCTGTGTATATGTAGACTGATTATGATACAGGAGTTTAATGAGATCAGTTTCTTTTTTGATCCAGAAAAAAATGATATTTACCTTCCCTCCAAAGGAAAGGTCAAATGAGCACCGTCAGTGTGCTGCACTCCTGTAACAGTTCCTTCCTTCATTTACATACGTTAAAGCACTTGGAGCTGAACTAAATCCTAAATTATTTCCCATTTATAGGATATTGTTTTACAAAACCAGATGTAATTGTCAAGTTGAAGCAAGGAAAAGATCCATTTTTATTAAAGGAAGAATCTATAAACAAGACTCATGCAGGTGAGCTGAGGTGTCCGTATAACTCCTGGGGAAATAAGATTGAAAATGATTCAGTTAGAGGTGACCATTGTAAAACAGTGTTCTTTGTGGGGACTTAAAATAGGCTTCCCAGAAAGCCCAGTGGTAAATGGTCCACCTCTCAATGCAGGAGACTCAAGAGATGTGGGTTTGATCCATGGCTTGGGAAAATCCCCTGGGATCAGAAATGGAAACCCACACCATTATTCTTGTCTGGAAAATTTTATGGACAGTGGAAGTTTTGGTGACACCAAAATTACTACGGTTATCACTATATACCTGAATTTTAAAAGTAACACATATACACAAAATATACAAATGTTTCTGTGTAAATTATAAGGTATTATCAGTTCAGATCAGTCGCTCAGTCATGTCCAACTCTTTGCGACCCCATGAATCGCAGTACGCCAGGCCTCCCTGTCCATTAGCATCTCCCGGGTTTCACTCAAACTCATATCCATTGAGTCATTGATGCCATCCAGCCATCTCATCCTCTGTCCTCCACTTTTCCACCTGCCCCCAATCCCTACCAGCATCAGAGTCTTTTCAAATGAGTCAGCTCTTCGCATGAGGTGGCCAAAGTACTGGAGTTTCAGCTTTAGCATCATTCCTTCCAAAGAACACCCAGGGCTAATCTCCTTTAGAATGGACTGGTTGGATCTCCTTGCAGTCCAAGGGACTCTCAAGAATCTTCTCCAACACCACAGTTCAAACGCATCAATTCTTCGGCGCTCAGCCTTCTTCACAGTCCAACTCTCTCATCCATACGAGACCACTGGAAAAACCATAGCCTTGAGTAGACGGACCTTTGTTGGCAAAGTAATATCTCTGCTTTTCAATATGCTATCTAGGTTGGTCATAACTTTCCTTCCAAGGAGTAAGCCTCTTTTAATTTCATGGCTGCATTCACAAACTGCAGTGATTTTGGAGCCCCCCAAAATAAAGTCTGACACTGTTTCCCCTGTTTCCCCATCTATTTCCCATGAAGTGATGGGACCAGACACCATGATCTTCATTTTCTGAATGTTGAGCTTTAAGCCAACTTTTTCACTCTCCTCTTTCACTTTTATCAAGAAGCTGTTTAGTTCCTCTTCACTTTCTGCCATAAGGCTGGTGTCATTTGCATATGTGAGGTTATTGATATTTCTCCCGGCAATCTTGATTCCAGCTTGTGCTTCATCCAGCCCAGCATTTCTCATGATGTACTCTGCATATAAGTTAAATAAGCAGGGTGACAATATAGAGCCTTGACGTACTCATTTTCCTATTTGGAACCAGTCTGTTGTTCCCTGTCCAGTTCTAACTGTGGCTTCATGACCTGCATATAGGTTTCTCAAGAGGCAAGTCAGGTGGTCTGGTATTGCCATCTCTTTCAGAATTTTCCACAGTTGATTGTGATCCACACAGACAAGGCTTTGGCATAGTCAATAAAGCAGAAATAGGTGTTTTTCTGGAACTCTCTTGCTTTTTCCATGATCCAGTGGATGTTGGCAATTTGATCTCTGGTTCCTCTGCCTTTTCTAAAACCAGCTTGAACATCTGGAAGTTCGTGGTTCATGTATTGCTGAAGCCTGGCTTGGAGAATTTTGAGCAGTACTTTACTAGCATGTGAGATGAGTGCAATTGTGCGGTAGTTTGAGCATTCCTTAGCATTGCCTTTCTTTGGGGTTCAAATGAAAACTGACCTTTGCCAGTCCTATGGCTACTGCTGAGTTTTCCAAATTTGCTGGCATACTGAGTGCAGCACTTTCACACCATCATCTTTCAGGATTTGAAATAGCTCTACTGGAATTCCATCACCTCCACTAGCTTTGTTCACAGTGACGCTTTCTAAGGCCCACTTGACTTTTCATTCCAGGATGTCTGGCTCTAGATGAGTGATCATACCATCGTGATTATCTTGGTTGTGAAGATCTTTTTTGTGTAGTTCTTCTGTGTATTCTTGCCACCTCTTCTTAATATCTTCTGCTTCTTTTAGGTCCATTCCATTTCTGTCCTTTATCGAGCCCATCTTTGCATGAAATGTTCCTTTGGTATCTCTAATTTTCTTGAAGATATCTCTAGTCGTTCCCATTGTATTGTTTTCCTCTATTTCTTTGCACTGATCACGGAGGAAGGCTTTCTTATCTCTCCTTGCTATTCTTTGGAAGTCTGTATTCAGATGCTTATACCTTTCCTTTTCTCCTTTGCTTTTCACTTCTCTTCTTTTCACAGATATTTGTAAGCCCTCCCCAGACAGTCATTTTGCTTTTTTGCATTTCTTTTCCATGGGGTTGGTCTTGATCCCTTTCTCCTGTACAATGTCATGAACCTCAGTCCATAGTTCATCAGGCACTCTATCTATCAGATTTAGTCCCTTAAATCTATTTCTCACTTCCACTGTATAATCATAAGGGATTTGATTTAGGTCATCCATGAATGGTCTAGTGGCTTTCCCTACTTTCTTCAATTTAAGTCTGTATTTGGCAATAAGGAGCTCATGATCTGAGCCACAGTCAGCTCCTGGTCTTGTTTTTGCTGACTGTATAGAGCTTCTCCATCTTTGGCTGCCAAGAATATAATCAATCTGATTTCAGTGTTGACCATCTGGTGATGTCCATGTGTAGAGTCTTCTCTTGTGTTCTTGGAAGAGGGTGTTTGCTATACCAGTGCGTTCTCTTGGCAAAATTCAATTAGCCTTTGCCCTGCTTCATTCCGTATTCCATGGCCAAATTTGCCTGTTACTCCAGGTGTTTCTTGACTTCCTACTTTTGCATTCATTCCCCTATAATGAAAAGGACATCTTTTGTGGGTGTTAGTTCTAAAAGGTCTTATAGGTCTTCATAGAACCGTTCATCTTCAGCTTCTTCAGCGTTACTGGTTGGGGCATAGACTTGGATTACTGTGATATTGAATGGCTTGCATTGGAAATGAACAGAGATCATTCTGTCGTTTTTGAGATTGCATCCAAGTATTGCATTTCAGACTCTTTTGTTGACC
The DNA here is from genome assembly GCA_006410935.1 of Redunca redunca. Lineage (NCBI taxonomy): Eukaryota > Metazoa > Chordata > Mammalia > Artiodactyla > Bovidae > Redunca > Redunca redunca. The sequence goes on from SJYQ01001354.1 coordinate 388,522, forward strand.
ATGATGGCTACTGAATTTCTTCTAAGGGATTCCTGCTTGCAGTTCAGTTCAGTTCAGTCAGTCAGTCGTGTCCGACTCTTTGCTACCCCATGAATCGCAGCACGCCAGGCCTCCCTGTTCATCACCAACTCCCAGAGTTCACTCAGACTCATGTCCATTGAGTCAGTGATGCCATCCAGCCATCTCATCCTCTGTTGTCCCCTTCTCCTCCTGCCCCCAATCCTTCCCAGCATCAGAATCTTTTCCAACGAGTCAACCTTTTGCATGAGGTGGCCAAAGTATTGGAGTTTCAGCTTCAGCATCATTCCCTCCAAAGAAATTCCAGGGCTGATCTCCTTAAGAATGGACTGGTTGGATCTCCTTGCAGTCCAAGGGACTCTCAAGAGTCTTCTCCAACACCACAGTTCAAAGGCATCAATTCTTCGGCACTCAGCTTTCTTCACGGTCCAACTCTCACATCCATACATGACCACTGGAAAACCATAGCCTTGACTAGATGGACCTTTGTTGGCAAAGTAATGTCTCTGCTTTTCAATATGCTATTTAGGTTGGTCATAGTAGTAGATATAATGGTCATCTGAGTTAAATTCACCCATTCCAGCCCATTTTAGTTTGCTGATTCCTAGAATGTTGACGTTCACTCCTGCCATCTCTTGTTTGACCACTTCCAATTTGCCTTGATTCATGGACCTGACATTCCAGGTTCCTATGCAATATTGCTCTTTATAGCATCGGACCTTGTTTCTGTCACCAATCACATCCACAACTGGGTATTGCTTTGGCTCCATCCCTTCATTCTTTCTGGAGTTATTTCTCCACTGATTGGGCAACTATTGACCTGCGGAGTTCCTCTTTCAGTATCCTGTCATTTTGCCTTTTTATACTGTTCATGGCGTTCTCAAGGCAAGAATACTGAAGTGGTTTGCCATTCGCTTCTCCAGTGTACCACATTCTGTCAGACCTCTCCATCATGACCCGCTCATCTTGGGTGGCTCCACAGGGCATGGCTTAGTTTCATTGAGTTAGACAAGGCTGTGGTCCTAGTGTGATTAGATTGACTAGTTTTCTGTGATTATGGTTTCAGTGTGTCTGCCCTCTGATGCCCTCTTGCATCACCTACCATCTTACTTGGGTTTCTCTTACCTTGGACGTGGAGTATCTCTTCATGGCTGGCTCCAGTGAAGCGCAGCTGCTCTTCCTTACCTTGGATGAGGGGTATCTCCTCACTGCTGCCCTTCCTGACCTTAAACATGGAGTAGATCCTCTATGCTCTCCTGCACCCACGTAGCCACTGTTCCTCAGGCATAGGGTAGCTCCTCCCGGCCACTGCCCCTGACCCCTGATGTGGGGTAGCTCCTCTAGGCTGCTCCTGTGCTGTCGCAGCCTGGCACTCTCGGCTGCTCCTGTGCTGTCGCAGCCTGGCACTCTCGGCTGCCGCCCCTGACCTCAAACGTGGGGTAGCCCCTACCAGCCACCAGCCCTGACCTTGGACATGGGGTAGCTCCTCTTGGCCATCGCCCCTTGGGCATGGGGTCCTCCCGGTTTCTACCCCTGACCTTGGATTTCGGGTAGCTCCTCTCAGACGCGCTTGTGCGCCGTCACAGCCACCCACGCCTGTGTGCCATCGCAGCTGCCCATGCTGCAACACAAAAGATTATTTTCTACTTGATTCTTGCCTCTTCTGGGATATTGTGTATAACTGGTAATGTATCATTACATTGGATTGAATATAGAGTTGTGTTTGGGTGGTATTTCATATTTATTGATGTATCAGTCAAATTTCTTTCACTTATGAAATATCATGTATATTTGCATTGGATCTGAGCCAATGAAACGGAGGTTAGTTTTTGTTTTTTAAGGACTGTATTTTAAAGACTTTTAATTTATTTTATATCATAGAGGGGTGCAAAAATAATCACAGAATGAGGGTTCTGTTCCAGATTTAGGAGTTCAAAGCTGCATGCAATATATTTTCTAGGATGTGAAATGGTATCAGTTAAAAGACAAATCATTGTTTTAGGGATTGCTAAGAACTGAATGTGCCATCAATTTTAAGATGCATCCTGATTTAAGTGATAGTAATTTACTTTAAAATGTGTGTGCTCTTCATGTATTCATTGTTAAGATAAATGACATAGGCAGTATTGTGAAAGTGTAAATTAGTGTTTGGAAACTCTAGAATGTATATTCTTGGTGAACTTTTGAAAATAGCATGGCCTTAAAGATATCTCGATTAATCTTTAATTTCAAAATTGTGATGTAGAGTTACTTAGAGAAAGAATGTGGGTAGAAGGTACTGAAAATGATAAGTATTATTGTAGTTAAGGAAGACAGGAACCTGGTGGCTACAGTCCATGTGTCACAAAGAGTCAGACACGACTGAACAACTAAGAGACAGAATGGGAGACATAGGGCCTGGCCAGATTAGAATAGAAAAATATCACAGAGTTATGAAATAGTAACCTGAATATCCTTTTCCAGTGGTCATGTATGGATGTGAGAGCTGCACTGTGAAGAAAGCTGAGCACTGAAGAATTGATGCTTTTGAACTGTGGTGTTGGAGAAGACTCTTGAAAGTACCTTGGACTGTGAGGAGATCCAACCAGTCCATCCTAAAGAAGATCAGTCCTGGGTGTTCATTGGAAGGACTGATGCTGAAGCTGAAACTCCAATACTCTTTGGCCACCTCATGTGAAGAGTTGACTCATTGGAAAAGACCCTGATGCTGGGAGGGATTGGGGGCAGGAGGAGAAGGGGACGACAGAGGATGAGATGGCTGGATGGCATCACCGACTCGATGGACATGAGTTTGAATGAACTCTGGGAGTTGGTGATGGACAGGGAGGCCTGGCCTGCTGTGATTCATGGGGTCACAAAGAGTTGGACATGACTGAGTGACTGAACTGAACTGAATCTGAATATCCAATGTGCCTAAAAGCAGATTTTTTAAAAGTTTGCTTTTCAGAATGATGCCATTGACCCTTTTTGTCTGTTGTATTTAGAGTGGCATGCTCACTGCCATCTTAGATTTGGGTGTAGGTCTGGCATGTTACATGGGAAGTGAAACATCCTGGGTGAGAGCAGTCAAACATGAAAGAAACTTATGAGAAATTAATAAAGTAGGCTTTTGGAAATAGGGTGAAGCATGAGATTAAAGGGTCTCAGTTAATAGAAACTGTTACTATATGTTCAGCAGCGCATGGAATACTTACATGGAGCTTAGTCCTGGTTGAGACGAATTTCAGGGTGACTTCCCTGGACGTTCCAGTCATTAGTTCCACTGCAGGGTTCATGGATTCCATCCTTGGTCAGAGAACTAAGACCTCACACTGGATGTTGTAGGGCAAAAAAATAAAAATAAAAAAGACTAGACTCAGGATAGTGAGTAATCATAATTAAAGGGAAAACTTATGATTTGATGTTCAACAGTGTTTTGTTGTTGAACAACCCTGATGTAATAAACTAAGGCATCAGAGCCAGCATATAAAAATGGGTTCATTCCAGGTCAGTGTGTTATTTTATGTCTCATCAATTTTTAACTTCTGTACATTTATATACCTGTGAATTTCTTCAGGAGGATTTGAACTATAGAACTGCTTCTTTAATCGGGAGAAAAATCGGTGCAAGTATGAATTTGTTTTAGTGTTTATATGTGGAGTTGAGGAAACTCCAGCTGAAGGTTATTGACTACTCAGTATCCTACCACTGTGATCTCTAGTTGAATGTATAAGGACCTAGACATTGATTTTATTCTATAGTCCAATTCCTTCTTTGATATAGTGTTGAAAACCATTACTGACAGATTTCTCTTGCAATTCTACCTACTGCTTAGAATCAGTCATCCCAAACTCTAATTTTCATGCTTCTTAGTGAACCACTTTTGAGAGTTCTCTAGTTATTGATTTTCTGTTACTTTTAAAATTCAGGTTTATAGTGATAATCATAATTTTGGTGTCTTTGTTTCTCAAGGAGTATAAGAACACATTTGGAATTTGTTTATTTTGGTAAGATTTGGTGACTAAAAACCAAATGGTCAAATAAAATGTAAGACACATATAAAGGCTGCATCCTGAAACAGAAATGTGTTGTAATCTTCATTAACCTTTTTTTTTTTTCTTTCATAAGAATGCAGAATTGATAACCTCTTAAAGAAAAGCCTGGCAAATGAAGGAAAACTTTTGCAGCAAGACTTTACTCAAAATCAAACTACAGACACAGGTGAGAAAACTTTCAGTCAGAAGTCACACTGCAGAGAACATCAGAGCAGTCACTCAGGAATCAAGACCTTTGAAATTAGAAATCACTTAAACTCTCATGCAGCCCTTACCATATCCCAGAAACTTGACACAAAGAGGAGCTTCTGCAATGGCACAATATTTCAGCAAACCTTATCTTCTCAGAATATCTTTAGTGTGCATCAGAGAGCTCAGATAAGTGTGAAACCCTATGGATGTGAAGAATGTGGAAAAACCTTCTCTAGGAAGTCAAACCTCATTGACCATCATACAGCTCATAGTGGGGAGAAACCTTTTGCATGTAATGAACATAAGAAAGCTTTTACCCGCAAGTCATACCTCAAGCAACATAAGAAAATTCACACAGGGGAGAAATGCTATGAATGTAGTGAGTGTGGGAAATCTATCTCTAGCAAAGCATACTTCATTGTGCATCAGAGAATTCACAGAGGGGAGAAAGCGTATCCGTGTAATACACGCAGAAAGTCCTTCTATGGAAAAAGTTACCTTATTGTTCATCAGAGAAGTCACACAGGGGAGAAACCCTATGAGTGTAATAAATGTGGAAAATCCTTCAGTAGAAAACAATTCCTCACTATTCATGAGAGAACTCACACATGGGAGAAAGCCTATGAGTGTGATAAATGTGGGAAATCATTCAGTACAAAAAGTTACCCCACTGTTCATCAGAGAATTCACACCTGGGAAGAACCTTTGAGTGTAGCAAATGTGGAAAAGCCTTTGCCTTGTAATCGTTCCTAAAAATGCATCAGAGAACTCATACTGGGGAGAAAACCTATGAAGTAAGTGTGGGAAATGTCTCTCTAAGATGTGGCACCTCACTAGGCATCAGAAAATTCACAGAAGACAGAAACCATAGGAGTGTAATTAATAAGTGTGGTAAATCCTGTGGAAATTTTCATCTAACCCTTCATCAGTGAATTCACAGGGGAGACATCCTATGAATGTATTGATTGTGAGAAAGATTGTAGACAGATGCCAATCCTATAATGTTTTCAGAGAACTCACACTTGGTGAAATTTTATGGGTATTGAAAGTTTTTGGTAAGTTTTCTCTTATAAACTAATCTTCAGAATATACCACTCCACACATAAGAGACCTGCTATGAATGTAATAAGCTTTAGAAAACTTGATGCAGCCTTTCAGGCCTAGGAATACATCAGAGAAGTCACATAGGGGAGAAACCTCATTATCATGGGAAAGCTTTTACCTAAAAGTCGGATCTTAGGAACTGTCAGAGTAACTGTACGAATATAGAAAGAGGGTGGGGTGGGTGGAAACTGACCGGTAGTGCAGCATCAGAGAACTCAGAGGACGCTCAGTGAATACGATAAAACAGGAAATTTTGTTTATGAGAAGTCAACCATCCATCAACAAAACTCAGAGACATCCTTTATGTTTACTGTGAATGGGTAATGTTTGAACCAGATTTCAGCCCACTTTGGACATTAGAAGACTCACACAGGAGAACAGTCCTTGATATTAACCACTTATGGACAGACTACTGATTCAGCCAGGCTGCTCAGTGGGATCCTACTTTGAAGGATTTCTTCTGTGAACTTTAAATTGTGCATTGTTACCCACAATGTTGTCTATCTCAGTCAGACTTTGTCTGAGCTAAATAATGTGTGTCTTAATGTCATAGGATAAAATATTGTATAAATGTTGATTGGATCCCATTGACTGATGGTGCTGCTCGGTTCAACTGTGTGCTTATTTTGACTGATGAATCCATTAAGTGCAAATGGAATTTTGTTGAACTTTCAAGCTAATTTTTATCAGTTTTTTCTTCTTATTTTGATGAACTATTTTCTGAACCATACTCTTAAGGATTGTTATATCTTCTGTTTGACTCCACCTCCTTATCATTATGCAGTCCTCCATTTTGATAACTTACCTTTTTTCTTTTTAAATTTGTGTATAATTCTGTTACAACTTTTTGTTAGTTTCTGTTATACAAGAAGTGAACCAGTTATATGTATACATATATCTTCTCCCACTTGGATCTCCCTCCCCGTATCCAATCCATTCATGTCATCACAGAGCACTGAGCTTAGCTCCCTGTGCTATACAGCAGATTCCCATTAGCTATCTATTTTACAGGTGGTAGTGTATTTATGTCAAACCTAATCTTCCAATTCATCCCACCTTCCTCTTCCCCTCCTGTGTCCACATGTTGGTTCTCAGTGTCTGCATCTTCTCTCCCTGCCCTGCAACTAGGTTCATTGGTACTGGTTTTTAAGATTCCATGTACCTGGGTTAATGTTTGTTTTTCTTTTTCTGACCTACTTCACTCTACAAGAAGGAGTCCAATCTGTCCACATGTGTACAGATGACTCAATTTCGTTCCCTTTTATGGCTGGAAATATTCCATTGTATATATGTACCACATCTTCCTTATCTGCTAATCTGTTGGACACTCAATTATTTCCAACCTGGCTATTGTAAATATTGCCTCCTTGAACATTGGGGTACCTGCATCTTTTTGAGTTATGGTTCTCTCAGGTATATGCCCACTAGTGGAAATGCTGGGTCATATGGTAGTTTTATTCCTGGTTTTCAAAAGAATCTTCATACACTTTTCCATAGTGGGTGTATCAGTTTATGTTCCCACCAACAGTGCAAGAGTGTTTCTTTTTCTCTATACCATCTCCAGTATTTACTATTTGTGGATTTTTTAATGGTGGATATTCTGACAGGTGAGAGATGATACCTTATTGTAGGTTTAACATTTCTCTAATAATTAGTGATGATAAGCATCTTTTTTTGTGCCTCTTTGTCATCTGTATCCCTTCTTTGGAGTGGTGTCTATTTAGTAATGTCTATTTATTTCCTGTCTTCTCATTTTTAGGTTGGATTGTTGTTGTTGTTTTTTTTTTTTTTGATATTGAGCTTCATGAACTGCTTCTGTATTTTGGAGATTAACTTTTTGTCCATTTCTTTATTTGGAAATATTTTCCCCTTTCTGAGGGTTGTCTTTTCATCTTGTTTATGGTTTCCTTTACTGTGCAAAAGCCTTTATTTATAATTGGGTCTCATTTCTTTGTTTTTATTTTCATTATTTTAGGAGGTGGTCAAAAGAGATCTTGCTACAATTTATGTCTAAGAGTGTTTTTCCTATCTTTTCCTCTATAATGTTTTATACTATCTGGTCTTTAACATTTACGTCCTTAATTCATATTGAGTTTATTGTTGTGTATCATGTTAGATAGTGTTCTAATTTCATTCTTTAACATGCAGCTGTCTAGTTTTCCCAGTGCCACTTAATGTAAAGAGGATGTCTTTTCTCCCTTTCATGTTATTTCCTCCTTTGTTATAGATAGTTGACCATAGATGCCCGGGTTTTTCTCTGGACTTTCTGTCCTGTACCATTGATCTATATTACTATTTCTGTGCCAGTACCACACTGTCATTATTACTGTAGCTTTGCATTATCACCTGAAACTGGGGAGCTTGATTCCTCCAGCTGTTTTTCTTTCACAAAATTGCTTTGGCTATTTGGGGTCTTGTTTTTCTACACAAATTGTAAAATTCTTTCTAAAATTCAATGCTATGAAGAATGCCATTTGTAGTTTGATAGGGATTGCATTTGAATCTGTAGATTTCTTTGAGTCATATAGTCAATTTCTCTTTCTGCACTTTAGTTTTTAGTGTATAGGAATGCAGGAGATTTCCGTGCATTAATTTGTATCCCATAGCTTTACCAGATTCATTGATTAGCTTTAGGAGTTGTCTGGTGGTGCCTTTAGGAATTTCTATGCATAGGATTGTGTCATCCTCAGACAGTAATGGTTTTACTTCTTTTTGACTTTGCATTCCTTTTTTTTTTTCTTTTTCTTCTCTGATTGTCATGACTAGGACTTCAAAAACTATGTTGAATAATAATGATGAGAAGGGACATCCTTGTCCTGTTACCGATCTTAGAAGGAATGGTTTCAGGTTTTCCCTATTGAGAATTATGGTTGCTATGGATTAGTGATATATGGCCATTACTATGTTGAGGTAAGTTCCCTCTTCTGGCAAGTTTTTGTCATAAATTGGTGTTAAATTTTGTCAAAAGCTTTTTCTGAATCTATTGAGATGATTATATGGTTTTAATTTGTTAAAATGATGTATCACATTGATTGATTTGCCTGTATTGAAAAAGTCTTACATTCCTGGAATAAATCCCACTTTATCATGGTGCATGATTCTTTTAATCTGTTGTTGGATTCTCTTTGATAGTACTTTGTTGAGGTTTGTGTCTGTGTTCATCAGTGATATTGGTCTGTAACTTGAATTTTTTTTGGTCTGATTTTTGTATCAGGGTGATGGTGGCCTTATAGAAGAAGTTTGGTAGTGTTCCTCCCTCTGCAACTTTCTGAAAGAGTTTGAGCAGGATAGGTGTTAGCTCTTGTCTAAATGTTTGATAGAAATCACCTGTGATGCCATTTTCACTGGACTTCTGTTTCTTGGAAGATTACAGTTTCTCTTTCATTATTTGTTCCTGGTCTGTTAATATCTTCCTGGTTTAGTCTTGGAAGGTTGAATCTTTCCAATTATTTCTCCATTTCTTACAGGTTGTCCATTTTATTCACAGATAGTTGCTTGTATTAGTAGTCTTTTAGGATCTTCTGTATGTCTGGGATGTCAGTTATATTTTTTCCTTTTTGGTTTCTAATTTTATTTATTGATTTGAATCCCCTCTTTATTTTGCTTAATGACTTCAGCTAAAGGTTTATCAATTTTATCTTCTCAAAAGACCAGTTTTCAATTTTATTGATCTTTGCTTTTTCTTGTTTCTATTTCATTTATTTCTGCTCTGATCTTTATGATTTTTTTCCCTTCTGCTGACTTTGGGTTTCGTTTTTCTTTCTCTTGTTGTATTTATGTGTATGTGTGTATATGTGTGTGTGTGTGTGTGTGTGTGTGTTTATAATTTAATTACTACTGTGAACCAGAAAATAACACATTATAAATCAACTATACTGGAATTATTATTTTTTTTTAATTTTAGATAGGGAATTTGTTTGACCAGATCCAAGAAAAGACTTCAGTGGGTCAAAGGAGCAGCTAATAAGAGATGTGGTGACCCCTTGGAGTGTAACCGTTATGCCCTCCTGGAAGACTCCTTCAAATGAAACCATTCAACTCAGCAACTTGAAGGTACTTTGCTGCATGACCCCTCTCTACCGTACTCACAGCTGTTCAGACTGACGCTTCTAGCATACGTATGGGAGCAAGAGATGACTTCCCACTCCTGCTTGTCTCTATAGACTCATTACTCGACCAGAGACTGCTGCTGGTGCTGAAACATTTCTTTCTTCAACTTCTCCTTGGTGTGGTTCATTATCTCCTTTGAATGTTCACTGCTGTGATTAACCTGTATTGTGTGCAATAAACTTGGTGAGTTTACTGTGTGGGAAAGATCCCCAGAAGTAGGAAATGGTGACACACTCCAGTATTCTTGCCAGGAAAATTCCATGGACAGAGGAGCCTGGCAGGCTACAGTCCGTGGGGGTCACAAAAATTCGGACATGACCGACTCAGCACAGCACAGTACAAACGTTGCATATTGGCTATTTTCATATATATCCAGCCCTGTGGTTCTTACCTGGCCTTACTGCTGGGCCCTTTGACAAAGCAATGGCTCTAATCCCTAATACAGTGTTGCCAAAAAAAAATTAATGAACAACTCTAAGTATTGTGGGCATTTTGTGCCACTGCCTTCTGAAGCTCCTGAGGAGATTCAGTAACTCCTTCATAAACTTAAAACCCATGTAGAAACTTTCTGGGCTTGATAGCACAGCTTACCTAATATGAATATGCCTGTTAGACTGCACTTACTCTCTCTTGTCAGAAGCAGATAGCTTTCCTGCCAAGAAGTACTACTTATTCAGACCCCCTGCTTTCACCTGTTCCCCATGACCTTCCAGTTTACTGTGGTTACTTGAGAATTTCCAACCATGATGCCGGCTGGCCACCACCATTCCCTACTAGGACTACTGCTTATACTCACAACCTCATCCACTACACTTCCCCTACACTTTCCACATCACTGGCAAGATGGTTTGCAAATACTACCAACATTTATACCCAGTAGCTAAGCGGGCTGCCCATACTTTGAAGTCAGAAATTGCTAGGCTTGTTGTTTGACTTTTCAGTCTCATACAGTCTCTTATACTTTACCTGTATGGATGTCAGAGTTGGACTATAAAGAAAACTGAGCACTGAAGAATTGATGCTTTTGAACTGTGGTGTTGGAGAAGACTCTTGAGAGTCCCTTGGACTGCAAGGAGATCCAGCCAGTCCATCCTAAAGGAAATCAGTCCTGAATATTCATTGGAAGGACTGATGCTGTAGTTGAAACTCCAATACTTTGGCCACCTGATGTGAAGAACTGACTCATTGGAAAAGACCCTGATGCTGGGAAAGATTGAAGGCAGAAGGAGAAGGGGACAGCAGAGGATGAGATGATTGGATGGCATCACTGACTCGATGGACATGAGTTTGAGTAAGCTTTGGGAGTTGGTGATCGACAGGGAAGCCTGGTGTGCTGCAGTCGGGTTTGCAAAGAGCTGGGACATGACTGAGTGACTGAACTGAACCGAACTGAACTGATACTCCACCTTAAATGGTTACCCTGCTGACATATTCAATTTCAGTCAACTCCACTTAACAAATGATGTCTTTTACCTGGCCATCCTTCAGTTACATGCTGCACCCATTTTCTACTCCAGTAGCTCTTAAAGGATCCTTTTGAGGTTAACCTTCAAACCTCCTTGGTAAGTCTTTGCCCAGACACAAATCTTGGTCATGTACCCCTTTAACCACGTCACTGAAACTCAGCATAGACAGACATGAAATCCTGGTTTCACTGAAGGCCCAGTGACTATTTTACAGTAAGAATGGTCACCTTTATGGGGAGAAAAGGGAACCCTCTTACACTGTTGGTGGGAATGCAAACTAGTACAGACACTATGGAGAACAGAAAATAGAACTGCCTTATGACCCAGCAATCCCACTGCTGGGCATACACACAGAGGAAACCAGAATTGAGAGAGATGTGTACCCCAATGTTCATCGCAGCACTGTTTATAATAGCCAGGACATGGAAGCAACCTAGATGTCCATCAGCAGATGAATGGATAAGAAAGCTGTGGTACATATACACAATGGAGTATTACTCAGCCATTAAAAAGAATACATTTGAATCAGTTCTAATGAGATGGATGAAACTGGAGCTGATTATACAGAGTGAAGTAAGCCAGAAAGAAAACAACCAATACAGTATACTAACACATATACATGGAATTTAGAAAGATGGTAATGATAACCCTGTATGCAAGATAGCAAAAGAGACACAGATGTATAGAACAGTCTTGGACTCTGGGAGAGGGAGAGGGTGGGATGATTTGGGAGAATGGCATTGAAACATGTATAATATCATATAAGAAACAAATCGCCCGTCTAGGTTCAATACAGGATACAGGATGCTTGGGGCTGGTGTACTGTGATGACCCCGAGAGATGGTATGGGGAGGGAGGTGGGTGGGGGGTTCAGGATTGGGAACACATGTACACCCGTGGTGGATTCATGTTGATGTATGGCAAAACCAATACAGTGGAGCAGACTTTTGGACTCTGAGGGAGAGGGTGGGAAGATTTGGGAGAATGGCATTGAAACATGTATACTATCATGTAAGAAACGAATCGCCAGTCTATGTCTGATGCAGGATACAGGACCCTTGGGGCCGGTGCACGGGGATGACCCAGAGAGATGTTATGGGGAGGGAGGTGGGAGGAGGGTTCATGTTTGGGAACGCATGTACACCCATGGTGGATTCATGTCAATGTATGGCAAAACCAATTCAGTATTGTAAAGTAAAATAAAGTAAAAATAAAAATTAAAAAAAATAATAAAGTAAGAAAAAAAAAAAAGGTCACCTTTAGATTGCACTGTAAGCCCACAGTGTGAAAATCCCACACAGTCCATGACTCTACCTCAGGCTTCTGATTCACTTGCCCTGGGCTACCTACCAAGTGCACCCTTGTATCCCTCTCCCTCCCTCTGGAGATGTGAACCTTGGGACACAAAGCACCTTTTTCCTAATCTGCTTGTCTACCACTGACAAAAAGCCATTTTCATTTCAGTCTTGGGTTTTGGCATTCTACTCTGACTGAACTGGGCATGAGAGTACTGGCCTTGTTCACCTAAAATTGGGTAGTTGGGGCTAACATACAACTTTGCCAGTCTTAGCCAAACATACACAAAGTCTCCATGAAACCTTCTCCTTTGTGCAACAGTCCCATGTGTTTCTTGCTCCAGTGGTTTCAGACAACCACCCAGCCCTAGATTGTCTTCTGGCCAAGGAAAAGCAGTTTGTGCCCTCCTTGGGACCACTTGTTGCATGTTCATCACTAGTTCAAGACAAGTTCAGACTTACATGGTCCAAAACAATAAAATATTCCTTAATTTTATCCACAGCTTTCAAAAGATTCCCTAGGCCTCCAAGAGTAATGATGCATTTTCATGGCTGTACCTTTTGAGTTTGGATTTCTGACAACTGTTTGTATAATTATCAGATTTGTTATCATAATCAAAATCAGATGCATACTTTCTTGGTATCTACCCCTGACTTAGCTTATTTGCTACCAAGGCTGTTAATGTCCTCACCATTAAATCTGATACCTTGGCATCATAGGGTGGATTGTAGTATAAGTGCCTACACAAAGCTTCTGATTGCCCTGGCATCAATTTTAAAGACATACATCTCAAAGGTATTGCCAGTGGTGTGACAGAGCTATTAGCAAAACTACTAATGGAGGAAACAGACCGCCCTGCCCATAAAATTTCCCTTTTAGAAAGTACTGGATGGGTACTTCACTAGTGGCTCAGTGGCCAGGACCCCATTCCCCCAAAGCAGGGGGCCCAGATTTGATTACTGGTTGGGGAATTATATTTCAGATACTGCAACTAAGAGTCCATATGCTACAATGAAGATTGAAGCTGCTATGTTCTGCAACTAAGACCCTTAGCATCCAAAGTTTTATATATATATATATATATATATATATATATATATATAAAGGAAAAGATTTTTCTGGGTAACCTTATAACTGACCCTCTGGAGCGCTTTCCCATGCCTTAATTCCAACTCCTATCATTTATATTCACCATTAAATTGTGAACCCATGAGACTATTGACACCACACCCTCCTAATTTTAATTAACAGAGATTCCCATGGGTGCCCTTCCTCCCATTCTCCACACAACTCAGAGTGGCCCCCATGTGCCACCTACTTGCAAGGACCTGTGAGTAAAAAACCTTGTTCTTTAAAGTGGCCTGATGGTTTCTTGCTGTGTTGTGTCCTATAATCATAATTAAAATCAAAAGGGCTGGTGCAGTCATAACATCATTCCCAGTGCTGATGGTGGGAGAGGTCTGTGGAATTCATTTTTAATGTCACATTAAGTTCACATTTAATGTCAACATATTAAATGTACTTGCCCAGGCATTCTTGGCAGGAAACAAAGGAAGGTATCAATAGGCTGAGTTGGCATGACAAATTACAACCGATTATTTTTTAATAAAGCTTCTGGAGGGAATATAGAGACCTTATTATACATTGGAAACAACCTGGTGGATGACATCTTTCTCATCACAAAAAAGTTAACCCAGAATTCTATATCAAGAGACTGTATTGCAAAAATGAGGTTAGAAAAATGACAACTGAGAGATTTTGTTACAGCAGATATGCCATATAAAAATGAAAACCAGGCTGCTGCTGGTTTCCATACAACCCACTCATCCTTTCTCAGGTCTGTCCTTTGGCTTTATTTAATGAAACTCTTGCTACTTAAAACTGCAAGAAAAATTGAGTTTTTCAGGCTGTAGTAAGGTCAGATGAGATGAATACTTGTATCTACAAGATAAAAGTGAAGAGCAGCAGAGAGGGTAAGGGCTTCTCAGGAGGCACTAGTGGTAAATAACACACCCGCCAATGCAGGAGACGTAAGAGATGTGGGTTCAATCCCTGTGTGAGGAAGGTCCAATGGAGAAGGGCATGTCAATCCACTCCAGTATTCTTGCCACCTGGAGAATCCCATGGACAGGAGCCTGGTGGGCTAGAGTCCATAGGGTCACAAAGAGTTGGGCATGACAGCAACCATAGGCACACAGAGAGGTTAAATTTATCATTATATTTAAGAGACTGATCTTTTTCTTTTCCATGCAGTGTGTGTGTGTGTGTGTGTGTGTGTGTTTGACAGGTAGCTACACTAAATGTGCCATGTAACATGGGTTCAAATTCTAAAGAAATTACACAGAGCCCACAATGACTACTCACAAATCTACAGTTTATTGAAAGAAAAGTATATAATGTAGCAACACATCTAAATAATGATATGAATACCATTGAAAGCTGTGTTATAGCAAGGCATCTGTAGAGGCCAAATTTGGGCTGTAATTATGGTACCTCTGTAAATGCTGTGAGAGAATATACTTTGTCTTAGATCATAAACCACCAACATGTGTCCTTTGAAATCAGGGAGCTGCAAGTGGAAGTTTGGCTGAGATGCATTATTTTAATATTTTGCTAATCACTGAGGCATTTTACTGCTACAAATAGAGCCTCAATAGCAGAGGCCTTCAGGGGTCTCACAAAAACCAAGTGCAATTATCTATTGTTTTCAATATGTTATGTTTATGATTTGGCACAACATTGCATGGACCCAAAGCAAAACTATGAATTACTAGTTCTCACTACTTGTTCAGATTTCACTGCCATGCAGATATATTAGCAAAACAACTCAGGCTCATTCCAGGCTTGGTAGAGCTGAATCTCTTTTGAGGATGAGCTGCCCATTTTTGTTTGGCTTCACACTGGGTATCATGCAATGAACAGTGTACATTCCTCTACCACACTCCCATGTGCCACACTTGCAGATTGGCATCATGCAAGTGGATCCATGTTTGGATCAGTACCAGTAACAAGTAATTTTTTCTGACTACAGTGTTATAAAATTAGAAATCAGTAACTTGAAAGCTGGAAAATCTACAGTTGTAAATATTAAACACCACACTTTGAATAGCCAATGTGTCAACTAAAATATCAAAAGAAAAATCCAAGAATATTTGAGATTAGAGCAGAATTTACCAACCTTATGTGAGCTACTGTAGCAGTTCTGAGAGGGAAGTTTATAGCAATAAGCTGGGAACAACACGAATGTCCATTAACCAGTTAATAGATAAATCTACTCACTGGAAAAATGATGCAACAACATGGGTGAATCTCCAAAGTATTATGCAAAGTGAGAACTGTGATGGCCTTCAATGCCCCACACCATCTGTGCTCCTTTACCTTTTCAACTATTCCCCAGCCAGGCTGGCCTGCTTGTTGTCCCTGCTGTTTGTAGGTCACCTCTGGCACCAGCCTGCCTCACAGTACTTGAACTGCAGTTTCCTCAGCTTGAAGTATTCTCTGGATGCCTGAAAGTCTTCCCTTACAACTGTCAAGAGTATTTTTGACAACTTTCAAGTATTTTCTCAGGGAAGCCTAAGCGATGGTCTTATTTAAAATTAAATTTGGTCTTTCCCAACACCTTTTTAGTCTTATGTCTTCCAAATCAATTATCAAATAGCATTAAGTCTTTTAAGTTTATTGTTTATCACCTGAATATAAGCAGCATGAGGGAAGAGATTTTTGTCTACTGTTTGTGTTTTACCCAGTAACTACAATAGTGAGTGCATGGAACATATTAGGTGATTAATATCTCAAATATGAATAAACACTTTGCATGCAGTAATACAAATATAACAACACCATGGAAGACAATTATACAATATTTAACAAAATGAAAATTTAACCTCTGACAAGTTTTAACCCATAGTTTCACTCACTGGAATATATAAAATTATAAACAACTCAAATGTCTTTCAGTACAAGGCTGATTAAGTGACCTATAGTGCCTTTAGATGATGTCTTGCTATAAAGCTATTAAAAAAAATGAATATCAACACAAAGTGTCTGGGTTATATTTATGGAAAAGAAAACACAAAGTTTACAGTAAGAATATATAGTACATTATAAGTGTTGCAAAGAATGGGGAGAAAATAAATTTATATTTAATTGATTCTTCATAAATAAAAAAGTTGAAGGGTATAATAAACTGACAGTGAAAATTGCAGAGGATACAGGTAGATAGGAATGGGGATTCTAGCAAGAGTAGAATCTCTCACTATATATGTTAGAGCTATATGAATATACTATTTGTCTCTTCCCCTCAATTTTTTAGAATGACAGGATATGCATAAGCAGAAGGCCCAAAATGTTGGATATATGTCTCAGAGGTCCCCAACCTATTTTGGCACCAGGGACCAGTTTCACAGAAGACAATTTTCCATGGACTGGGGTGCGGGAAATAGTTTTGAGATGATTCAAGAACATTACATTCACTGTGCACTTTATTTCTATTATTACATTGTGGTATATAATGAAAGAATTATAAAACTCACCATAATGTAGAATCAGTGGGAGTCCTGAACTTGTTTTCTTGCAACTATCAGTCCCATTTAGGGGTAATGGGTGACAATGACACCAGAAGATTGTTCCTTATGTCCAGTCTATTCTGTAATCTTTTTTTGGTTGCTGTCACCACAGAAAACCTGCTTCATGGACAGGATGTTGGAAGTGGGAGTAGGCTTTTCAGTGTTTTATGGCAATTTCAGAATATTCTGCCTTGACTTTATCCAGAATGAAGGGAGGTTTGAAGTTGTCTCAGATATAGGTATGACCTAAATCAAATCCCTTATGATTATACAGTGGAAGTGAGAAATAGATTTAAGGGACTAGATCTGATAGATAGAGTGCCTGATGAACTGTGGATGGAGGTTCGTGACATTGTACAGGAGACAGGGATCAAGACCATCCCCATGGAAAAGAAATGCAAAAAAGCAAAATGGCTGTCTGGGAAGGCCTTACAAATAGCTGTTAAGAGAAGAGAAGTGAAAAGGAAAGATACAAGCATCTGAATGCAGAGTTCCAAAGAATAGCAAGAAGAGATAAGAAAGCCTTCTTCAGTGATCAATGCAAAGAAATAGAGGAAAAGAACAGAATGGGAAAGACTATAAATCTCTTCAAGAAAATTAGAGATACCAAGGGAATATTTCATGCAAAGATGGGCTCGATAAAGGACAGAAATGGTAGGGACCTAACAGAAGCAGAAGATATTAAGAAGAGGTGGCAAGAATACACAGAAGAACTGTACAAAAAAGATCTTCATGACCAAGATAATCACAATGGTGTGATCACTCACCTAGAGCCAGACATCCTGGAATGTGAAGTCAAGTGGGCCTTAGAAAGCATCACTATGAACAAAGCTAGTGGAGGTGATGAAATTCCAGTTGAGCTATTTCAAATCCTGAAAGATGATGCTGTGAAAGTGCTGCACTCAATATGCCAGCAAATACGGAAAATGCAGCAGTGGCCACAGGACTGGAAAAGGTCAGTGTTCATTCCAATCCCAAAGAAAGGCAATGCCAAAGAATGCTCAAACTACTGCACAATTGCACTCATCTCACATGCTAGTAAAGTAATGGTCAAAATTCTC
>SJYQ01001354.1:406439-434080 GCA_006410935.1 Redunca redunca
CTGGATCATGGAAAAAGCAAGAGAGTTCCAGAACAACATCTATTTCTGCTTTATTGACTATGCCAAAGCCTTTGACTGTATGGATCACGATAAACTGTGGAAAATTCTGAAAGAGATGGGAATACCAGACCAGCTGACCTGCCTCTTGAGAAATCTGTATGCAGGTCAGAAAGCAACAGTTAGAACTGGACATGGAACAACAGACTGGTTCCAAATAGGAAAAGGAGTACATTAAGCCTGTATATTGTCACCCTGCTTATTTAACTTCTATGCAGAGTACATCATGAGAAATGCTGGGCTGGAAGAAACACAAACTGGAATCAAGATTGCTGGGAGAAATATCAATAACCTCAGATATGCAGATGACACCACTCTTATGGAAGAAAGTGAAGAGGAACTAAAAAGCCTCTTGATGAAAGTGAAAGAGGAGAGCTAAAAAGTTGGCTTAAAATTCAACATTCAGAAAACAAAGATCATGGCATCTGGTTCCATCACTTCATGGGAAATAGATGGGGAAATAGTGTCAGACTTTATTTTTTGGGCTCCAAACTCACTGCAGATGGTGATTGTAGCCATGAAATTAAAAGACGCTTACTCCTTGGAAGAACGGTTATGACCAACCTAGATAGCATATTCAAAAGCAGAGAAATTACATTGCTTACAAAGGTCCGTCTAGTCAAGGCTATGGTTTTTCTAGTAGTCATGAATGAATGTGAGAGTTGGACTGTGAAGAAAGCTGAGTGCTGAAGAATTGATGCTTTTGAACTGTGGTGTTGGAAAAGGCTCTTGAGAGTCCCTTGGACTGCAAGGAGATCCAACCAGTCCATTCTAAAGGAGATCAGCCCTGGGATTTCTTTGGAGGGAATGATGCTGAAGCTGAAACTCCAGTACTTTGGCCACCTCATGTGAAGAGTTGACTCTTTGGAAAATACTCTGATGCTGGGAAGGATTGGGGGCAGGAGGAGAAGGTGACGCCAGAGGATGAGATGGCTGGTTGGCATCACTGACTCAATGGACGTGAGTTTCAGTGAACTCCGGGAGCTGGTGATGGACAGGGAGGCCTGGCGTGCTGCAATTCATGGGGTTGCAAAGAGTCAGACATGACTGAGCGACTGAACTGAACTAAACTGAATAGACATACTTTTATAGCCACTGCCACTTACACTCTCAAGCAGTTGATCCTCTTCTAGCACAAAGTTGATTCACCTGGCTTATCCACAAATGGGTCACGGATCCATCCCTTTCCAGTTTAGGGGTCTTTTGTGGTTGGGAAGTAATGCTCAAACTGATTTGAAAGCTGAGATAGGTGATTATGAATGAACTGGGAGAAAGAAGGTCCTTGCTAAGTTTCCTTCAAAATCTCTGCTAATGTTTAAACATGTCAATAAAATCCCAATGTACACGCATTTCCCCCATAATTCCAGTTTTGCTTTTAATGGAGCCACTTTATCTGCCAACTTGAACACAGTTGTCATTCATTCTCCCTGAAGTGACAGATTGAGTTCACTGAGCAGGTTGAATATGTCAGACAAGTGAGCAAGTTTTGCAACCCATTATGTGTCACTGAAAAGTGCTGCCAGTGGTGACTATTTTTCTAAAAGAAATCTCTGGAATGGCTCTTGTAATTAAAAAACCCTGGCCAGTGATCTGCCTCTGGAAAGCCATCTCAAGAGAAGATGTGTGATTTCTGTGTCCATCTCCTTACAGAGCTGCACAAACAGATATAAGTTAGGGGCATGTACTTCAATGTGGTCGATAATTTTAGTCACATCTGCAAAATGTTGCTAAGTTCAGGTGACATTCTTTGGCTAGCCAGCATTTCTGTATGGATGACTCGGTGTGTAGATTCACATTCAGAAGCGATCTTTTTGACTCAAGTGGTGAAACCAGAAAGCCATTCAGTCATGGCAGCTGCTCTGTGTACAAACTGACACAAAATGACCAATTCCGTTTTCCTGATGTGTAATGATTCGATGACTTGAATAGTCCTGCAGCTGTGGTGTTGGTTGGCAACAAAAGTGCACATAACATATCCTCAGTCACATCCTCCTGGAAAATATATTGCACAAAAACAAGCACTGTTGTCTTGTTAGCAACACTGGTAGACTTGTCAGCCTGGATTGTGTACCATGGTGACTCTTTAATCCTTTCTAACATTTGTGCCTCAACATCCTAAGCTATTTCATCAATTCATCTAGTTATGGTACCAGCCAAAAGAGGAATATGTGCCCCTATTTGAACTGCAGCTTCTTCTAAAAGTTCACAACAAATGTCCTTAGCAGCAGGCAGGATCAACTCTTTGCCAAGAGTAAAGGGCTTCTTAGCTTTAGTGATATGGTTAGCCACCAAGAATGATGCTCTCAGTTCAGACACATTTGATGAAGTGGTAGCCTTCAATAAGTGCTTCTGTTCACATTTTTTTTTTCTTTTGAGAAATTCCAAAGGATTGTCTTTTAATGCAGGTGCTTGGTTTCCATGTAGGGAAGCAGTTTTGAAGGTTTCATGACTTCACTGTATAGCCAGTCAAGAGATATTATATTAAAACAAAGCAGTCTTGGAGAATGTGAATCATCTAATCATCTGTTGCAATGAACTCATAATTAATTTTAACCCGTAGGACTCTCAGTATTTTCTTTGAAATGCAGCTTTCTTTTTGTTGGCTGTCTTAGAGTCTTCTGCTGTCTCATCATTTGGGCTTCCCCCTTTGAAAGATGCTCCCCAGTGATGTTTGTTTTTTACTCATTTTGGCTAGAGTTAGTTTCTGGGCTTACCAAAACTGTAACTGTACAGTGTGGGAAAGACACACAGACAGAAGTGGTAAATAAAATAATGGATGGGCCATGCATGGACAAAAATGTGTCAGATTCTGACTTAAAGCCTGCCATCAGCTGCAGCTTATCACCTGCCACTCACTGATAGGGTTTTGATATGAGTCTACAAGCAGCTGATTTATTATGGTCCCCGTGCAATCAAATCTCTCTGCTAACAATAATCTATTTGCAGGGCTCCCCAGCACTAGCATTACCACCTCAGCTCCACCTCAGATCATCAGGCATTTTATTCTCATAAGGAGTGAACAACCTAGATCCCTCATGTGCACAGTTCACAGTAGGGTCCAACCTCCTATGAGAATCTAATGCTACCCCTGGTCTGACAGGAAGCTCAGGTGGTAACACAAGCAACGGGGAGTGACTATAAATACAGATGAAGCTTCACTCGCCTTCCCACTGTTCACCTCCTGTGAGGATCCCTGCCTCAAATCACAGTTTTTAATGTACACGGTCAGCACAAAATCCAAGCTCACCTTCAGACCTTGAAATTCTGGTTTCACATTTGGGACAACTAGAACATACTATTCCATATTCATCACTAAAATAACATTTTAGTAAATTATAATAAGAGATACTCTATTTATACTTAAAGGATGCTTACTAACATCCTAACAGTAAAAATCAGAAATATAATAAAATACTGTATGTTTTTCCTAAAGCTTAACTTGATGTATATCTATTTTTACTTTTCTGAATGTATAGACTCTTATAAATTTTATAAATCCACCAAAACACAAAATGGAGAATGAATAAAAAGCTTACCTGTGTTTGTATAGTATCCTTCTTGGGAAATTGGGAAGATTCAGCTGGGTGGAAAGAAAGAGTACTAAGGTTAAGAGATCTGTCCTGCCTTAGAGCTCCCAGATTAACTTTCACAAAATCTTATCACCCCAGATGGGAAGCAGGTTTCTGATAGGAATAAGACCCTTTGGCTGTTGGGAAAAAAAAAAAAAAAAAGAGGAATAACTGTGTAGAACAAACAGAAACTTTCCATACAAGTTATTAGAGTGATTATAGGTACATAAATCTATAGGTTTCTAAATTTTTTTCTATCAGTTAAGAAAATAGAAAGACTAACAGATGATTAAAGCATATAAAAGGATAAAGCACTGCTCTTTCGTTAAAATTATAGCAGTAGAAAACAGACTCAGGCTCCATTTTTATCCACTATCATAGTAATGTTTTACCCATTGAGTTAGAAAATCCATAGAAAGCAGGTAAAAGAGACTAGGGTTGTGGCCAAATCATTGGTCCCCTCTGGCTCTCATCTCACCAACCTGAAACAGATTTCTCACAGGAACAAAGGGTGTGCTGGTATCTTCACCTGGCACTTGGCTAAACAGTTACCAACTCTCAGAGGAAGGCCATTTAGTAGTCGTTATTAATGTCCTCATTTTCAGACAAGTGACCTCTTCTCCAGGTTACTTTTCTTACCTTCAGTTACAAGTGACAGAATTGGAGTTTGTTGTGTTTTGTGGAGTGTGGCCTCCATGCACACCCACTGCCTGCACTGTCACCTATAAATAAAACAGCTAGTTATTTTATCAACAAAATGGGTTTATTTAGGAATGGCAGAGGAACTACAGCTTGTGGCATGCAAGCTTTAAAAGAATAGGAAAGTGTGGAGCGCAAAAGAGAGGTCAGCTTTTAAAAGCTTTTAGAAGGAAATGAGGAAGATTGTTTTACACGAGTTCATTAAAGGAAACCTAGAATTCAGACTTATTAGCTGGGACTCTTGCTGGGCAAGGAGAAATTTTCCTCCCTTTTCTTAAAAGCACAAGATGAAATTTCTGTGTGTTAACTGTGCTCCCTAATCAAAATAACTTATCTCCCTTATTGTGGTTACGCAGGCTAAAAATGAGTGGTACTTGAGTGAGAGTTCTTCCTTCAGGCTTCCCGATTCCATTGTAAATAAAGATTCCTTTTTATTAATTTTCACAGCTCTCTCTGGCATATTTTTTTTGTCAACGGAATACAAATGCGCGTTCTCCTCTCACTTGGTAGGCAGGCGTTTTTCCTGTTAGGGCTGCAGGCAGGGTCAGGAACAGGATCCCCCAGAGCACCCATCCAAACAGAGCGCTTGCTCCGACCGGGTTCAGCCCCACCTTCCCTCAGAGACCACAGGTGCTGGAGCGCGCCCGAAGGCTGCATGTTCCACCACCAGGTTCCGGACCGCCACTCCGGTCCACTCCAGCAAAGGTCCACAACTCCATTCTGGTCCCCCAGACACCGTGAGGCTCAGCCCCTCACCGCTCTCACGCTGGCCTGCGTGCTTTGCATCTGTGATTCATGGGGTCGCAAAGAGTCGGACACGACTAAGCAACTGAACTCAACTCAAGGCTTAAACTTCCAAACCGTCATCCCGAGAACCCAGCTGTCAGAAGGAAGGAGAGGGCTGAGAATGCACGTTTGCTTTAGGAGCCAAGAGGACCAGTTCCCAGAGTGCGCAGAGCGATGATTATCTGGACTCAAGACTACATTTCCCGTTATCCTCCGCGCCCTCCCCTCGATGTGGCTGGCAGCATTTCCTCTCTTTTAGACTCCAGTACTCTTGGCCGGAAAATCCCATGGACGGAGGAGCCTGGTAGGCTGCAGTCCATGGGGTCGCTAAGAGTCAGGCAGGACTGAACGACTTCACTTTCACTTTTCACTGTCATGCATTGGAGAAGGAAGTGGCAACCCACTCCAGTATTCTTGCCTGGAGAATCCCAGGGACGGAGGAGCCTAGTGGGCCTAGCAGACATTTGGAATTGGCTTCCCAGGTGGCGCCAAGAAGCCATCACAATATTGTAAAGTAAGTGAAAGTCCCTCAGTCTTGTCCGACTCTTTGTGACCCCATGGATTATACAAGACCAGAATACTGGAGTGGGTAGCCTTTCCCTTCTCCAGGGGATCTTCCCAAACCAGGAATGGAACCCAGGTCTCCTGCATAGAAGGCAGATTTTTGACCAGCTGAGCCACAAGGGAAGCCCCAGAATACTGGAGTGGGTATCCTATCCCTTCTCCAGTGGATCTTCCCTACCCAGGAATCCAACTGGGGTCTCCTGCACTGCAGTGGATTCTTTACAACTGAGCTATCAGGAAAGCCCATTGTAAAGTAATTATCCTCCAGTTAAACTAAATGAAAGTGTTAGTCTCTCAGTCCTGTGGATTCTTTGTGACCCCATGGACTGTAGCCCACCAGGCTCCGTTGTCCATGGGATTCTCCAGGCAAAAAAGCTGGAGTGGGTTGCCATTTCCTCCTCCAGGGCATCTTCCTAACCCAGGGATTGAACCCAGGTCTTCTCCTACATTGCAGACATTAAAAAAAAAAAAAAGAAAAAATCACTTGCCATTGCATGGCAACCCTTCTCCAATATTCTTGCCTGGAGAACCCCATGGACAAAGGAGCCTGGTAGGCTAGAGTCCATAGGGTCCAAAGACACAGACGCGACTGAAGCAACTTAGCACACACAGACGCTTGGACTTGTCAGTGACTGCCTTTTTACCTCTATTCTTTTGTAACCTCTGGATGTTTTGGATGAAATTTGACCTTTGCAATCCAGCACAATGTTTGCCCTCAGTCAGATGGCAGCTGGAAAAACAGCACCTGGTACAGAGGACTGGGGAAAGTTTGGGAAATTTAAATGTGGACTGGGGATTAGAAATGTTAAGGAACACACGATTACTCTTGTTCACTGTGAAAACAATGTAAGAATACATAAGAAATATACTAATTTACTTAAAAGCATGAATAATAAGGTACTTAGGATCCAAGTTACACACTTTTTCAATTGACTACTTTTTTTTTAAAGCAAAAACAGCATATATCACAAAGAAAATTTAAAATTGAAATACAGATGCTTATTTCACTGTATTCTGAAATATGTGTGCAGAAAATTTGTGCAAAGTAGGGGGAAAATTGAGATCTCCTTTCTTGGTGTACCTTTTCAACACAAAGGGGCCAAGAAAATTAAAGGCCATGAAAATGTTTCTTAGGATTAAGATAGTGAAAGTTACTAAAACATGGAGCACAGCAATATAATAAAAGACTTCCCACCCAAAATTAGAAGAAGGAAAAAAATTATAAAGATCAGAGCAAAAATAAATAAAAAAGAAATGAAAGAAACAATAGGAAAGCTCATGCATGTTTTTCAAAAGTAAACAATACAGCCACATGGCAAAATAAAGTCATCAAGCAAATGTTTCAGTTCAGTTCAGTCACTCAGTCATGTCCGACTCTTTGTGACCCCATGAATCACAGCACGCCAGGCCTCTCTGTCAATCACCAACTCCCAGAGTTTACCCAGACTCATGTCCATCGTGTCGGTGATGCCATCCAGCCATCTCATCCTGTCATCCCCTTCTCCTCCTGTCCCCAATCCCTCCCAGAATCAGGGTCTTTTCCAATGAGTCAACTCTTTGCATGAGGTGGTCAAAGTATTGGAGTTTCAGCTTCAGCATCAGTCCTTCCAATGAATACCCAGGACCAATCTCCTTTAGGATGGACTGATTAGGGAGATGCAAAACATACATCTTCCAGATATGACTTTGCACAATACCTATACAAGTACAGAACAAAGAGAACTTGGGAACGTTTTTATGTGGGACAAAAAGCAAAGTAGTGGAGAGGGGTGGAACATTCCTCCAACAAACCTCCTTAGGACTTAGCATTAGGTATCTAAATGCAAGACATCATAATAAAGAACTTTTATAAGAATTCAAAATATGAAATTTCAAAGAAAATTCCTAAGTTCTTTAAGGAAATGTGATTTTATATATATTCCCTCAGCCTCTTTCTCAAAAGATGCTCATCCTCCTACCCATCCCAGACCCTGATTCCAAACTCTTGTTTTTGGCCATGAAGAAGTGTTTAGTTTTATAGAGTAAGATTTATCATTTTTATCTTTTTGGCTTTTGGGACTTCTGTCATGTTTTTAAAGGCTATCTTAATTTTATTCCAAGTAATTTATGTATTTTTATTTTCCCAAGGCAAAAGCAATAAATATGTCAACATTGCCTTCCTCCTCCTCATCCAGTATTTATTACATCCCACGTGCAGCACCACCATCTTGCTCAACTGCAGTGCCTCCACATCTGTTGCCCTGTATCAGGCATCATTACAACAGACTTCAGTCAAGAATCAGACTTAATTAAAAATTGCTTTCAATCTTGTCCTGGGGTATATACTATTGAATTTCCTCATGGCTAAATTTATATATTTAATTTACGCTTAAATACATTTTGCTCCTAAATAGCAATAAGACAAACTACCGCCATAGACCCTTTGTCCTATAAGACTTAACATCACAACCACAAACTATGTTGCACAGAAACAATTATTTAATTTAAGGGGGTACCCCTTATCATATTAGAATCAATTTCTGTCAAAATTATGTGATTGATGTTTAAATATAACTAACATATGTAGAATGAGATGATAATAAATGTGTGACGTTTCATTTCCAGCACTTGAAATTCATGTAGCTTTCTTCTTACTTGTGCAAGAATTACCTATATGGATCCTGAATTATGGAAAATCTGCAAAGATGTTCCTTGTATTTTTTGAAGGTCTTGGATTCATGCTTAAGGACTGGTGAGTTGAAAGGGCACAATGAAGAGATAAATATGCCTCAGGTTGAGATGCATTTCCAATGCTTGATCTCCTCTTTCCCTTAAGCAGAATGGGGTAAATATAGAATAAGATTACAATAAAAAATGTTTGGTTATCTTTAGGTGAAAGTTTTTGTGATGTTAAAAAATGAATAGTAAAGAGAAACGTATTCAGTTTATTCTTTTCTCATGGATTTCTTTGAGCTTGGTACTCCAGCATGCTGTTTCAAACTGGCATTACTGAACTGTCTTTCTACTTCATTTTTGAAGAATTAAAGATCCTTATGGGTGTAAAAGACTATGTTTTATCAAAATTCACCATGTTGTCAGAATAAAATAACCTGTTAGAAAATAACATTGCAAAAAGAATTAACCTGTTAGCAAACAGCATTGACAAGAGCAATGAGGCTGTTAATGAAGATGTGGTGTTGATATTAACACTCCCTCCCACCACTCCACTTCTATGTCTGAGAATATCTGCCCAAAACAGAAGAACTTAAGTGCAGCACTGGGCTCTTTCTCAACCTGTTAACAAGGCTTACTGCTTCTCCCACAACCCTTAGGACAAACTTTTAGAATCATTCTAAGAGCTTGATGATGAGCACATTTCATCATGTAGTGAGATGTCTTGTGTTGGCCTTTGGTTTGCTCACACAGATGTGTCCAGTTGCTAGGAGCAATGGGAAGACTGGACAAACATTTGTTACAGTTGATTTCATCTCAATCATCTGCTTGAGCATCCTGTAGACAGCAGGAACCAGCAGCATCATCAGGTACCACCTATGACCAATTCTCTTATGTTAAACGTGAAGCTTAGATACAGCCTAGGTCTAACACTCAGGTGGTAGGAGAGCCTGAAGGAGAATCTAGTCCCCTGACCTGGGGACAAGATACACCCCTAGCCCCAGTCATTTCCTCAAAAGCCTCATTACTGTAGCATTCCATATATGGTACCTATCATAACAACAGATAACGGTATTTTTTAAAATTCATTTTCAATTGGAAGATAATTGCTTTACAATGTGTTGGTTTCTGCTGTACAGCAATGTACACCATAAGCATACATATATTCTCTCTCCCTTGAACCTTCCTCCCTATCCTCTAGATCATCATGGAGTACTGGCTTGAGCTTCCTGTATTATACAGCAATTTCCCACTAGTTACATGATGCCTCTCTTTGCTTGAGCATTCTGGGAAGGTCCTGGGTAAGAATGATAGAGTGATGGAGTAAGAATGATAGTGTCCATAGGGGCCTTGCACAGGCTCAAGGGCTCTGGTGAACTTGGATTTCACCATGGCCTGGTTTGCATCATCAGACTTCAGGTTCCTAGTGAGCAGCACCTTGGGTTGTATGGATACACTGATTTTGCAGCCCTTTTGCTCAGCAGAATACTTGTCCATAGAGACCTGAGCTAATATTTGGTACTCAGAGTCCTGGGCTGAAAGTTAGCAGCATACTTTAATGTCAAATATCCTTGTTTTAAGATTTTTTTTTTTTTTTGATGTGGACCATTTTAAAAGTGTTTAGTTAATTTGTTACATTATGTTTTGGTGTTTCGGCCACAAGGCACCTAGTACTTGGCTCCCTGACCAGGGATTGAACCTGCGCCTCTTGCATTGGAAGGTGAGGTCTTAACCACTGGGCAACCAGGGAAGTCCTATATGCCCTTGTTTTTAAAATGCATAAGACTTTCTTTAACTGCAGAGGGAATGCAAACTTTCTGGACCTCTGTGAAAAATAGGCTCAAGCTTAGGAAATAACTGACTCCTGCTTTGCATAGTTATTTAGTTGGAAAAACAGGCACGTTTTCCTAAGGCATTAGAAATAGTATTACCCTTAACTGTCAGAAATTATGTTTTTGATTCCACTTTGCATACAACACGTCAGCCATACGTGTGCTTAGTTAAGGGTTTAGGGAAGTCGCAATTGTGAAACAGAAATGTCCAGAAGAGGGCTCCAAAATTCAAAAGATGCAAAAAGATTTCCTGAACAATGAAACAATATTTAAAAGAATATAGAAAGGTCCATTGTGAAACCCAGAGGTCTCTCTTTCTGTTCTGCTTCCTTGTGGTGAAGAAAGTACAAGTTCACTAAGGAGGCTGAATGGTGTGCTGGCCTCCAAAAACAGTGCAGAGTTGTTTTGGAAAGACACCCTCTGGCTGCTGAACAAATACAATTTGCCTGTGAACCTTACATTAAAAATAACACTAGATGAAATATTGTACAACTTATGCTTAAGGGGACTTTTGGATATAGGGTTATGTTCACTGACAGATTTTAGCTTTAGAGAAATTTTATATTAATTTTGGTTAGAATTTGTATTGACAGCCTCTTCTAACATTTTAATTATGTATTTTTTTTTCTGCTCCTAGAACTCTCAAGCAAGGAGCTTATATATATTATCACATAAAGATACACTGATATCAATAACAATTTGAAAGATAACCTATGATGTCTAGATTGTCAAAAAATAAGAACCTATTTTTAGGGGAAATAAGAATCTCACAATTTAGCTAACTTTAATTTTGATATATTCTCTTTCTGTATTTTTAAATAGTAACATGTTTATTCCTTGTAAATAAATGTATTGCTTTCCTATCTATGTTTGCATAAGCAAAGCTTCAAATGGTTACTCTGCTAAATAGGACATAGTTCTTGGGTTTCTCTTTACCTTGTAAAAATCAAACTTTGAGGAATTTATTTTTACAGATTTTCTCAGGTTTTTACATTTTATTTTAATCTACCTATTTAGACCAGAGTCAGGTTCAATTCATTTTAATTGAGAGAATGCTTTCCAGAACAAGAATTACCAATATTTATTTAGTGCTTTCTATATTCCAGAATACCGCAAGCTATGTTCTTTAATCTTCAGAACAAGTCTGTGTTCAGAACATGTGTGTGTCCTCAATCATGTCTGACTCTTTGCAGCCCTATGGACTGTAGCCCATCAGGCTCCTCTGTGCATGGGGCTTTTCATGGAAGAATATTGGAATGGGTTGCCACTTCCTTCTCCAGGGGATCTTCCCAGCCCAAGTACTGAACCAGTCTCTAGCATCTCCTGACTTGCAGGCAGATTCTTTACCACTGAGCCACCTAATCTTCAGAACAAGTCTAAGGCAACCTTATTAATCCATTAACCTCATATTACCCATTTACCCAGCTCATGCATATGCAACCTGAATGTAAGAATGTCTGCTCAACCCCAAAGCGCATTCCTGTAACCACCATGGTATGTTTAAATTATTTGAGAAAGCTGTGTTTATAGATCTTCAGATAATTTGATACAAATTATAATTTAAATGTTTTCTATTGATTTGCCTTTCAGTTTTGATATTCCACAGGAGGAATATGTCCATAGCACACTCTCACTTCTCAGGAAACCACAGTTCTTGGCGTAGAAACTTTATAACTTTTTTATAATTAAATTTATTTATTTTTAATTGAAGGATGATTGCTTTACAATATTCTGTTGATTTCTGCCCAATATCAACGTGAATCAGGTATAGGTATACCTATGTCCCCTCCCTCTTGAACCTTCCTTCCACCTCCCTCCCCACTCCCTCCCCATCCTACCCCTCTAGGTTGTTACAGAGCCCTGGTTTGAGTTCCCCAAATCACACAGCAAATTCTCATTGGCTATCTATTTTACATATGGTAATATGTTTCCATGTTGCTCTCCATGCATCCCTCTCCCCTCCTTCCTCCCCCACCCTCATGTCCATAAGTCTGTTCTCTAAGTCTGTGTCTTCATTGCTGCCCTGCAAATAGGTTCATCAGTACTATCTTTCTAGATTCCATATATATATGTTAACATACCATATTTGTTTTTCTCTTTCTGACTTCAGTCTATATAATAGGCTCTGGGTTCATCCACCTCATTAGAACTGGCTCAGATGCATTCCTTTTTATGGCCGAGTAATGCTGGGAGGGATTGGGGGAAGGAGGAGATGGGGACGACAGAAGATGAGATGGCTGGATGGCATCACTGACTCGATGGACGTGAGTCTGAGTGAACTCCGGGAGTTGGTGATGGACAGGGAGGCCTGGCGTGCTGCGATTCATGGGGTTGCAAAGAGTCGGACACGACTGAGTGACTGAACTGAACTGAACTGAATATTGCATTGTATATACGTACCACATCTTCTTTATCCATTCATCTGTTGATGGACACCTAGGTTGCCTCCTTGTCCTAGCTATTGTAAACAGTGCTGCCATGAACACTGGGGTACATGTGGCACAGAAACTTTAAGTGCATAAGTTGATACCCCACCTTGTGTCAGTAGTTTCCCTCTAGATTTAATAAGACATGAAACTGTTGCCCTGTGCTGTCACCCATGCCAGGCTCTGAACATCAAACACCTGGTCACTGGTATTACTATTTTCTAACAAGCAACTCCAAGCTCTCTGGAGATTACACAGTTAAAGTGTATTTCTTGCCCACATTCTAGTCTATAACCATATAAGTGACCAAATGACTTGATATTCCTGGTACTTCTTTTCCAAGGGGTCACTCATGCATCTGGATTCTTTATGTAAAGAAAAAAATATATAATCCCCCCTCTTTCTTACTGCTGTCTTTTTGTTTCATCCAATGAAAACAAGTGTGTAAGTCATTGCAGACTTGGCTTGAGTATAAATGCAGCTCATTGCAGTTGTTCTCTGCTCCTGAGTCTCCATGCTGTATCTAATGTTGAAAGTTTTTTCTGACGTGTAATGTTTACTCCATGCTAACCTCCCTTTTAGCAATGCATTTGTATTCTGTACAACAGTTTGCACCTCTAAAAGCTGACAGAAGTAACACAAAGGATCTGGTAGTGTATAAAGATCAACAGGTATTTAGGGACTCATACCAGGAGTACTGGGCAACATGTTTGGGATTAGGACAAGGAAGACATTAGCATTGGAGGCATGGTGTGATCCCAGAGGATCTGAAGAGTTTGGAATGTCCATGGTCAACAGCTCCAGGGCAGCCTTTCTCTAACACTGGGACTCATTCAGCATATCTCACTCAAGCAGACATCCCCATGTGCTTAAAGTGGCTTGCTGTGTATATCATGTGCACCATCTAACATAACCTTGGACACAGGGAAAGAAGGCTCCCATTAAACCATGGTAGTGAGTGGTCATCATCAATGTTAGGTTAGTGGTGCTGGAAAGTCATCTGTCCTGTGGCTGTGGAGAATGGAATGAAAAATTAACCCCTCCAAGAGGGGCTGAGGGCTGGGCCAGTGAGGGACAAAATGTGCAGAATTGAGGAAGACAGTTTGGGGACAGCCTTTTCTTTGTCCAGTGTCTCTTCCTCAAACTGAAGGGTAAGCAAAATTTGTTGAGTGCTAACGGCCACTGCTATTCAATGTAAAAACCAGTTAATCTTAAAGGAAATCAACCCTGAATATTTATTGGAAGGACTGATGCTAAAGCTGAAGCTCCGATATTTTTGCCACCTGATGTGGCTGACTCATTGGAGAAGACCTTGATGCTGGGAAAGATTGAAGGCAAAAGGAGAAGGGGTGACAGAGGATAAGATGGTTAGATAACATCACCAACTCAATGGACATGAATCTGAGCAAACTCTGGGAGACAGTGGATGACAGAGGATCCTGGCATGCTGCAGTCCATGGGGTCACAAAGAGTCAGACATGACTTAGCAACTGGACAAGAACAACTTCAATGTAAAGAGTGATATTTCTTCCCATCAAAATACCATGGGCTTGTCTCTTGCAATCTGTCACAGAAGGTTGCATTGGTCACTCAGTTCTTAGAGATTTAAAGATAATTTCAAAATGATTATAGCAAGTGACAGCTGTTGTTGGATGCGCTGTCACTGGTTGATGTGCTTATGAATCTCAGATGATGATCACTTGACTCTCCAGACTTAATTACTGGGTTGTTTTGGATTTGTCTGTGTTCTGGGATGTGTGTAGGTATGTGTGCTGTATTGAATCTGAGTGTTCCTAACTGTGACTGCTGTATGCTTGAGCCTGATTCAGCACAAGCTGGGAGGCTGGAGGGCTGTCCGGGGAAGGACTCCAAGGTGGTATGGACATGGTTTTCTGGTCAATAATCATAGAGAAACCCAGTTAGTAGTTTTTCTGGGGTCTTTATCTAAAAACAAGGTTTGAGTTTTGCATTTATTATTATTTTAAATTCAAGCTGCTCAAGGACTCTTACCTTAGATAGCTTCTCCAACTTTTGTTAATTTATATTTAGGTAGAAGTCACTTAGCAAAAAACACCCCACCATGAAGCACTTTGAGCTAACTCCAAGAAATAGTGAATACCTGGCATGCTGCAGTCCATGGGGTCATAGATCTGGTCAAGACTGAACAACTAAAAAACAACAGTGAAGCACTTATATTTAAGGAAAGTTGCAAATTTTCCTCAAATACTGTTGGCTTACCATCTCTTTTCTGCTTCCCCTGTGGGAGTCAGTTTCCATGTGTGAAGTGTTTTGCTTTAAATTCTTTTATGTTTTTCAGTTGCTTGATATTGTTTTTTCTTTTAGTCAGTGAAATTCAGATCATTTCCCCAATGCTTACCTAATATTAAAACACATTGTTTCAGGTGATAAATGTGAGATTTTGTTCTTAGCCTGTACAAAATATTTAATGCACTTTGTGTCCATTTATCAAGGGAGACTGGGTCACTTTCTCTCTTGGGACCATAGTGAGAGTCTTCTGCAAACTGCTTATAGTTCCTCAAGTCAACCTCTAACCCCATTGCTTGTACAGTATAGTATTTCCTTCTCAGGAACCCTCTCCTTCTCGTATACCTGTCCAGTTCCTGCCCATCCTTCATGTCTCAGGGCAGGCATCACCTCCCTGGGGAAGGCCTGCCTGGGAGGGAGGGAGGGAGCAGCCTGGCTCCTTCTCACCCCTCTGCCTCCCATGCTAACACACACCATCATCCCGGTCACTTTCTTTATAAATAAAGATGACAGATCCTATGTTTATTTTTACTATTTTATTTTTTAAATTATGTATTTATGCCTGCACTGGGTTTCATTGCTGCACTCAGGCTTTCTCTAGTTGCGGTGAGTGAAGATTACTCTTCATGGGTGGTGCAGTGATTTCTTTGTTGCAGAGCATGGCTCTAGGTGCTCAAGCTTCAGTATTTGTAGCTCATGGGCTTAGTTTCTCCACAGCATAGGGGATCTTCCTCGACCAAAGATAAAACCTGTGTCCCCGGCACTGGCAGGCAGATTCTTAACCACTGGACCACCAGGAAAGCCCCCATCCTGGTCACTTTGACTCAGGCCTGATTGTATGCCTCTGCCAAGATGTTGTAGCTCCAGGGGACAAGGCTTTGTCCTTCTGTCCCCCTGCCCAGTTGGAGCCTGGCACATGATAGAG
The DNA here is from genome assembly GCA_006410935.1 of Redunca redunca. Lineage (NCBI taxonomy): Eukaryota > Metazoa > Chordata > Mammalia > Artiodactyla > Bovidae > Redunca > Redunca redunca. The sequence goes on from SJYQ01001354.1 coordinate 422,215, forward strand.
AACAGATATCTTTGGATGGGTGAGCTGAATGATGAAGAGGAAGTTGTCTTGAGAGTTTTATGGTACCCGGAGAAATCTCACTCCTTGGCCAGGCCCAAACTTGCTTTCTGCCTTCACCAGAGTATAGTGTTTGATCTTAGCCCATTCTACTCAGTCTAGCCTTCAAAACTCTCCATCATCTCAACTACTGCACCTATTTCTTATGCATTCTCTATTCCAATAAAGCATTTTTCTCATGGTTATATGAACAAGATGCATTTTCATTTTCCTTCTAGTCTTTACATATGTTGTTCCTTTTCACAGGAAGTCTATCCTTTTCTCTGATGCTAAACTGTTTTTTAAAGACTTTTAAAGTTTAGAATACATTTGTATTTACAGGAAAATTACAAAGATGGTACCAAGTGTAGTGAAAAGCTGACTCATTTGGAAAGACCCTGATGCTGGGAAAGATTGAGGGCAGGAGGAGAAGGGGACAACAGAGCATGAGATGGTTGGATGGCATCACCAACACAATGGACATGGGTTTGGGTAGACTCCAGGAGTTGGAAATGGACAGGGAGGCCTGCTGTGCTGTGGTTCATGGGGTCACAAAGAGTCGGACACGACTGAGCAACTGAACTGAACTGACTGACCAAATGCAGCCTTATACCATTCATCCAGTTTTTCCAAATGTTAATGACCATGTACATTTTGGCCAAAACTAAGATGTCAATAATACAATGCTATTAACTAAAATACAGACTTTATTTGAATTCCATCAGTTTTTCCACTAGTGTACTCTTCTATTCCTGGATGCAGTCCAACTTAGAACATTGCATTTGAAGACATACTTAAAATGATGAAAGAGAAAAACCTATGACTGAGATTACTGTACCCAGCAAGGATCTCATTCAAATATGAAGGAGAAATCAAAAGCTTTATAGACAAGCAAAAGCTGAGAGAATTCAGCACCACCAAACTAGCCCTTCAACAAATGCTAAAGGATCTTCTCTAGATGGAAAACACAGAAAAGGTGTATAAACTTGAACCCAGAATAACAAAGTAAATGACAATGGGATCATACTTATCAATAATTACCTTAAATATAAACAGGTTGAATGCCCCAACCAAAAGACAAAGACAGGCTGAATGGATACAAAAACAAGATCTCTATATATGCTGTCTACAAGAGACCCACCTCAAAACAAGGGACACATTCATACTGAAAGTGAAGGGATGGAAAAAGATATTTCATGAAAAATAGAGACCAAAAGAAAGCAGGAGTGGCAATACTCATATCAGAAAAAATAGACTTTGAAATAAAGGCTGTGAAAAGAGACAAAAAACGTCACTATAATGATTAAAGGATCAATCCAAGAAAAAGATATAACAATTATAAATATATATGCACCCAACCTAGGAGCATGACAATATGTAAGTCAAATGCTAACAAGTATGAAAGGGGAAATTAACAGTAACACAATAATAGTGGGAGACTTTAATATCCTATTCACATGTATGGATAGATCAACTAAACAGAAAATTAGCAAGGAAACACAAACTTTAAATGATACAATGGATCAGTTATACCTAATTGATATCTATAGGACATTTCACCCCAAAGCAGTGAATTTCACCTTTTTCTCCAGTGCACATGGAACATTCTCCAGGACAGATCACGATCGGGGCCAAAAATTTCCAGTTCAGTTCAGTTCAGTTCATTTCAGTCGCTGAGTCGTGTCTGACTCTTTGTGACTCCATGAATCACAGCACACCAGGCCTCCATGTCCATCACCATACCCAGAGTCTACCCAAACTCATGTCCATTGAGTCGGTGATGCCAATCAGCCAACTCATCCTCTGTTGTCCCCTTCTCCTCCTGCCCCCAATCCCTCCCAGCATCAGGGTCTTTTCCAATGAGTCAAATCTTTGCATGAGGTGGCCAAAGTATTGGAGTTTCAGCTTCAGCATCAGTTTTTCCAATGAACACCCAGGACTGATCTCCTTTAGGATGAACTGGTTGGATCTCCTTGCACTGCAAGGGACTCTCAAGAGTATCAATTCTTCAATGCTCAGCCTTCTTCACAGTCCAACTCTCACATCCATACATGACCACTGGAAAAACCATAGCCTTGACTTGTATATTGACCTTTGTTGGCAAAGTAGTGTCTCTGATTTTGAATATGCTATCTAGTTTGGTCATAACTTTCCTTCCAAGGAGTAAGTGTCTTTTAATTTCATGGCTGCATTCACCATCTGCAGTGATTTTGGAGCCCCCCAAAATAAGCTCTGACACCGTTTCCACTGTTCACCCATCTATTGCCCATGAGGTGATGGGACCAGATGCCATGATCTTCATTTTCTGAATGTTGAGCTTTTAGCCAACTTTTTCACTCTCCTCTTTCACTTTCATCAAGAGGCTCTTTAGTTCCTCTTCACTTTCTGACATAAGGATGGTGTCATTTGCATATCTGAGGTTATTGATATTTCTCCTGGCAATCTTGATTCCAGCTTATTCTTCTTCCAGCCCAGCATTTCTCATGGTGGACTCTGCATATAAGTTAAATAAGCAGGGTGACAATATACAGCCTTGACGTACTCGTTTTCCTATTTGGAACCAGTCTGTTGTTCCATGTCCAGTTCTAACTGTTGCTTCCTGACCTGCATACAGGTTTCTCAAGAGGCAGGTCAGGTGGTCTGGTATTCCCATCTCTTTCAGAATTTTCTGCAGTTTCTTGTGATCCACACAGTCAAAGGCTTTGGCATAGTCAATAAAGCAGAAATAGATGTTGTTCTGGAACTCTCTTGCTTTTTCCATGATCCAGCAGATGTTGGCAATATGATCTCTGGTTCCTTTGCCTTTTCTAAAACCAGCTTGAACATCTGGAACTTCACAGTTCACGTATTGCTGAAGCCTGGCTTGGAGAATTTTGAGCAGTACTTTACTAGCGTGTGAGATGAGTGCAATTGTGCGGTAGTTTGGGCATTCTTTGGCATTGCCTTTCTTTGGGATTGAAATGAAAACTGACCTTTTCCAGTCCTGTGGCCACTGCTGAGTTTTCCAAATTTTCTAGAATATTGAATGCAGCACTTTCACAGCATCATCTTTCAGGATTGAAATAGCTTAACTGGAATTCCATCACCTCCACTAGCTTTGTTCGTAGTGATGCTTTCTAAGGCCCACTTGACTTCACATTCCAGGATGTCTGGCTCTAGGTGAGTGATCACACCATCATGATTATATGGGTCATGAAGATCTTTTTTGTACAGTTCTTCTGTGTATTCTNCGTGATATTGAATGGTTTGCCTTGGAAATGAACAGACATCATTCTCTTGTTTTTGAGATTGCATCCAAGTATTGCATTTCAGACTCTTTTGTTGACCATGATGGCTACTGCATTTCTTCTAATGGATTCCTGCCCACAGTAGTAGATATAATGGTCATCTGAGTTAAATTCACCCATTGCAGTCCATTTTAGTTTTCTGATTCCTAGAACATTGACATTCACTCTTGCCATCTCCTGTTTGACCACTTCCAATTTGCCTTTATTCATGTACCTAACATTTCAGGTTCCTATGCAATATTGCTCTTTACAGCATCAACCTTGCTTCTATCACCAATCACATCCACAAGTGGGTATTGTTTTTGCTTTCACTCCATTCCTTCATTCTTTCTGGAGTTATTTCTCCACTAATCTCCAGTAGCATATTGGGCACTTAAATCTAGCTTTGGTAAATTCAAATAAATTGAAATCATTCCAAGCATCTTTTCTCATCACAATCTAGTAGGTTTAGATGTCAACTACAGAAAACAAAAACTATTTAAAATACAAACATATGGAGGTTAAACAACACACTTCTGAATAACCAACAAATTACAGAAGAAATCAAAAAAGGAAATCAAAGTATGCATAGAAATGATTGAAAATGAAAACACAACAATCCCAAAAGTATGGGATTCAGTAAAAGCAGTGCTAAGGGGAATGTTCATAGCAATACAAACTTGCCTCAAGAAACAAGAGAAAAATCAACTAGGGAAACTAGGGAAAAATCAACAAGAGAAAAATCTACTAACCCCAGGGTTGGTAGAAGCAAATAAATCATAAAAATTAGGGCAGAAATAAATGAAAAAGAAACAAAGGAGACCATAGCAAAAATCAACAAAGCTAAAAGCTTGTTTTTGGAGAAGATGGATAAAATAGACAAAGCATTAGCTAGACTCATTAAGAAAAAAAGGGAGGAGAATAAAACAACAATATTAGAAATAAAAATGGAGAAATCACAACAAACAACATAGAAACACACAGGATCATAAGAGACTACTATCAGCAACTATATGCCAATAAAATGGACAACTTGGTAGAAATAGACAAATTCTTAGAAGAGTATAACTTTCCAAAACAGAACCGGGAAGAACTAGAAAATCTTAATAGATCCATCACAAGCACAGAAACTGAAACTGTAATCAGAAATCTTCCAGCAAACAAAAGCTCAGGACCAGACAGCTTCATAGTTGAATTCTACCAAAAATTTAGAGAAGAGCTAGCACCTATCCTACTCAAACTCTTCCATAAAATTGAAGAGGAAGGTAAACTTCCAAACTCATTCTATGAGGCCACCATCACCCTAATGCCAAAACCTGACAAAGATGCCACACACACACATACACACACACACACACACACACACACACACAAATAGAGAACTATAGGCCAATATCACTGATGAACATAGATTCAAAAAGCCTCAACAAAATTCTAGCAAACAGAATCCAACAACATATTAAAAAGATCATACATCATGACCAAGTGAGTTTTATCCCAGGGATGCAAGGATTCTTCAATATTTGCAAATCAATCAATCTGATACACCACATTAACAAATTGAAAGATAAAAACCAGATGATTATCTCAATAGATGCAGAGAAAGCCTTTGACAAAAGTCAACATCCATTAATGATAAAAACCCTCCAAAAAGCAGGAATAGAAGAAACATACCTCAACATAATAAAAGTCATATATGATAAATGCACAGCAAACATCCTCAATAGTGAAAAATTGAACCCATTTCCCCTAAAGTCGGGAACAAGACAAGGGTGCCCACTCTCACCACTACTATTCAACACAGTTTTGGAAGTTTTAGCCAGAGCAATCAGAGAAGAAAAAGAAATAAAAGGAACTCAGATTGGAAAAGAAGAAGTAAAACTCTCACTGTTTGCAGCTGACATGTTCCTCTGCATAGAAAACCCTAAGGACTCCATCAGAAAATTACTAGACCTAATCAATGAATATAGTAAAGTTGCAGGATATAAAATCTACACACAGAAATCCCTTGCATTCCTATAAACTAACAGTGAGAAAAAAGAAAGAGAAATTAAGGAAACAATTCCATTCACCATTGCAATGAAAAGAATAAAATATTTAGGAATAAATCTCCCTGAAGAAACAAAAGACCTATATATAGAAAACTATAAAACACTGATGAAAGAAATCAAAGATGACACAAATAAATGGAGAAATATACCATGTTCATGGGTCAGAAGAATCAATATAGTGAAAATGAGTATACTACCCAAGGCAATTTATAGGTTCAATGCAATCCCTATCAAGCTACCAATAGTATTTTCAGAGAACTAGAGCAAATAATTTCACAATTTGTATGAAAATACAAAAAACAAACAAACAAACAAACAAAACTCGAATAGCCAAAGCGATCTTGAGAAAGAAGAATGGAACTGGAGGAATCAACCTGCCTGACTTCAGACTATACTACAAAGCTACAGTCTTCAAGACAGTATGGTAGTAGCACGAAGATAGAAATATAGATCAATGGAACAAAATAGAAAGCCTAGAGATAAATCCACACACGTATGGACATCTTATCTTTGACAAAGGAGGCAAGAATATACAATGGATTAAAGACAATCTCTTTAATAGATGGTGTTGGGAAAACTGGTCAACCACTTGTAAAAGAATGAAACTAGAACACTTTCTAACACCATACACAAAAGTAAACTCAAAATGGATTAAAGATCTAAATGTAAGACCAGAAGGTATAAAACTCCCAAAACATAGGCAAAACCTTCTCTGATATAAATCACAGCAGGATCCTCTATGACCCACTTCCCAGAGTAATGGAAATAAAAGCAAAAATAAACAAATGGGACCTAATTAAACTTAAAAGCTTTTGCACAATGAAGGATACTATAAGCAAGGTGAAAAGACAGCCTTCAGAATGGGAGAAAATAATAGCAAATGAAGCAACTGACAAAGAATTAATCTCAAAAATATATAAGCAGCTCCTGCAGCTCCATTCCAGAAAAATAAATGATCCAATAAAAAATGGGCCAAAGAACTAAACAGACATTTCTCCAAAGAAGATATAAAGATGGCTAACAAACACATGAAAACATGCTCAACATCACTCATTATCAGAGAAATAAAAATCAAAACCACAATGAGGTACCATTTCACACCAGTCAGAATGGCTGCTATCAAAAAGTCTATAAACAATAAATGCTGGAGAAGGTACGGAGAAAAGGGAACTTTCTTACACTGTTGGTGGGAATGCAAACTAGTACAGCCACTATGGAGAACAGTGTGGAGATTCCTTAAAAAACTGGAAATAGAACTGCCCTACAACCCAGCAATTCTACTGCTGGGCATACACACTGAGGAAACCAGAAGTGAAAGAGACATGTACACCCAAATGTTCATTGCAGCACTGTTTACAATAGCCAGGACATGGAAGCAACCTAGATGTCCATTGGCAGACGAATGGATAAGAAAGCTCTGGTACATATACAATTGAGAATTACTCAGCCATTAAAAAGAATGTATTTGAATTAGCTCTAATGAGGTAGATGAAACTGGAGTCTATTATACAGAGTAACATAAGTCAGAAAGAAAAACATCAATACAGTATAATAACACATATATATGGAATTTAGAAAGATGGTAACGATGACCCTATATGAGAGACAGCAAAAGAGACACAGATGTAAAGAACAGTTTTTCTGGACTCTGGGAGAAGGTGAGGGTGGGATGATTTGAGAGAATAGCATAGAAACATGTATATTATCATATGTGAAACAAATTGCCAGTCTAGTTTTGATGCATGAGACAGGATGCTCAGTGCTGGTGCACTGGGATGACCCTGAGGGATGGGATGGGGAGAGAGGTGGGAGGGGGGGTTCAGGATGGGGAACACATGTACACCCATGGCTGACTCATGTCAATGTGTGGCAAAAACCACTACAATATTGTAAAGTAATTAGCCTCCAATTAAAATAAATAAATTAAAAAAAAACACATTGTATCTGGTTGTCATATAGCTCCTTTGTTTCCTCTGATCTGAGGCAGTTTCTCAGACTTCCCTTGTTTCTGATGACCTTGAGAAGTACTGGTCAGGTATGCTATAGAGATTCCTTCAATATGAGTTTGTTTTATGTTTTCTCATGTTTGGACTGAGGTTATAAGTGTGGGGGAAGATTACTGTACATGTGAACATTTCCCAGGTGGTGCTAGTGGTAGGGAACTTGCCTACCAATGCAGGAGATGTCAGAGAGGTAGGTTCAAGTCCTGGGTTGGGAAAATCTCCTGGAGGAGGGCATGGCAACTCACTCCAGTGTTCTTGCCTGGAGAATCCCATGTACAGAGGAGTCTGGTGGGTTACAGTCCATGGCATCACAAAGAGTCAGACATGACTGAAGAGACATAAGTCAATCAGTCAGGGGGTCCATGATAGTAAGATGTCATTGGCGATATTATCCTTGATCCAATACTTTGACCACCTGATGTGCAGAACTGACTCATCTGGAAAAGACCCTGATGCTGGGAAATACTGAAGGCAAGAGGAGAAGGGGAAGACAGAGGATGAGATGGTTGGATGGCATCACCAACTCGCTCTGGGAGTTGATGATGACAGGGAAGCTTGGTGTGCTGTAGTCCATGAGGTCACAAATCGTCGGACATGACTGAACAACTGAACTGAACTGATACTTGATCATCTGGCCAAGGTAGTGTTTTCCAGGTTTCAGTTCAGTTCAGTTCAGTCGCTCAGTCGTGTCCGACTCTTTGTGACCCCATGAATTGCAGCATGCCAGGCCTCCCTGTCCATCACCAACTCCCGGAGTTCACTCAGACTCACGTCCATCGAGTCAGTGATGCCATCCAGCCATCTCATCCTCTGTCGTCCCTTTCTCCTCCTGCCCCCAATGCCTCCCAGCATCAGAGTCTTTTCCAATGAGTCAACTCTTCACATGAGGTGGCCAAAGTACTGGAGTTTCAGCTTTAGCATCATTCCTTCCAAAGAAATCCCAGGGCTGATTTCCTTCAGAATGGATTGGTTGGATCTCCTTGAAGTCCAAGGGGCTCTCAAGAGTCTTCTCCAGCACCACAGTTCAAAAGCATCAATTCTTTGGCATTGAGCCTTCTTCACAGTCCAACTCTTGCATTCATACATGACCACAGGAAAAACCATAGCCTTGACTAGATGGACCTTAGTCGGCAAAGTAATGTCTCTGCTTTTGAATATACTATCTAGGTTGGTCATAACTTTTCTTCCAAGGAGTAAGCGCCTTTTAATTTCATGGCTGCAAACACCATCTGTAGTGATTTTGTTTAGTCACAGTAAAATTATTTCTCTCTCTCTCTGTTCTTTCCCTTTCTGTTCTTTGGAGGCAACTTGCTAAGTCAGCTTATTACTGAAGTTGAGAAGAGGTGGTGGTGGAAGGAATTAAACATCACCTCCTAGAGGAGGTAGAGTGCATATTTTGTAAAAGTTTTTGCTGTTCTCATCTCATTCCCATATATTTTAAGGTAATTTCTTAGTGGTCACCATTAAAATTATGATTAACATACTTAGTTATAATGATCTAATTTGAATTCATGTCATTTAGCTTCAGTAGAATACAAAATTTCTGATCCTATATAGCTCTGCTTCCTCTTATGAAATTACTGTCTAAAATTACATTTTTATACATTGTATACTAAGATAGATTTGTAATTATTGTTTTCTGCAAACAGTAAGAGTCATATAGGAAATAAAATGAAGAGTTATAAGCCAAAAATATAATATATTGATGTTTAAGTTTACCTATGTAATTATCTTTGCTAGAGTTCTTTCTTTGTATGGTCTGAAGTTATTGTCTAGTGTCTTTTCATTTCAACCTGAAGAACTTCCTTTGGCATTTCTTGTAGGAAAGTGAATAAACAATAAACTCCTTCAGCATTGTTTGTGTAGGAATGTTTTCAATTCTCCTTCATTTTTGAAAGACAGTTTTGTCAGCCATAGAGTTTTTGATGACAGTTTTTCCCCACTTCAGCACTTAAAAAATCACATTGTATTCTTTTTTGGCCTTAAAGGTTTCTGATGAGAAAACTACCATTAATCTTGAAGATCTATTTTCCTTGATGGGTTCCTTTTTTTCTATTACTTTTGAGATTCTCTTTTTATCATTGGCTTTTGACAATTTATTTGTAATCTATCTCAGTGGGGACCTCTTTGAGTTTATCCTACTGGGGTTCATTGAAGTTACTGAATATATAAACTTTTGTCTTTTACCAAATTTGGAAAGCTTTTAGTCATTATTTATTTCAAATGCTGTGTCTGTTCCTTTCTCTTTCTTCTCTTTTTGGGATGTCTGTCATGTATACTTTGGTACACTTGTCTCAAGAGTTTCTTAAGGTCTGTTCATTTTTCTTTATTTTTCTTCTTCTTCCTCTCAGAGGAGTAATGATCGAATCATTGAGTAATTGATAATTTCAATTGTTCTATCTCTAAGTTCACTGATTCTTTCTTCTGCCTGCAAAAATCTACTGTTGAAATACTTTAGTTTTTTCACTCCACTTTTTTTTTAGCTTCAGAATTTGTGTTTGTTTTATTTTGATACTATTTACATATTGATATTCTCTATTATTTTCATACATCAGTCTCCTGATTTCCTTTAATTCCTTGAGCATATTTAAGACAATTGATTTAAAGTCTTTGTCTAATATGTCCAATGTTTGTGGTTCCTAAGGAGGTAATTCCAGATATTTCCTCTGTGAATGTTCCACATTGTCTTGTTTTGTTATTATTTTTTTTTTTTTTGGCATGCTTTATAATTTTTTGGTTGTTGTTGGAAATCACATTTTGAGTGATATAATGTGATAATTTAGAAAATTATATTTTTCTCTTATTTAGGATTTCTTTTTGTTTTTGTTATAGGCTTTAGCTGTTAGTATCGTAACTTTTCTAGACTATGTTTGAGAGTCTGTGTAATTTTTCATTTTTTGTTTTCAGTTTTTAAAGTTTCTGTTCCATTAGTTTTTCTTCAGTAGTGTTTTGAGACATGTTTTAAATGACAGGAGAGAGACTGGGAGAGAAGAAGAAGAAAAAGAAGAGGAGGAGGAGGAAGAAAAGGAGGAAAAATGTAGAAGAGAGGGAAAGAGAAAATAAAAATTTTTCTAACCCATTTTTAAAATAAATTGGTTCTGTGTTGAGACATTCCTTTGATTCTTATCCAGTTAGTTTCCAATTTTGTTTTAACTTTAACTTCAGCCAGAGGTGAAAATTAAGAGTCTTTTAAGGTGTTTTCTAAGCATAATAATTGCCCTGAGCATGTGTACATCTTCCTATATTTCCTTATTATTGTTGTTATTTAGTTGCTAAACTGTGTCCAACTCTTTGTGACCCCATGGACTGTAGCCCACCAGATTCCTCTGTCCGTGGGATTTCCCAGGCAAGAATACTGGAGTGAGTTGTTCTTTCCTTCTCCAGGGGATCTTCCTGACCCAGAAATCAAACCCACATCTCCTGCGTTGGTAGGCAGATTCTGTATCTCTGAGCCACCAGGGTAGCCCATATTTCCTTATTCATGCATGCTTTTAAACATTGCAGTTTCCCAAAGAGACTCTCTTCCTAGATCTTCCTTCCAGTCTATCAGTGCTTTATTTTTTGGTCTCAAAATATATTTTTTCCCCAGGTGGCCATGTGCTGTTCATCTACCTTATTGAGTTTTTAAGTAGTGCTTTGAGTGATTTTTGAGTTCAGCAAAACAAGGACAAGTGCCTTTGTATGTCCTTCAGCTACCACAGACTGGTTAAAATAGACAAAAACATTTTGATAATATTGTGTTCTGTTCTCTTTAGGACTAAGGACTAGAGTCCTAGATTGAGAGTATGAGTTATTATGTTTAATACTTTGGTCAAACCAGGGAAGGGATTGGGAGGAGGGCAGTTTAAAACTACCAAATATATACTTCTTTCTTTACCTCTTTTTCTGTATTCCAAAGAGTGCAATATGCATCTTTAACTCACTTTATCCTATCTTTAAATAATATTATTGATATATAACTTTATAGGATAGTAAACTTACAATAAAACAATCCCACTTGCTCACATTCTGGCCCTGTGTGCCATTGGACCATATATTTTACTTCAAACTTAGATAGAAACTCCCAAGTACAATTTTATTGTTTTCACTTTAAACAATAAAATATCATTCAAAAAATTTTTGAGAATAAAATGAAAAATAAAACAATTCATAAAACTATCTACTTATTTACCATTCCTAGATCTGTTTCCAACTGATATACTTTCACATCAGCTTGACAAACTTATTTATAATTTCTTAAAATGCAGAATTCCTAAAGGAATTCTCTTAATATTCATGTATTTGAAAATGTTTATTTTAATTCAACTTTGAAGAGTTTTTGTGCTGAAAATTGAATTTTAAGTTGACTTTTTTCTTTTAATATTTTAGAAATGTCACTCTTTTCCCTTCTGACTTACATTGTTTCTGAGATGCTCAGCTACCGTTTTTCATAGTTGGTTTTCTGTATTTTAAATCTTTTTCCTCTATACTTGCTTTTAGAAGTTTTTCTTAATATTTGCTTTTTTTTTTT
>SJYQ01001354.1:441551-469456 GCA_006410935.1 Redunca redunca
GGATATGAGACTTGAAAATGAGAAAAAGAAGACTCACAGGTGACAGATGTACCAAGAGAAAAATAGAATGGCTTAAACTTAGGACAAATGATCAGGAAAAATGAAGATAAATAAGACCACTGCAAAGATCTAAAATAAAACCAAGTTCATAATGAGCAAATCAAGAGAGGAGATGTCATAACACACAATGATACTCATTCACTGTCCTCAAAGTGCCAGTTCTGAACCATCTTAGAGAAGTTAAAGTATTCAAGTGGCTGTAGAAAATGGAGATGTGCTTCTGATGGTTTTCTGTTAGTTTTTCCTGGAGAGCCGAGACTATCCTTATGAGCCTCTATTGCTCTCTAGGTAGGAAAGCTTTCACTACCTGCTTACCCTGATGTCTTTGAAGTGTTGGGGAAAAAAAAACCTTTATGCTTTCTGTTTGAAAAACCAATAAAGAAAATTAAATTCCTGCCATAAAACTAACAGGAGAGTCAAACTGATTTTAGGATTTTTGTTTTTTCCCTTTTATTTTATTTATTTTATTTTTTAAATTAAGTGGCACTAGTGGTAAAGAATCTGCCTGCCACAGCAGGAGAAGTGAGAGACACTGGTTCTACCTCTGGGTTGGGAAGATCCCCTGGAGGAGAGCATGGCAACCCACTCCAGTATTCTTGCCTGGAGAATCCCATGGATAGAGCAGCCTGGCAGACTGTGATCCATTGGGTCGCAAAGAGTCAGACAGGACTGAAACGACTGAGCATATGCATGCATAGTTGATTTACAATGTTGTGTTATTTACTGCCATATTACAAAGTGATTCAGTTATACAGATATACACATTCTTTTTAAAAAATATTCTTTTACATTATGATTTATCATAGCATATTAGACACAGTTCTCTGTGCCATACTGTAGGACTTTGTTGCTTATCCATTCCATATATAAGAGCCTACATCTGCTAACCCACTTTATCCCTCTCCTACCCCTTCCACCGTGGCAATCACCAATCTGGATTTTTCTTAATAAGAAATTAATCAATTGTGTATTTCTAAATCATATAATGTGTTTATGAATACAAATAAATCAAGCTGAGAAGAAAAGTGAAGGACCTAGGGGATGGTCAAGGAGACTGCGATTAGTCCTAGGTATGCTGAGAAAGTGCTGTGCTGTGCTTAGTCGCTCAGTTGTGTCCAGCTGGTTCCTCTGTCCATGGGTATTCTTCTGGCAAGCCATGTCTGCCTCCAGGGGATCTTCATAACCCAGGGATCATACCATATCTGCTTGCATCTCCCACATTGCAGTCCGAATCCTTACCCACTGAGCCACTTGGGAAGCCCCAAAGTGTATTGTAATTACCTTAATTTATAATACTTTATTGTTAAAAAGTGCTAGCTATCATCTGAACTTTCAGCCAGTCATCATCATTTGGAGGGTTTTGCATTGATATTGATGGCTGCTGACTGATCAGAGTGGTGGTTGTTGAGGATTGAGGTGGCTGTGACAATTTCCTGACATAAAACAGCAATGAAGTTTGTTACATTGATTAACTCTCTTTTATGAACATTTTCTCTGTAGCTTGTAATGTTTTTGATAATATTTCACTTATAGTAAGACTTTCTAAATTGGAGCCAGTTCTCTCAAAACTTACAATTGTGTTATCAACTAAGTTTTATATAATATTCTAAAACTTTCCTTGTCATTTCAATGATCTTCATAGTACCTTCATCCAGGAGTAGGTTCCGTCTCAAGAAGCCACTTCCTTTGTGCATTTAGGAAGCAACTCCTCATCCATTAAGTTTTAATCATGGGATCTTAGCAATTCAGTCACATCTTTAGGCTTCACTTCTCTTTTGGTTCCCTTTCACCACATCTGTAGTTACTTCTTCCAGTGAAGTCTTGAACTCTTCAAATCACCCAAGAAATTTGGAATCAAATTCTCCCAAACTTCTGTGTATGTTGATATTTTGACCTCTTTTCATGAATCATGGATGTTTTTAACGGCATTTAGAAAGGTAAATCCTTTCCAGAATGTTTTCAATGGATTTTACTTAGATTCATCAGAGGAATCACTATATGTGGCAGCCAGAGCATTACAAAACATGTTTCTTATGTAAGACTTGAAGGTCAAAATTATTCCTTGACCCATGGCTGCAGAATGGATGTTGTGTTAGCCAGCATGAAAACATAATTATTCTCATTGTACATCTCCATCAGAATCTTTGGGTGATCAGGTGCATTTTTAATAAACATTCATATTAAGGGAAATTTTTTCTGAAGAGTAGGTCTCCAGTGGACTTAAAATATTCAGTAAACCATGATTTTCAACAAATGTGCTGTCATTCAGGCTTTGTTGATCCATTTAGAGAGCTCAGGGAGAATCAGTTTAGTGTTATTCTTAAGTGCCCTAAGATTTTTGGAATGGTAAGTGAGTATTGGCTTCAACCAGATGCATTAACCCTAATAAGAGAATCAATCTGTCCTTTGGATCTTGGAAACCAGTTATTGACTTGTATTCTGCATCTATGAAAGTCCAAGATGGCATCTTCTGGCAATAGAAGAATGTTTCATCTACATTAAAACTCTGTTATATAATGTAGCCACATTCATTAATCTTCTTACCTAGAACTTCTGGATAACCTGCCATAGCTTCTACATCAGCACTTTCTGCTTCCTCTTGAAATGTTATGATGATAAAGATGGCTTCCTTCCTGGAGCCTCATGTATCAACTTTTCCTAGGTTTAATTTTTTTTTCTTTTTCTGCAGGTTCCTTACTTCTTTTCACTCTTCATAGAAGTGAAGAGAGTTAGGACCTTGCTCTGGTTGAGGCTTAGGGAATGCTATGACTAGCTTGGTTTTCTATTAAGCCCACTAAAACTTTCTCCATATCAGTAATAAGACTACTTTGCTTTTTTATTTTTTATCATTTATGTGTTCACTGGAGTACCACTTTAAATTTCCTTCAAGAACTTTTTGTTTGCATTCGTAACTTGAGAATGAATCATCAAGGCAGACAAACCTTGGCTGAAGTCCATGCTTTCCTATTAGCTATGTAGCATTGGCATAGAGTGACCAGATGTCCTAATTTACTGAGAGCTGAAGGGATTTCCTGGAAGGAAGAATTTTCAGCTTCTCACACAGCTTCCTCACTAAGCCTAATCATTTCTAGATTTTATTAATATTTAAAGTGAGAGATATGTGACTCTTCCCTTTGCTTGAACACTTTGCTAAGCCACTGTAAGGTTATTAATTGGCCTAAATTTAATATTACCATACCTCAGGGAATAAGGAGGGCTGAGGAGAGGGAGATGGAAGAATGGCCAGTTAGTGGAACAGTCAAACACACACAGCACTCGTCAGTTGTGTTTGCTGTCTTATGCTGTCATGGTTTGTGATGCCCCCTCCAGTCACAATAGTAACATCAGAGATAACTGATCACTGTAACAAATATAAAAATAATTAAGTTTGGAGTATTGTGAGAAGTAGCCAAATATGACACAGAGACACAAGGTGAGCAAGTGCCCTTGGAAAAGGGCATGAATAGACTTGTTGGAGGCAGGGTTTTCACAAACCTTCAACTTGTAAAAAAAAATGCAACATTTGTGAAGCATGACAAAATGAGGTATGCCTGTAATGCTCTTATGATAGACTCCAGAGAGCTCCATGCTCCACTCTCTGTGCTATGTGAGGAAAACCAGAAGAAAGTCTTTTATGAATTGGTAGTGGGATCCCACCAGGCTCCAGATCTCTGTGTACCTTCTTACACTTGCTGTCCTCCACAAGGACTATGAAAAATAAATTTCTGTTGTTTATAAGCCATAAACTTCATGGTATTATAGTATAGCAGCACAAATGGACTAAGAAAGTGAAATCTCTCTTTTTAATCCTTTTCTTGCTCCAAGTGCTGAAATGCCTTCCTTTTCCCACCATCTACCCTCTCAGCATCAATCTGCCCTTAGGTGCTTACTTGCACAAGAGGTTGCTTTGAAATCATTTTGTATTGCTTGGTATCTTCTTTCCTATGTTGTGGAAACTGGACCTGACTAATGCCCTTTGAATAAGATTTTCCTTAAAAAAAAAAATTTTTTTTTAAGAAATTAGCTCATTTAAATGTATATCCTACGTGGACTGCAAGGAGGTCCAACCAGTCCATCTTAAAGGAGATCAGTCCTGGGTGTTCATTGGAAGGCCTGATGCTGAAGCTGAAACTCCAATACTTTCACCACCTCATGCGAAGAGTTGACTCATTGGAAAAGACTCTGATGCTGGGAGGGATTGGGAGCAGGAGGAGAAGGGGATGACCGAGGATCAGATGGCTGGATGGCATCACCAACTCGATGGACATGACTTTGAGTGAATTCTGGGAGTTGATGATGGACAGGGATGCCTGGCATGCTGTGATTCATGGGTCGCAAAGAGTTGGACATGACTGAGTGATTGAACTGAACTGAACTGAACTGATTGACACTATTGAAATCAATTTCTTGTTTAAGAAATCCTTTGAAGGTAGAATACCTATTGAGTCAGTTTAGTGGATTATTTTATATCTAATTGACTCTCTCCTCTTGAATCTGTGAGAGATTCTTGACACTTTTTACACTGCAGTTTTGTATCTAGCAATTTAATTTGAGCCCAAGAGAAGAAGTAACCAAGAACTGAGGTCATTTTAGTGTTGTAATTTTTGACCTTTTAATATGAATATTTTTGAGAATCAGATAAAAATTATGGAATGTGTCACATACAATGAAACTTATTCATCTACACACACTCATCTACAATTGCGTGCAAAATTCCTCAGGTTTTTCAACCCCTTGAATCTGATTCACAAGCTTGTGTTGGAATCTCTAAGAGGGATTTTATGTCTTGGGAGGCAGAACCCAGAACAAAAGGCAGCAGTGATATTTGTGTGACTACTCAATTTTTCTTTATGCTCTTGAGATTATATGCTTTGTTTCCAAAGGAAAAATGAGAGCATATACAACAATGTGCATGTTAAGTCACTTCAGTCACATCCAACTCTATGACCATATGGACTGTAGCCCTCCAGGCTCCCCTGTTGAAGGGATTCTCCAGGCAAGAAAACTGGAGTGCGTTGCCATGCCCTCCTCTAGGAAACCTTCCCAACCCAGGGATCGAACATGTGCCTTTTAGGTCTCCTGAATTGGCAGGCAGATTCTTTATCACTAGCACCACCTGGGAAGCCATATGCAACAATACCAGAGAATATTTATGTCACTTCTTAATATAGAAGAGCCTGATGAAATAGCATCTGAAATGATTTATTTTCTGAGTCAATCATCTGAGTAATTAAAATAATTATAACAACACAAATTGAGAATAACTGGCCTAAATTAAAAAATTAGGGTAGGTGGAAATTGGGGCACCTTAAACAGATAATTCTCCTGAGAGAAGTTATGGCATTAGTATGATAATTGTTGGATAAACTCAAGGAGGGCCATGGAAAGAGATCAGAGATGGGTTACTTGGCAATTGTGGACATTGGCATAGCAATCAAAAGAGCTTCATAAGGACAATATCATTTAAAACTTTCTAAACATTGTCTGGTTTATATTTCCTTCCACCCAAATCATCATCCTTACTGATTTTATTTTGACTAGGTGACTTTTATTTTTAACATGGTATAATTCAAGTATATGATATTGTTGTTACCCCAAAGTCTAGGAAAATTAGCAGCAACTTGTTGTTGTTGTTTAGTTGCTAAGTCATGGTCAACTCTTTGTGACCCCATGGACTGTGGCCTGTCAGGCTTCTCTGTCCATGGGATTTCCCAAACAAGCATACTGGAGTGGGTTGCCATTTCCTTCTCCATGGGTTCTTCCTGAACCATGGATTGAACCCACATCTCCTGCTTGGTAGGCAAATTTCTTTATCACTGAATCATCTTAAGACAAGTGTAAAATCAGATCAAGAAAACATAGCACACAACCGTATGGCTTCAGGATGAGTTACCAGACTGAGAAGGAGGGCAAACCAGTCTTCTCAGCAACTCCACTTTCTAGTCCATTCAACCACCATCTTTCCATTACTCATTCAGAATATTGAGTCTATTTCTTTATTTTACTTTAATAATGTATTTTAACATGGGCTTTACAGTATGTAGGCTTCAGTAGTTGTGGAGCATGGGCTCTTGGGCCCACAGGCTCAGTAATACAGTACAGGCTTAGTTGCTCCATGGCATGTGGGATCCACCTGGACAAGGGATTGAACCCGTGTCCTCTGCATTGCAAGGCAGACTCTCAACCACTAGACCACCAGGGAAGCCCCTCCATTTTTTAAAAAATAATTTTTGCCTCTTTATTGGTAAGTCTATTTGATGAAATGATGTCTTCATATCAGGCTTTAAGCATGATTTATTTTAGTTTTTGAATGTATTTTTCAATGGTTGTTTTGAAGTCTTTGTCTTGTTAAATCTGACATCTGGTTCTTCTCAAAGGCAGTTTCTGTTCCTTGTGTTTTTTTTTTTTTTGCCTGAGTATGTGTCCAACGTTCCCCTTCCTTTAAACCTCTCATACTGTTGTTGAAAGTTGAATATTTTAGGTAATACATTGTAGCATCTCTGGATACTGATTCCCCTCATTACTCTCCTGACTTGTTGCTATTTGCTCATTTGTTTAGTGATCTGCTAAGATTTTTTTGAAGTCTGTTTTTCCACAGTGTGAAGCAGTGTGAAGCCTCAGAAGGTCCATGAAGTTTCTCATGATGTCAATTGGGAAATGGACTTTGTATGTTGGATATACTACTAACATTTTTCTTACATAATTAAAAAAACCTAGAAATATAAGTTTTTAGTATTTCTATTTTTCTTTTAATATCCTAAACATGTTCCTTTAAAAAAAATAGCATCATTTTTTTTTAAGATCATGATTTTTAATGGCTGCTCTTTTACCCTATGTTGGTACAACCAGCTCTCTAGGGAGGCCCTTAACCATTCTTGCTGCTATAATTTTCTGTCTTCTGTGCTCTGCTACCATACTCTCTGTTAGCAGAGTTGTCATCCTAAAGCACAGATATGATCTTTACCAGGATTTTGTTGTATTGATACACAAATGAGTCTGCTGGATATGATGACACATGGCTCATGCTATTCACCTTCAGTGTGCTGCTCCTGAAGGTAGGATGCCGTTCCTAAGCCTTATCATGGCACCTGAGGCCTTCAGGTACTACCCCAAGACTTTTTTACTAATGAATCATTTCTACCTGTATAAGCGTTTGCTCTCCCTTGTGCTCCCCTGAATATTCTTGCCTCTGTGCTGTGCTTTTGCATTATGCCACTACAAATTCTTATCTCCCTTCTGTTAGAGAGTTACTTTTACAGACATGTCCCTGGGGCTTCCGGCCAAATATTCTTCTTTCTTCCCCATACTAGAGGAGGTCTTTGTGATGAGTATTTTCTAGGGAGATTTGTGCTCCAAGAAAATTATCACTTTAGATCACTGTATTCATTTAGTAATTACTTTAGACATCTGATCATTTTCTCCTATTTCCTTCTGTGTGTGTGTGGTTTTTTTTTTGTTGTTGTTAAAGGCCTCCTCTGTGCCTGGAAACACCACCCTATGAAAGTGTTGGTATGCCTTTCACACAGATTAATCATGTAGAGAAATGGTCCTACGATAATTTTCTTCCTGGGGCAATCATTGTGGCTTTTCAAATGTAATATTCCTTGTGTTTCATTAATTAAAACATGAGAAGTGTTTTATTCTTTTAAAAAGAACTTGGTTGTCACTCAGAGTTATTTAATTTTTTCAAAAATAAAAACAATGTGGGTATAATATAGGGGTATCAAGCAGTGAGTGTCTCTTCAAAGAAGACAAGAAGCAGGACTCCATGAGACTTGACTGTTTCAGGTATAGATGTGGCAGCTTCTTTTTATGAAACCTGAAGACAGCTTTATTCTATAGACAAAAGGAGAAAAATCTTTAGAGATAGAATTTAACAGGTAACTCTGTATTCATTGAATAAATATGCATAGGACTATGATCCATTGTATGTATCTAGGTGCTCAGTCGTGTCCGACTCTGTGACTCCATGGACTGTAGCCTCCCTGGCTCCTCTGTCCATGGGATTCTCCAGGAAAGAATACTGGAGTGGGTTGCCATTTCCTATTCCAAAGCATCTTCCTGACCCAAGGATCAAGCCCACATCTCTTTCATTGACAGGCAGGTTCTTACTAACTGCACCACGTGGGAGGCCCTGCAATTCATTAGTTTACAGATAAGAATTTGAGTCAGGCTATAAGCCTCCCTCTTTCAGGATCACCTCATAGACTATTTCAAACATGCTGTGTTTGTTTCTGATGTTGGTGGAGAAGGTAGATGTATTAGGAAGAAGGAGCCAATTAGATATTTTGTTACTGCCATGTTGTTACCAAATCCAAGCTTGCTCTACTCGCCTGGATGACAGGCCAATGAATCCAGGAGACAAGGTGTTGAGGCAAGGAAAACGGAAATTAATTCGGAAAGCAGCTGACTGAGAAGATGGCAAGCTAGTGCCTCAAAATAACCATCTATCGAGGTCTGGATGCCAGGTACTTTTATAGATCAGGGAGAAAGAAACAGTGAGAAACTAAAGTCAAAAGGCAGAAAAGAGAAGGAGAGGCAGTGGGGAAATAAAACGAAAAGGTCTTCAGTCTTGCAAAACACCTTCAAGGGAATGGCTAGCCTTTGGAAGGGGTGTGTTAATCTCTTCTATTCAAAGATGGGCAGGGACAAACTATCTCTCCATAAGCTAAACAAAATTCAGAGTCAAGCAGAGGGGCAGGGTCCTCCAGGCAAGCCAGTAAGTATGATTAGAATAACAAGAGCAACAAAAAGCAAGTCAAAGAAATAGTTTCCAATATGGAGTCAGAGTTGACTTCTTCCCTGCAACAGTTTTTAGCAAAATTGACATAAAGTCTTTCCAAGAAAGTTTTCCTTTATTAACTTGACTTAAATGATTTTTTCTCTGACTCTTCTCAGACATCTTAAAAGCCTATGCCATTTTCTCCTTACAAAATATGCTTAAAGGGATTCCCTAAATCATATACACTATTAAAACAGATGTCTTTTGTTTGCCCCTTGGGTGGAAAAATTTCAAATACTACAAGCTTTAGTAACCATCTGATGCCCAATGCCTTAGGTAAAAGCACTTAAATGTAAAGAAGATAGCATACTTTAAAGATGCCTCAGTCAGTTCAGTTCCATTCAGTCACTCAGACGTGTTCGACTCTTTGCAACCCCGTGGACTATACAATCCATGAAATTCTCCAAGCTAGAATACTGGAGTGGGTAGCCTTTCCTTCATCCAGGAGATCTTCCTAACCCAGGGATCAAACCCATATCTCCCGCATTGCAGGCAAATTCTTTACCAGCTAAGCCACAAGGGAAGCCGAGAATACTGGAGTGGGTAGCCTATGCCTTCTCCAGCAGATTTCCCAACCCAGGAATCAAACTGGGATCTTCTGTAGGCAGATTTTTTACCAACTGAGCTATCAGTTCAGTTTAGTTCAGCTCAGTTGCTCAGTCGTGTCCGACTCTTTGCGACCCCATGAATCGCAGCACTCCAGGCCTCTCTGTCCATCACCATCTCCTGGAGTTCACTCAAACTCACGTCCATCGAGTCAGTGATGCCATCCAGCCATCTCATCCTCGGTCATCCCCTTCTCCCCCTGCCCCCAATCCCTCCCAGCATCAGAGTCTTTTCCAATGAGTCAACTCTTCGCATGAGGTGGCCAAAGTACTGGAGATTCAGCTTCAGCATCATTCCCTCCAAAGAAATCCCAGGGCTGATTTCCTTCAGAATGGACTGGTTGGATCTCTTTGCTATCAGGGAAGCCCAATAATCTTGTCAGTTCAGTTCAGTTCAGTCAGTTCAGTTCAGTCACTCAGTTGTGTCCAACTCTTTGCGACCCCATGAGCCACAGCATGCCAGGCCTCCCTGTCCATCACCAACTCCCAGAGTTCACCCAAATTCATTTGCATTGAGTCAGTGATGCCATCCAGCCATCTCATCCTCTGTCATACCCTTCTCCTCCCAGCATCAGAGTCTTTTCCAATGAGTCAACTCTTCGCATCAGGTAGCCAAAGTATTGAAGTTTCAGCTTCAGCATCAGTCCTTCCAATGAATACATAGGACTGATCTTTTAGGATGGACTGGTTGGATCTCCTTGCAGTCCAAGGGACTCTCAAGAGTCTTCTCCAACACCACAGTTCAAAAGCATCAATTCTTTGGCGCTCAGCTTTCTTCACAGTCCAACTCTCACATCCATACATGACCAATGGAAAAACCATAGCCTTGACTAGATGGACCTTTGTTGGCAAAATAATATCTCTGCTTTTTAATATGCTATCTAGATTGGTCATAACTTTTCTTCCAAGGAGTAAGCGTCTTTTAATTTCATGGCTGCAATCACCATCTGCAGTGATTTTGGAGCCCCCCCAAAATAAAGTCTGACACTGTTTCCACTGTTTCCCCATCTATTTCCCATGAAGTGATGGGACCAGATGCCATGATCTTCATTTTCTGAATGTTGAGCTTTAAGCCAACGTTTTCACTCTCCTCTTTCACTTTCACCAAGTGGCTTTTTAGCTCCTCTTCACTTTCTGCCATAAGGGAGGTGTCATCTGAATATCTGAGGTTATTGATATTTCTCCTGGCAATCTTGATTCTAGCTTGTGCTTCTTCCAGCCCAGCTGCTCTCATGATGTACTCTGCATATAAGTTAAATAAGCAGGGTGACAATGTATAGCCTTGACGTACTCCTTTTCCTATTTGGAACNGGTTATTGATATTTCTCCTGGCAATCTTGATTCTAGCTTGTGCTTCTTCCAGCCCAGCTGCTCTCATGATGTACTCTGCATATAAGTTAAATAAGCAGGGTGACAATGTACAGCCTTGACGTACTCCTTTTCCTATTTGGAACGAGTCTGTTGTGTATTAATCTGCTTGGGTTGCTTTAACAAAATACCACAGACTCAGTAGCTCAAGAATACATGTTTATTTCTCATAATTCTGGAGGCTGAATGTCTAGCATCAAGGTGCTGGGAGATTCAGTTCCTGGTAAAGACCCTTTTCCTGTCTTGCAGGTGGCCACCTTCCTGCTATGTCCTTACATAGTGGAGAGAGTCAGCAAGCTATAGTCTCTTAAGGACATTAATCCCAATATGGGCGCCCTACTCTCATGACCTCAGTTCAGTTCAATTCAGTCACTCAGTCATTTCTGACTCTTTGTGACCCCATGGACTGCAGCACATCAGGCCTCCCTGTCCATCACCAACTCCCAGAGTTTACCCAAATTCATGTCCATTGAGTTGGTGATGCCATCCAACCATCTCATCCTCTGTTGTCATCTTCTCCTGCCTTCTATCTTTCCCAGCATCAGGGTCCTTTCAAATGAGTCAGCTCTTCTCATCAGGTGGCCAAAATATTGGAGTTTCAGCTTCAACATCAGTCCTTCCAATGAACACTCAGGATTGATCTCCTTTAGGATGGACTGGTTGGATCTTCTTGCAGTCCAAGGGACTCAAGAGTCTTCTCCAACACCACAGTTCAAAAACATAAATTCTTCGGCACTCAGCTTTCTTTATAGTCCAATTCTCACATCCATATATGACCACTGGAAAACTATAGCCTGAAAGTTATGACCAACCTAGACAGCAAGCATATTAAAAAGCAGAGACATTACTTTGTCAACAAAGGTCCATATAGTCAAGGCTAGATCCATCTCATCTCCAGATCCAACTCCATCAGGGATTTGGTGATGGACAGGGAGGCCTGGTGTGCTGTGGTTCATGGGGGTAGCAAAGAGTTAGACGCTACTGAGTGACTGAACTGAACTGAACTGAACTGACTAGACGGACCTTTATTGGCAAAGTAAGTTCTCGGCTTTTTAATATGCTGTCTAGGTTAGTCATAACTTTCCTGCCAAGGAGTAAGTGTCTTTTAATTTCGTGGCTGCAGTCACCATCTGCAGTGATTTTGAAGCCCCCCAAAATAAAGTCAGCCACTCTTTCCACTGATCTCATCTAAACTTGATTACCTCCTAAAGGCCTACCATCAAATAACATCACTTTGGGGTTTAGAGCTTTAGCATATGAGTTTGAGGAGTACATAAGAGGTAACCCTCTACATTTGTCATTGAATTTAAAATAATCATAAAACCCATTTCTCCAGCTTATGTAGGATATATGATCCTATACAGGGCTTCCCAGGTGGTGCTAGTGATAAAGAATCTGCCTGCCAATTCAGGAGATGTGGGTTCTATCCCTGGGTTGGGAAGATCCCCTGGAGGAGGAAATGACACCCCAGTTCATTATTTTTGCTTGGAGAACCCCATAGACAGAGGAGCCTGGCAGGCTATCGTCCATGGGTTTGCAAAGGGTTGGACACAACTGAAGCTACTTAGCATGCACTCATGCTCCTATACACTGGGAGAGGATTAACCACTTCTCTCTGAGAATCAGAGTTCAGTAATCCTGGGATAAACCTAGCAGACACTAACCTCTCTCCATTTTTCAGGCATTTTGGGGGGTATGATCAACATACCTTGGAATTAATGCATTTCAAACATATAATTCAACAGAGGAGTCCTTCTGCAAGTATTGAGGGAAGGCTTTTTTCCCCTTTTTTTATTGAATGTGTTACAATATTGCTTCTGTTTTATGTTTTGGCTATTTTTGGCCTTGAAGCATGTGAGATCTTATCTCTCTGACCAGGAATTGAACCTACATCCCCTGAATTAGAAGGTGAGGTCTTAATAACTCGACTGCCAGAGAAGTCCTCAAGGGAAATTTATTCCTAAATGAAACAAAAATGTGATAAAGGTGGATGTTTGGAAATCTTTCACACATAAAGAGAATTGATTAGTGACAATGACACTCAAAAACATGAACATTTATGCTATGAACTAGACACTTTAGACTATTTTGTGAGAAATTCTTCATGGGATAATTATGAATGAATTTTGGCTGTTTTTTATAAATATAGGTCTTGGCCATTTGCATGCATATATTGCTTTTGGTTGTTGCTGTTATAAATTTTTTATCTTATATTTGAGTTTAGCTAGTTATTAATAATGTTGTGACAGTTTCAGGTGCACAGCAAAGCCATGTGACCCTTAAATCCCACTCCTGGGCCTATCTCTGGAGAGAAACATGGTCCGAAAGGATACATGTACCCCAGTATCTGTAGAGCTGTTTGCAATAGCCAAGACATGGAAGCAACCTAAATGTTCCTTGACAGAGGAATGGATAAAGAAGATGTGATACATAGATATCACATGGCTGAAGTAATGTGATATTAATATTAATGGAATATTACTATTCAGTTCAGTTCAGTCGCTCAGTCGTGTCCGGCTCTTTGCGACCCCATGCATCGCAGCATGCCAGGCCTCCAGTCCATCACCATCTCCCGGAGTTCACTCAGACTCACGTCCATTGAGTCCGTGATGCCATCCAGCCATCTCATCCTCTGTCGTCCCCTTTTCCTCCTGCCCCCAATCCCTCCCAGCATCAGAGTCTTTTCCAATGAGTCAGCTCTTCGCATCAGGAGGCCAAAGTACTGGAGCTTCAGCTTTAGCATCATTCCTTCCAAAGAACACCCAGGGCTGATCTCCTTCAGAATGGACTGGTTGGATCTCCTTGCAGTCCAAGGGACTCTCAAGAGTCTTCTCTAACATCACAGTTCAAAAGCATCAATTCTTCGGTGTTCAGCCTTCTTAACAGTCCAACTCTCACATCCATACATGACCAATGGAAAAACCATAGCCTTGACTAGATGGACCTTAGTTGGCAAAGTAATGTCTCTGCTTTTGAATATACTATCTAGGTTGGTCATAACTTTTCTTCCAAGGAGTAAGCGTCTTTTAATTTCATGGCTGCAATCACCATCTGCAGTGATTTTGGAGCCCCCCAAAATAAAGTCTGACACTGTTTCCACTTTTCCCCATCTATTTCCCATGAAGTGAAGGGACCAGATGCCATGATCTTCGTTTTCTGAATGTTGAGCTTTAAGCCAACTTTTTCACTGTCCTCTTTTACTTTCATCAAGAGGCTTTTTAGCTCCTCTTCACTTTCTGCCATAAGGGTGGTGTCATCTGCATATCTGAGGTTATTGATATTTCTCCCGGCAATCTTGATTCCACCTTGTGTTTCTTCCAGTCCAGCATTTCTCATGATGTACTCTGCATATAAGTTAAATAAGCAGGGTGACAATATACAGCCTTGACGTACTCCTTTTCCTATTTGGAACCAGTCTGTTACAGTAATATTAATGGAATATTACTCAGCCATTAAAAAGAATGAAATAATACCATTTGCAGCAACATGGATGGATCTAGAGATTGTCATACTGAGTGACGAAAGTAAATCAGACAGAGAAACAGAAATATTGTATGACATCCCTTACATGTAGAATCTACAAAAAAGGATACAAATGAACTTATTTATGAAATAGACTTAGAAAACAAACCCATGCTTATATTGTTTTCCATGTTTTCTTTTTTTCAGTTCAATTCAAAATTGATTCATTTATGATAGAACTACATGGGGAATAATTTCACTGTGGGTCTAGCATTTGGCTAGGATACAGGTAGGGTGAAAGCCATGGGAAAAGCAGAGTGGAGGCATTGGCTGGGTCCACAATGACTAAGTCTAACAGGAAAGCTTTTGTGTTTAGTTTGGAATTTTGTAACGTAGAATCAAATTCTGTTGTCTGTCTTGTTTAGATTGCTGTGTGGGTATGATGACTGTCTTCTCCCCTGTACAATGTGTGTTCTCACTACCTGTTGCCTCTGTACACAGACAGGCAGCTGCAATAATGAGGTGTAATAAATCAGGTGCTGAGCTCATGGCAGGAGTTACAAATTATTCAAGACTTTCACAGGGGAGCTTGGACTAAGAATATTCAGGTAATGCTGCAATCAATCACAGAGTAGAAAAACTGTCTCAGTCTGCCAAACGAAATCGGAGAAGGCTATCTCAGAACCTTGCCAAGTGACCTTGTGGTAGGTGAGAGCAGCAAGGGAACTTGTTCATGAATATCTCAAGGTGATAGGATACTATTCAGACAGCCTCTCTTAATGGAAATTTTGAGTGTATCACCTACACTTTCCCTCTTTTCTAACAGAAGCAATTGTGATAAAATTACCTTGGAAGAACATTGGAAGTTTATTTTTGAGACTAGTCATCTTTTGTTCAATAGTAAGTGAATATCACTGTGCTTGAAGCATTATAGTCAGTTTGACTTATAAACAAAAGCAAAACACATTGTCTTTAAGCAAGAGCTTCAAAAAACTACATTCCAATGTTTTCTTCTTTCTATCCCTCTTACCTGGAAAAGAAAAATTGCACATTGTATTCAATATTATATAAAAATCAGAATTGTGTGCTTAATCGCTCAGTCGTGTCCAACTCTGCAACCCCATAGCATACCAGACTCCTCTGTCCATGGGGATTCTTCTGGCAGGAAAACTGGAGTGTGTTGCCATGCCCTCCTCCAGGGGATCTTCCCAACCCAGGGATTGAACCCAGGTCTCTTGAAGTAGGCTGATTCCTTACTATCTGAGTCACCAGGGAAGGCTAAAATCAGAATTACTCATTTGTTTATGGTTGTTTGACTTCAGGTACCTGGGAGAGGAGGGGATGTGTTGATGGAGGGAAGGTTCCAGGAAAAGTCACATGTTTAAGTAAGTTGTTTCAGCTTGATTATACAGGACTTGTATTGAGTTGGTCAATAAGTTTGGTCAGATTTTTCCATAAGATGTAATGGAAAAATCTGAGCAAATTTTCTGGACCAACTCAATACTTTTAATTAATGTCTTAAAACTAATGTCAAATATAAAAGAGAGTTATGTTAATCAAAAGTCCTCAAATGCTGGCCCTAGTAGTGGAGAATAATTTTGGAACAGGGAACATAGTCATTATTATCCTTATTATCTACTTTAGTAATTCACATGGCAAGAATATTGTACATAGCCCAGGAAGTAAAAATGCTATCAATACAGGTATTGTATAGACATTAAGTTTACAGATAAAACTAGCATATTTAGACTTTAGGAATTTAGATATGAAATTAGGAATATTTACACTGTGACAGTGAGAAATGAGATATCTCAGATGTTGTAAGCATTAGATATTTGTAACCCTAAGTGTTAAGACATTGTTAAATTGATGACTACAGCAATTCTGCATTTCCTATACACACACCTCTTTGAAATATGTAGCTTTACTGTCCATACTTTAAGAGCCTTTTATCCCATTTATTTACCTAGAATGGTCTTGTCACTGGTTTTGTCCCAAAGAATGTGGAATGAGTGATATTTGTGACAATCTGATCTAAGACTCAAAGGGACTTGTAACATCCTTTTCCCCCATAGAATGTAATGTGTTTGTGTGAGGAAGTCTGAAATAACCTCATAAAATGTGAGGCCACATGGAGCTGAGATGAGGTCTCTTAGCTGAGGTCCCCCTGGATGAATCAGTCCTCAGCTTAAAGGCCACTTGAATATTCTCAGGTGAGACAAGCAAAAGAACTTTAAAGCTGAAGCTGGCCCAAATAGAATTGTGAACAAAAAAAAGTGATTTAGGCCCTTCTCAGGTATGTTGTTATGCAGTGGTAGATAACTAACACATTTATTCTAAATGCTAGCATGCGAGGTTAAGTCTAGTAAAAGGACTAAGAATTCACGATCATGCTCTTTGTTTCTCTTAAAAGCTCTGTTTAACTAGTTTTCTGGTCTTGATCAACTGTTGTAAGAGACTATATAGTTATGAATGCTCAGCATTATTGACCTACAATAGGCTGTTCTTAAGGCATTTTATATATTAACCAGTTTCACTATATGGCTTCCATTACCTCCATATGTTTAATCATACCTCTGCTTCCAGTCTGGCATCCTGTCTTTGTAGACGGGAAGACTACAGGGTCTATCATTTGTTGATTTTTGAGTCTCTGGTTCTCAGCAGATTGCCTTCCACACGCACTGTTCAGTGGGCAGTTATTGATTGACTGGGTACATCTTTGTTGTGCTTCTGCCAGAGTCTATGTTCTTTGCTGGCAGGTAACTCATTCTCTGACTCCAGGATCCACATAACTGCTTGGTCTGTAGCAGAAAATCAATCCATGCTTGGGATTGATTGATGCCTTTTGCTTATTTCTCTAATCTCTTTCAAGGAAAAGTAGAGGAAAGTTATATATAAAAATAAATGATTTTACTTTTGTGAGAGCCAAAAAAAGCACAGTGTGAATATGTCACCTTCAAGGAATTCCTGGCTCAGATCCCTGAATGTTAAATAGTAAAGTAACAGAAAGTACTCTAAGGCTTCTGCAGTGAGAAGGGGAGCATCATTTCAGGAACAGATAAAAGTAAGTTACCTTTTAAAATCTCCAGTTTATGTATATGTTAAGATAGTCCCTCTTAGATTCTTTAAAGTAACAAAACAATCCTGTTTTGAGGGAGAGGAAAGTGACTGATGTGTGACATACAGACTGTCCACATACTCATTAAAGGTCTTATAATGTATATAGTCAAACCTTTGGAATTAATGAAAAGGATGTTGGTGGTGGAAATTTAGGAAGGATCTAGAAGCTCCAATACTTTGGCTACCTGATGTGAACAGCTGACTCATTGGTAAAGACCCTGATGCTGGGAAAGATTGAAGGCAAAAGGAGAAGAGGGTAGCAGAGGATGAGATGGTTGGATAGCACCACTGATTCAGTGGATATAACTTGGAGCAAACTCTGGGAGATAGTGAAGGACAGGGAAGCCTGGTGTGCTGCCAGCCATGGGTCACAAAGAGTTGGATAGGACTTAGCAAGTTGTTGTTCAACAACTCTCTTCAGGGGTTTCATGTTCCTGTGACCACCTACAGAGCTAGAATTCACACATAAGATTCATTAGCATCAGGCCAGTGAAACAGGGTTCTGAGAACCAGCTAGCTCTGAAGATGGAAGAAGATTCCTTTTACCAGATACATATGACCCTAAGCCTAAATGAAATGCATTGAGATCTCATTTAGATTATGAGATCCAGATGTTTGAATTAGGAAAAATACAGGTTTGCTGGGTGTTTCTATTTCAGTATGGACTGAGGGGATAAATGTCACATGTAAAGATTTTTGGAAAGTACAATGTGATGACCTCAGCATGCAGGGAGTAGACTAGGATTTCAAATCTCACCAATGTTTGCTTTTGGCTGATATTAAAAATAGTCCTTTCAAACTTTTTTCTTTGTTTTTACCTTTTGGCTATTGTGAATAGTGTTGCTATTAACATTTATATAGACGTTTTTATTTACACATATGTTTGGAATATATGGGGCCCTTGTGGCCAAGAAGGTAAAGAGTCTGCCTGCAATTCAGGAGATGTAGGTTCTATCCCTGGGTTGGGAAGATACCCTGGAAGAGGAAATGGAAACCTACTCCAGTATTCTTGCCTGGTTAACTCCATGGAGAGAGGATCCTGGTGGGCTACAGTCCATGGGGTCACAAAGAGCTGGACACGACTGAGCAACTAACACTTAGACTATGTACCTAGGAGTAGAATTTTAGTGATTCTAAGTTTACATTTTTTAGGAAATGTCAAACTGTTTTCCATTACTGACTGTACCATTTTTCACTCTTACTAGCATTGGACAAGGGTTTTGATCTTTCCATATGCTTGCCAACAGTTCATGTTTTCCACTGTTTTGATGACAGCCATTCTAGTGGATATAAAGTGGTATCTTATTATGGCTTTGATTTGCATTTCCCCAATGAATAGTGATGTGGAGCATCTTTTCAAGTGGTTGGTGACCATTTGCATAGCTTCTCTGGAAAAATGTCTATTTGAATGCTTTGCTTGTCTTATAATTTGTCTTTTTGTCACTGAGTTGTATGTAACTTGATATTTCCTGTTCTTGCTCTTTATTCAGGGTTCTCCAACCTCTGGGCCATGGACCAATACATCCTGTCAGATCAGCAGTGGCATTAGATTAAAAAAGTATAAAAAGCACAATAAAGGTAATGTGCTTGCATCATCCCGAACCATCTCTCTCAACAGTCCTTGGAAAAAATTGTCATCTATGAAAGTGGTCCCTGGTGCCAAAAAGGTTGGGAACTGCAGCATATGAGTGAGATCTTGCAATATGTACTCTTTTGTCATAGGTTCCTTTTGCATAACATGTTTGTGTATTCATCTGTATTATTACATGTAGTGGTAGCGTGTTTATGCTAGTTGCTATGTTGTTTTCCACTTTACGTTTGCAATTTATTCTCCTTCATGTATTTGATGAGCATTTCATAGTTTGCAGTTTGAGGCTATTCACAAATCACACTATAATAACAATTCTAACATGTTTCATAGTGAACCTTTCTATACATGCCTGTTGGTCCTGACAGCTATGGAAGGACTGATTGACAGCAGTTTATATCACAAAGCAAATAGTCTGAGTGATCTGGAGCCTTGGATACAGCTGTTATCATGGGTTGTTGTTTCTAACAGAGTAGTTTCCTTAAAGGAGGACCCATGACGCTTAGCAACCACCTCTCTCACTAGTGGAAAGTATGTTGATGCATAGATATTTGCATCTCTAGGTTGTAAGCTTTCCTTTTACTTTTTCTTTTTATTGAAGTATTGTTGATTTTCAATATATTAGTTTCAGGCATACAACATGGTGATTCAATATTTTTTACAGATATACTCCATTTAAAGATATTATTATAAAATATTGGCTATATTCCCTGTGCTGTACAATGAATCTATGTAGATTACTTATTTCACATATAGCAGCTTGTGCCTCTTAATCTTTTACCCCATTTTGCCCCTTTCCCTTTGTCTCTCCCCACTGGTAACCACTAGTTTTTGCTTTATAACCATGAATCTATTTCTACTTTGTTATATTCACCTATTTGCTTATTTTTTAGATTCCATGTAGAAGTGATAACATATAGTATTTGTTTTTCTCTGCCTGACTTATTTCACTAAGTGTAATACCCTTCAGATTCATCTATATTGTTGCAAATGGCAAAATATCCTTCTTTAAATGGCTGGGTAACATTCCACTGTACATATACCACATGTTCTTTATCCATTCATTTATTCATATATACTTAGCTTGCTTGTAAATTTTAGTTAATGTAAATAATGCTGCTATGAACTTTAGGGTGCCTGTATCTTTTTGAAATAGTGATTTTTTTTTTCAATTTGGATATATATACCCTGAGACATGTTGAGTCACTAAGTAGTGTCTGACTCTGTGACCCCATGAACTGTAGCCCACCAGGCTCCTCTGTCCATGGGATTCTCCTGGCAAGAATACTGGAGTGGGCTGCCCTTCCCTTCTCCATATTGAAGCATAGAGTAGCTCTATTTTTAGTTTTTTGAGGGACCTTCACACTGTTTTCCACAGTGACTCACCAATTTATATTCCTCCCCACAGTGTATTAAGATTCCCTTTTCTCTACATCCTCGCCAGCCAGGTAATAGAATTTCTAAGGTGAAAAATATAGTCTTATTTTTGTTAGTTCCTCTGTCACAAACAGGATTGTGCCTTCTGTACAGTTAATGGATGCAATGGAAGCATATGGACTAGATAATTATGGAATTAATTAAAATGAAAGATCTATACTTAATAAATATCTTAAGGTTGCTAAGACATGGCTTTATTTCTTTTCTTCTTGCCCCTAGAATTGTTGGGCCTGTCATTTCTTAGACTCTTGTATGGAATGTTCTTATATGCAGCTAATCAGCATCTTTAACTTCATCTCACTGTGCAGATCCAGAGTGCAGAATTTCTGCAACAGTCCTCTATGGACATCTTTACATCAGTACTAGACATTTCTTTCTTAGTGCTTTAAAAACACTTTAAATTATTTTGTTAGTTATTTCCTAATGACTCTGGAGCAGATAAAATTCTTAAATGATGAATTTGCCTTAGTTTCCTTTGAAGTAAGAAACATAAACATGATTTTTCTTATTAGATTGGAGGATAACCTAATAAGATAATTGATGTATGGTTTGAAGGGACAGGGGGTATAATATATATGTCCTTATCATTATCTTGTATGCCACTAATAAAGAGACCAAACAAAATTTCCTTAGAGGAAATGTATCCGAATGGCAATGTAACATATTTTTGCTAGGGAAACTTTTCTTAAAACTCTCACTTGGACATATGAGTTTGTTTTTTTGACAGTTCTATTCCTATGACTTTGAAAACATTCTCTATTAATTATGGCCATATGATATAGATGAGATATACTTAGTTCATTAATAAACTATTCTCAGTCCTGGATTAATCATGGTGTGTTATAGATTATTTAGTAGATCTATTTGTTAAATGACTGTACCTCCTGTTCTTGGACACAGCTTAGCATAGTGAAAAATTGGAGATTTTAGTATTGGACAGACCTGATTCTCTTTATTGGTGGATTGTCCACTGACAACTTAATCTTCCTGAGTCTTATTTAAGACAGGAATGATAATGTTTGCCATGGAGGGTTTACGTAGATTAAATTCCATTAGCAAAAACAGTACAGAGAGCCCTCCACACAGTAATCAATGAAGAATCACCTTTCCTTGCAAATGTGTACCACGCAAGCAGGAAAGAAATATGGTACCTAAAGACAAGAAACATTAAACACTTAAAGATTTGAAGGAAAGCTTCACAAAGAGAATGATGAAACATTGCCAGAAAACAAGGGCCGGCTTAGTCAGGATTGATGGGAACGTGGGACTTGACCCTTTTCTGACAGGGTGGTCAGTGTTTATGCAGGTATAGTTGGTCGGAGCCAGACATGCAGAGCTGTGTGCATGATGGGGTTGATTCTCCTCATTCTTCCTTAGAAATGGGTGGCCCTGGGAGTGGACATTGGGGAGGTGTTCTTAGAAGAAGAAAACCTAGAAGGGTTATATTTCTTTTGAGTGTTTTTAATTGATAAACCCTGTAATGTGCCTTTGGTGTCTAGGGTCTCCCATTCTTGGAGGATAAGAGCAGGCTGGAGGAATAGCAGTCTCTAAGGAGAGAAAAAAATCACATTTTCCTTCCTTTTTATCTCACTGGTACAGAGAATCTTTCTTTCTCAGGGGTATACTGAGTAAAAAGAAGACCTCTTAAAAATCAATCAAGCCAGAGTTTTGGAGCCAAGCTTTGGAGTAGAAGTGGTTGACAACAGTGGCTGTTGTAGATCCCCTCCTGGGAGCCCTGAGCCCCGCCACGGTCCTGTAACTTTCAGGGCAATTTCTCTTTTCCCAGGAACCAGAGTTCTTGCCTTGCTCATCGACTTGGTGACACTGCCTGTGTCATCATACTTTTTATGGATCCTTCTTCGTTCGTTTTATAAATACAGTGCATCCTAAACAACATGTAAATAATAATGTATGCATCATCACAAGTTATTATCTATATTATTTTTCATTATTATTTATCCCTTTCATACTTCATGAGGGTATTTTAGACTTTTCAAAGTGTTGCTGTGGATGTTTGCTCACTCGCTTCAATCGTGTCCAACTCTTTGCAACCCCATGGACTGGGCCACCAGGTTCCTCTGCCGTGGGATTCTCTAGGCAAGAATACTGGAATGGGTTGCCATGCCCTTCTCCAGGGGGATCTTCCCAACTCAAGAACTGAACCTATGTCTCTTATATCTACCTGCATTGGCAGGTAGGTTCTTTATCATCAGTGTTACCTGGGAAGTCCTCAAGGTGCTGCTACCTGCTGCCTTATTCTCTGCTGATGGGTTGGGTCCATGGTTTCTGTTTATTGCTGCATCCATTGCATATTCTCAGCCACTGCTCTCCATGTGACCCAGACCTTGGCAAGAGGTTTCAAGGTGTGTCATTCTTGCAGTAAGATGTCAAATCTTATGGAAAGGGCACAATATGTTCACCTAGTAACTCTAACACAGTGAGCCCTGCCTAGAGGTGAGTTCTTTTCTCTTCTGAGGATGTCTCTGTGATCTCTTTTTATTGTTTGTTTGTTTTCAACAATAATTCTACTCTGAAATAGGGGAGACAATTCAGTTATGGTTCTGGCCACATATTGGATGAGTTGGGCATTGATTCAGGCGCCATGTCCTAACCACTTTACCAGGATGGATTGGGATGTGTTTCTCTAAGGAGTAGCATTTTGTTATGTGACAATTGGCAAAGGTGACATATAATATTTTTACTTCCTTAGCATAGAATTTCATGTGGCCTCTCATGATCCATTTTTCTAGTACCCTTCCTTTACTGAAAGAAAAGAAAAGGCAATCATTATTAGGCTTTCATTTACTTCAGTTATGACTGATGTCAGGAATAAATCACAGATCTCAAGTCTAGAGTACCTGGGAATTGCTCTAAATTCTCCAAATCATCTCTTACTTTGCTATCTTCCCAGTAGAACACTTTGTATATATAATGGGAATTAAATAGTACTGTTTATCCACAGGCCTCATACAGTGAATCATGTGAAGATGGTCACGTTATTATAATTGCAGGTTTTGAATTATACATTTGTGAGCATATATGTTTGTGCCCAGTAGTGTCTGACTCTTTGTTACCCCATGGACTATAGTGCACCAGGCTCCTCTGTCTGTGGAATTCTCCAGGCAAGAATACTGGAGTGGTTTGCTATTTCATCCTCCAGGGGATCTTTCCCACCCAGGAATAGAACCTACATCTCCTGCATCTCCCACATTGCAGATGGATTCTTTACCACTAAGCCACCTGGGAAGATTTACACATTTAGTAATTATTTATCTAATGCCTGTCATATGTCAGGCACAATTCTTGGCATCATTTGTATAATAATGATCAAAACAACCCAAGATACCTTCCCTCTGGAAGCTCTGTGATTGAAGGTACTCCTACTTCATGGAGAAATAAACACAAAACACAGTTTATGCAACTTGCACAATCCTCAGCAAAGTTGGGATTTAAGTCTAAGACTTATCTCAAAGCTAAGATTCTATTAATTGTCTCAAAATCTATAAATGATCCAAATAATGGACATAAAAACACATTCTTTAGTGTTTTATGAAGAAAAATAATATAAATATTATTTTAAATGTTAAAAAGAAATAAGAACAAATCCTCACTAAAAAGTGTGTGGACTTCCCTGATGGTCCAGTGGTTAAGAATCAACCTGTCAATGCAGGTGACATGGATTCAATCCTGATCTGGGAAGATTCCACATGCCACAGAGCAACTAAGTCTGTGTGCCACAGCTACCTAGCCTGAGCTCCAGAACCCGTGCTCCACAAAAGAAGCCAACTTGGTGAGAAGCACACACACTGCAAAAGAGAGTAGCCACTGCTTACAGCAACCTAAGAAACTTTGAGCAAAGCAACAAAGACCCAGTGCAGCCAAAAAAAGAAAAAACTTATGATTTATTCCTGAATTCAACCTTTACTGAGGCAAATGATAACATCAGCACTGATTACCTTTTCATTTATTTTAGTAAGAATACCAGAAAAACGAAAGCAAACTTGTTTTAGGGGATCTGCCAGACAATAGAAAATGGAAGCACCAAGGACAGGCAAGCCTATGTCAATCAGTGAGTGTAATCCAGTCAAAGAAGAATCTTACCCATCATGGATGAGTTGTTAAACCTCACTGGGGAAAGGTGAATTGGAAAGAGCCTGCAGAGAAACTCAGAATACAATCCAATCTGCTTAATGGGGCTTCCCTGGTGGCTCAGATGGTAAAGAATCTGCCTGCAATGCAGGAAATCTGGGTTTAATCCCTGGGTTGGGAAGATCCCCGGGAGAAGGGAATGGCAACCCACTCTAGTATTCTTGTCTGGAGAATTCTATGGAGCCTGGTGGGCTATAGTCTATGGGGTTGCAAAGTGTTGGACGTGACTGAGCGACTTTCACCCTACACCCTTAGTCTGCTTAATATGATTGCATTTTCTGAGGGCCAGGAAAAGAAAATCAGTGGGTAAAACAGTTATTTTTTTTCAAGCATTTTTTAGAAAGCAGAGAGAATTCTCTGGACTTGAGATATCAGTAGAGAAGTTGAAATAGATCACAACTTACTTAGTAGTGACACAATGTTGTGAATAGTGCTCTTCTCTGCCCTTCACAGCACTCTGCTTTTCTGCAATAGAGATGTACTTGGATTAATGATAATTAGGCCATGGTTTTTCTTGTCTCAGTAATTAATGTCCTGTCACTTGGGAGACAGTTTGATACAGTACCCCATTCCCAGATATGTGGGTCTGGAATAGCAGGGGAGGGTGTTCTGAGGAGCAAAAAAAAAAGTATAATAATCAAGGCTTATAATATTAAAAAGAATGAGATATTTTTGACATTGACTGCTTTGGTCAATAACATGTTTTAGTATTAGAGGGGGGAGAAATTCTCATTTCAAAGTGAAAAACAAAAGTGATAAAGGGATAAAGACTATTGTACACTTACCTTTGGCATTTGGCAAAAATCAGTGATTTTAATATTCTTAGAAGGTACCTGTTTTGCAATTTCTTAAAAAACAAACAAACAAACAAACATAAACCTGTCATATAATCCAGCCATTCTATGCCTAGATCTTACCCATGGCAAATAAATCATATATCTGCACAAAGACATGTATATGGATGTTCATAGCAGGTTTACTGATAACAGCCCACACCAGTAAATAACCCCAATATGTGTCAACAAGTGAATGGATAAAGAGAGTATGATATATCCTTACAATAGAATAATACACAACAATAAAAGGGAGTTGTACATATAACAGCATGATTAATCTCAATTATGCTGAGGGAAAGAAGCTAGAAAAAAATACTGTGTCTATATATATGAACTCCTAGAAAATTAAAATAAATCTATCATTACAAAAAAATAGTTGCATGGTGATCTAGGGGTGGGAGGAATGGGGAGAGCTGGAAGGAGGGGTTATAAAAGGGCTTGAGGAAACTTTGGGGGGTGATGGATGTGTTTGCTATCTTAATTATGCCGATGATTTCATGGACACACATATATCAAAATCTATGAAACTGTACACTTTCTGTGCAGTTTATTTTATGTCACTTCTACTTCAATAAAGCTTTTTAAAACATTTCTGTTTTGAAAATAAAGTTTAAAACTGCTGGGAGCCAGCACAGGAGATCCCACCCATGACAAAGTCATGCAGAGACACCTGATGGGCAAGGCGAGTCAGGCCTCAGGGGTTCCCCCTGGATTTTCCTGAACATCTACCCCAAAAAACCAGAGTCTGCCTGCTTTACTGTGTTATGCTTTCCACCTACTCTTCTGACATTAACAGGGGGGTGTCCCCCCACCACCTTTTTCTGGAAAAAGTTAATTTAGAGCTTTTAGATAATAAATCTCCTGGGCATAATAAAAGTGTTTCAACCCAAAAACCCCTATGATGGCTTTCTAGCCTGCCTGCCGGACTCTTACAGCTGCGCATGTGATTGTTTGTGGCCTATCAAATGTGAGAGGCACAGAAGGCTTAAAACATCCTAGGAATGTAGGGGCATCCAAGGAGTCAGAATCATTAGAATAAGACTGATTAAAGGTTTCATATGTTGAGCCAATACTTGCTGCCAAATTTTCATATCTTTTATTTGTAGATATAGTTGGTATATAGAAAAAACAGGTAGTAGACCTGGTATTAGCAACATTAGATCTTTGAGTTAAGTACTTTCCTTGTTATAACCCACTGCACCTTTGTTCTACAGGAATGTAAGTTTATTTAGTACTTTGAGGGTGATGCAGAGTAAAGAAAATACTCTTCTAGGGAAAAAGAGTTTTTCTGGTTGATAGACATTTATCTAGGAAGAGAGCCATAAAAATGTTAACAGGCCTCTTGGCCAGAAGATAATGTAAACCGCCTGAGACCTTTTGTATACGGGAAGGTATGCAAAAAAAAAAAAAGCCTGATCTCAGTGAGGGTCAGGACTGCTGCCCCTGCATAACTCTGCATATTCCATTATTTTTTTATGTACAACTTGGCGTATATAAGCTGATTTTGAAAATAAAGTTGTGAGTCTTGCACTGATGCTGGGCTCCCCCATGTCATTCTTTTCTCCCCTTTTCTGGCTGAATTCCCATCTGGAGAGTGGAGGCTTGCCAAGTCTATTTACTTGCCCTGGCTTCTAAGATCCACGCGAGAGGGAGCCCAAGGCGGGGCACTCTCCGCTATTCAAGTGGGTGCCGGTGGCCTAATGTAGATGGTGCAAACCTCTTGTCTCAAGGTTTTATTAGTTTTCCACGTAAACGAAGTTATTCAGCCTCTTTTCTCCACTAATTTTCCTACTACACTATTCTTTCCTAATCTCTTTATGTTTCTAATTAAATAGTCCTTTTCCAGACTCTGACTCTGTCCCTGCTTCAAATTCCCTGGATCCACCCGGGCTGGACCCTGGCATAAAACCATGCCTAATTTTCACAGCTGCAGTCTAAAAAGCCAACAAAGAAGGCAAAATGTAATTTTAAAAATATCTCATTTTCCATCATAAAATCTCATTCTGGCTTGACAGTAGAAAATTATCTAGTCAGTTTCAGATTTCTCAGTTCCTTGCAGGAATTTCTCAGTCAATGCAAGTGTTTGCTGTGGGAAGCCAAGTTCTTTGTGCATTTGTTTTTGTGTCAGGGGCTTATATGCATTATGGCATGATGAGTTGGTAAGGGATGGAAAGAAGCCCCTGACCCATGCTTCGCTGAATTCTGCCACTGATACCATTTCTCTACATTGTTCCTTGGCAAATAGATGTCCAGGACACCTTGGGCAGTGATATTGGACAATCTGAGCACTTGCTCACTTCTGAGTCTTCTGGAATTGGCATGCACATCAACTTTCTTGTAATGCTAGAAATGTTGTGTTTGGGGGCCTGCCTGCCCTACACCCTAGCCATAGCACTTACATGCCTCACATTTCATTTGAAGGATGTGAACATAAATGAATGAGCATAAATGAAGAGGGATATGTGCACTGATTTGAAGCTCAGTTGTTCTCCCAAGAT
>SJYQ01001354.1:469502-492407 GCA_006410935.1 Redunca redunca
TTTAATTTATTTTCTTTTATTTCTTTTTGTCTTTATTGAAATGTAGTTGATTTACATTGCTGTGCTATTTTCATGTGTACACTAAAGTGATTCAGTTATACATATATATATTTATATATAAATATATGTATTCTTTTTTACGTTCTCTTTCATTATAGTTCATTACAAGATATTGAACATAGTTCCCTATGTTATACAGCAGGCGCTTGTTGGTTTACTTATTTTATACTACATGCTCAGTTGCTCAGTCTTGCCCAACTCTTTGCAACCTCATGGACTGTAGCCTGCCAGGCTTCTCTGTCCATGGGATTTCCCTGGCAAGAATACTGGAGAAGGTTGCCATTTCCTCCTTCAGGGGATCTTCCCTGCCCAGGGATTGAACCCACATCTGCCGTGTCTCCTGCATTCGGAGGTGAATTCTTTACCACTGGGCCACCTGGGCAGCCTGTTTTATACATAGTAGTGTATATATGTTGCCTGGAGAATCCCAGGTATGGGGGAGCCTGGTGGGCTGCCATCTGTGGGGTCACACAGAGTCAGACACGACTGAAGTGACTTAGCAGCAGCAGCAGTGTAAATATGTTAATCCCAAACTCCTAAATTGTCCCTCTCCCCACGTCTCCTTTTGTAACCATAAATTTATTTTCTATGTTTGTGAGTCTATTTCCATTTTGTAAATAAGTTCATTTGTATCTTTTTTTACATTAATTTTTTATTTCTTTTTTAGTTTTTTTTTTGATGTGGGATATTTTTAAAGTCTTCATTGAATTTCTTACAATATTGCTTCTGTCTTGTTTTTATTTTTTGGCTATGTGGCAAGTGGGATCTTAACTCCCTGACCAGGGATTGAACCCTCACCCCCTGAAGTCTACCCCTGGACTACCAGGGAAGTCCATCCTTTTTTTTTTTTTTTTTAGATTCCACATGTAAATGATATCATATGATACATATCTTTGTCTGGCTTACTTCACTTAAAATGAAAATCTCTAGGCCCATTCATGTTCCTGCAAATGATATTATTTCATTCTTTTTTTTATGGCTAAGTAATCTTAAAAAGATGGGAATACCAGGCCACCTGACCTGCCTCCTGAGAAATCTGTATGCAGGTTTCCAAATCAGAAAAGGAGTACTTCAAGGCTGTATATTGTCACCCTGCTTGTTTAACTTACATGCAGGGTACATCATGCAAAATGCTAGGCTGGATAAAGCACAAGCTGGAATCAAGATTGCCAGGAGAAATATCAATAACCTCAGATATGCAGATGACACTACCCTTATGGCAGAAAATGAAGAACTAAAGAGCCTTTTGATGAAAATTAAAGAGAAGAGTGAAAAATTTTGCTTAAAAGTCAACATTCAGAAAACTAAGATCATGGCATCTGGTCCCATCACTTCATGGCAAATAGAAGAGGAAACAATGCAAACAATGAGAGACTATTTTAGGGGTCTCCCAAATCACTGCAGATGGTTACTGTAGCCATGAAATTGGGACACTTGCTCCTTGGAAGAAAAGCCACGACAAACCTAAAGAGCATATTAAAAAGCAGAGACGTTATTTTGCCAACAAAGGTTCATCTAGTCAAAGCTATAGTTTTTCCAGTAGTCATGTATGGATGTGTGAGTTGGGCTATAAAGAAAGCTGAGCACTGAAGAATTGAAATACTTCAAGATTATTAGGGGGAAAAAAAGCAGTTAAAAAATAGAATATTAATGTACAAACAATTCTATTTCAGTTTTATCCTTCCCACA
This sequence comes from Redunca redunca, assembly GCA_006410935.1. Lineage (NCBI taxonomy): Eukaryota > Metazoa > Chordata > Mammalia > Artiodactyla > Bovidae > Redunca > Redunca redunca. The sequence continues at coordinate 471,252 of SJYQ01001354.1, forward strand.
CCTACACATTGTTTCTACCTTCTCCTCTTCTCTTCAATGCTTGGCTTGCTCTAGATTCTGCATAACAACTATCTGATAGCTGAAATACTTATCTCAACGAGGCTAGAGATGATTTCATTTGTACAGAGCACATTCAAAGAATAAAATAGTTCATAAACATTCTTTGTGAAAATACTTATACTACTAAAGTATTGGAAGAGAAATCTGTAAACTTGAAGAGACTATACATTTGTTGGTGCTAAAGTAACGGTCTTTCTGTACACCACATGATTCAACCTTCAGAAGGACACAACGAAGAAATGACTGGATGAAGTGTTCTGTTCAGTTAAGTTGTTCATTCATGTCCAACTTGTGACCCCATGGACTGCAGCATGCCAGGCCTCTCTGTCCATCACCAACTTCCAGAGCTTGCTCAAACTCATGTCCGTTGAGTCAGTGATGCCATCCAACCATCTCATCCTCTATCATCCCCTTCTCCTGCTGCCTTCAATCTTTCCCAGCAACAGGGTCTTTTCAAATGAGTCAATTCTTCACATCAGGTGGCCAAAGTATTGGAGTTTCAGCTTCAGCATCAGTCCTTCCAATGAACACTCAGGACTGATCTCCTTTAGGATGGAATGGTTGGATCTCCTTGAGGTCCAAGGGACTCTCAAGAGTCTTCTCCAACACCACAGTTCAAAAGCATCAATTCTTCAGTGCTCAGCTTTCTTTATAGTCCAACTCTCACATCCATACATGACTACTGGAAAAACCATAGCTTTGACTAGACGAACCTTTGTTGGCAAAGTAACGCATATTAAAAAGATTGCATATTAAAAAGCATGGTCATGGCTGGTCATGGCTTTTCTTCCAAGGAGCAAGCATCTTTTAATTTCATGGCTGTAGTCACCATCTGCAGTGATTTTGGAGCTCCCCAAAATAACGTCTCTCACTGTTTCCATTGTTTCCCCATCAATTTGTGTATAAGACATTAATTGCGGGAGAGTCACTCTGGTCTTCTGGCTCTAGGGGAACTACCCAAAGACCCCCTGCAAGGGCTGCTAGTGAAGAGGAAGAGTGAAAATTTTTACATAACCTCCTGCTCTTTCTGCCTCTGTAACTCAGTTTGCTCCTTGCAAAGTCTAGATCATGTAGGTCTCAGAAAGTGGGAACTCAATACTAGGAACTGGAGCTTATCTCACACACCTTTGTCCTACTCTTTGTAATTGCCCTAGCCCCTGAAAACATGCAAACCCACTTGATCATGGCTGTCTGTGTATAAAAACTCTGTAACCTCTTTGTTCAGGGCTCAAGGCTTGGAGTGTCACCTCCTCTAGGCCTACCAACATAATAAACCTGAGTTCTCCAATTCTCCAAGGGAGCATCAGATAAAGAGACCTGGGTACTTTGGAAAGGGGAGGTATTGTGACAACCTCTGAGTGATTGTGTTTGCATGATTTTTGATTGAAGGAAGTGAAAGTGAGCTCCTCAGTCCTTGGACTATGGAGCCTGAGAGGGCCCAAAACCTGCGCTTCTGCATTCACAGTCCTAAGATGATGGAGGAATAGGATGGGGAGACCACTTTATCCCCCACAAATTCATCAAAAGAACATTTGAATGCTGAGTAACTTCCACAAAACAACTTCTGAATGCTGGCAGAGGACATCAAGCACCCAGAAAAGCAGCCCATTGTCTTCAAAAGGAGGTAGGAAAAAATAGAAAAGATAAAAAGAGAGACAGAAGAGGTAGGGATGGAGATCCGTCCCTGGAAGGGAGTCTTAAAAAAGAGAAGTTTCCAAACACCAGGAAACATTCTCACTGGCAAGTCTGTGATGAACTTTGGAACCTCAGAGGGCAACATAACCAGGAGGAAAAATAAATAAATAAACCCCACAGATTTTTGTGCCCAATGGTAACTCCCAGGGGAGAAGCAGTGCTGACACCCACATCTGCCACTAGCAATCGGAGGCTGGGCAGGGAGACGCGGGCTGCACTACTTAGAGTAAGGACCAGGCCCAAATGCCCCGAGGGCAATCTGAGGGAACTAACTTGAGATAGCAAACCAGACTGTGGGATAGCTATCCCTCGAAAAGCCCTAACCTATGACACCACCAAAATCACTGCAGATGGTAACTGCAGACATGGAATTAAGACGCTTACTCCTTGGAAGGAAAGTTATGACCAACTTGCTGCTGCTGCTGCTGCTGCTAAGTCGCTTCAGTCGTGTCTGACTCTGTGTGACCCCATAGACGGCAGACCACCAGGCTCCCCCATCCCTGGGATTCTCCAGGCAAGAACACTGGAGTGGGTTGCCATTTCCTTCTCCAGTGCATAAAAGTGAAAAGTGAAAGTGAAATCGCTCAGTCGTATCTGACTCTTAGTGACCCCATGGACTGCAGCCCACCAGGCTTCTCTGTCCAACTTAGATAGCATATTAAAAAGCAGAGACATTCTTTTGCCATCAAAGATCCATCTAGTCAAGGCTATGGTTTTTCCAGTGGTCATGTATGGATGTGGGAGTTGGACTGTGAAGAAATCGGAGTGCCAAAGAATTGATGCTTTTGAACTGTGCTGCTGGAGAAGACTCTTGAGAGTCCCTTGGACTGCAAGGAGATCCAACCAGTCTATTCTAAAGGAGATCACCCCTGGGTATTCTTTGGAAGGAATGATGCTAAAGCTGAAACTCCAGTACTTTGGCCACCTGATGCAAAGAGTTGGCTCATTGGAAAAGACTCTGATGCTGGGAGGGATTGGGGGCAGGAGGAGAAGGGGACGACAGAGGATGAGATGGCTGGATGGGATCACTGACTCAATGGACGTGAGTCTGAGTCAACTCTGGGAGTTGGTGATGGACAGGGAGGCCTGGCGTGCTGCGATTCATGGGGTCACAAAGAGATGGACACGACTGAGCAACTGAACTGAACTGACTGAAGACACCACCAAGCCCACTCACAGAACAAAGGACTGAGCAGAGCTAGCTGGCTATGGACTGGCCCATCCCATGCTGAAGACAGGCAGGCGAGGGCAGCTAGAGTTGGAAGGGGGCAATTGCGGCCCCAGAGAGGCATCATCTACCAAACTGCAAGCAGGCTTCATTAGTAACCAAGACGTCTTGGGATTCAGGACGGTCGATATCCGTTGGGAAGGTAGCAGCCAGAGATTAGCTCCCCAGAAGAAACACACGGCACACCTGAGAAGGTGCACCAGTTGTACAGCCAGAAAACCGAGCAGCAGGGGCGGGGTAGGCGATAAGTCACAGTGACCATGCTTGCCAAGCACCTGGTCACCTGAGCTGCTGGGAAAGGCACAAAACGCAGGCCAAACCTTGTCTGTGCATTTATGGAGTACTGGAGTACCTGAACCTCAGTGGCTTAGACCTGGGAAGTGCATACAACCCAGGGCTGGCCTCAGATAGTTCCCAGCAGAGCAACCTAGAGCCTAAGTGATATAGACAGGGAAAGCACACACACCATGAGTGGGGGCAAACCCAGTGTGGCTGAGACACTGTGAGCATACGTCAGTGTTATTTGTTTACAGTGTTCCTCCCTCCCCACAGCACGACTGAACAAGTGAGCCTAAAAAAGTGTCCACCACTGCCCCCTTGTGTCAGGGCAGAAATTAGACACTGAAGAGACCAGCAAGCAGAAGAAGCTAAAACAAACAGAGGGAACCACCTTGGAAGTGACAGTGCAATAGACTAAAACATTGTAGTTAGCACTGACTACATCGGAAGGGGCCTATAGATCTTGAGAAGTATAAGCCAGATCAAGGAACTATCTGAAAATGAACTGACCTCACACTGTCCACAACAATACCAGAGAAAGTTCTAGATATTTTTTACTCTTATCATTCTTTAAATTAATTTTTTTCTTATTTTAAGTCCTCTATTACTCCTTTAATTTTCATTTTTATAACCTACTATTACTTTGCAAAAAANATCTCCTCCCTCCCCCTTCTCTTCGCTATCCAACTCTGTGAATCTCTTTGTGTGTTCTGGACTGTGGAGAACATTTAGGGAACTGATTAATGGCTTGTTCTGTCTCTCCTTTTGATTCCCCCCTTTATCCTCCTGGCCACCTCTGTCTCCTTCCTCCCTCTTCTCTTCTCTGTATAACTCCGTGAACATCTCTGAGCAGTCCAGACTGTGGAGAGCACATAAGGAAGTGATTACTGGCTAGCTTGCTCTCTCCTCTTTTGATTCCCACGCTTCTCCTCCTGGTCACTTCTGTCTCCCTCCTCTTCTCTTCTCCATGTAACTCTGTGGATGTATCTGGGTGTCCCTCACTGTGGGGAAACTTTTCATCTTTAACCCAGATGTTTTATCATCGGTGCTGTATAGATGGAGAAGTCTTGAGGCTACTGTAAGAATATGACTGAAAACTAGAGGCAGGACGCATAAGTCCAAATCCTGAGAACACCAGAGAACTCCTGACTCCAGGAAACATCAATCAATATGAGCTCATCAAACGCCTCCATACCTACACTGAAACCAAGCACCACCCAAGGGCCAACGAGTTCCAGAGCAAGACATACCACACAAATTCTCCAGCAACACAGAAACACAGCCCTGAGCTTCAATATTCAGGCTACCCAAAGTCACATCAAACCACTGACATCTCATAACTCATTACTGGACACTTCATTGTACTCCAGAGAGAAGAAATCCAGCTCCAGCCAACAGAACACTGACACAAGCTTCCCTAAATAGGAAACCTTGACAAACCACCTGTCCAACCCCACCCACAGTGAGGAAACTCCACAATAAAGAGAACTCCACAAAATGTCAGAATATGTAAAGGCCACCCCAAACACAGCAATATAAACAAGATGAAGAGACAGAGAAATACCCAGTAGGTAAAGGAACAGGATAAATGCCCACCAAACCAAACAAAAGAGGAAGAGACAAGGAATTTACCTGATAAAGAATTCCAAATAATGATAATGAAAATGATCCAAAATCTTGAAAACAACATGGAGTTACATAAATAGCCTGGAGACAAGGATTGGGAAGATGCAAGAAAGGTTTAACAGCGACCAAGAGGAAATTAAAAAAAGTTAATATGTAATGAATAATGCAATAAATAAGATCAAAAACAATCTGGAGGGAACCAACAGTAGAATAATGGGGGCAGAAGATAGGATAAGTGAGGTAGAAGATAGAATGGTAAAAATAAATGAAACAGAGAGGAAAAAAGAAAAACGAATTAAAAGAAATGAGGACAATTTCAGAGACCTCTGGGACAATGTTAAATGCCCCAACATTCAAATCATAGGAGTCCCAGAAGAAGAAGACAAAAAGAAAGATCATGAGAAAATACTTGAGGAGATAATAGTTGAAAACTTCCCTAAAATGGGGAAGGAAATAATCACCCAAGTCCAAGAAACCCAGAGAGTCCCAAACAGGATAAATCCATGCAAAACACCCCAAGACACATATTAATCAAATTAACAAAGATCAAATACAAAGAATAAATATTAAAAGCAGCAAGGGGGAAAAACAACAAATAACACACAAGGGGATTCCCATAAGGGTAACAGCTGATCTTTCAATAGAAACTCTTCAGGCGAAGAGGGAATGGCAGGACATACTTAAAGTGATGAAAGAAAATAACCTACAGCCCAGATTACTGTACCCAGCAAGGATCTCATTCAAAGGATCTCATTCAAATATGAAGGAGAAATCAAAAACTTTACAGACAAGCAAAAGCTGAGAGAATTTAGCACCACCAAACCAGCTCTCCAACAAATGCTAAAGGATCTTCTCTAGACAGGAAACACAGAAAGGGTGTATAAACTTGAACCCAAAACAGTAAAGTAAACGACAACGGGATCATACTTATCAATAATTACCTTAAACATAAATGGGTTGAATGCCCCAACCAAAAGACAAAGACTGGCTGAATGGATACAAAAGCAAGACCCCCATATATGTTGTCTCCAAAAGACCCACCTTGAACAAGGGACACATATGACTGAAAGTGAAGGGCTGGAAAAAGATATTCCATGCAAATAGAGACCAAAAGAAAGCAGGAGTAGCACTACTCATATCAGATGAAATAGACTTTAAAACAAAGGCTGTGAAAAGAGACAAAGAAGGACACTACATAATGATCAAAGGATCAATCCAAGAAGAAGATATAACAATTATAAATATATATGCACCCAACATAGGATCACCTCAATATGTAAGACAAATGCTAACAAGTATGAAAGGGGAAATTAACAATAACACAATAATAGTGGGAGACTTTAATACCCCATTCACACCTATGGATAGATCAACTAAACAGAAAATTAACAAGGAAACACAAACTTTAAATGATACAATAGATGAGTTAGACCTAATTGGTATCTATAGGACATTTCACCCCCAAACAATGAATTTCACCTTTAAACCTGTGGGACACTGTAAAAGCAGTGCTAAGGGGAAGGTTCATAGCAATATAGGCGTACCTTAAGAAACAAGAAAAAAGTCAAATAAATAACCTAACTCCACACCTAAAGCAACTAGAAAAGGAAGAAATGAAGAACCACTGGGTTAGTAGAAGGAAAGAAATCTTAAAAATTAGGGCAGAAATAAATGTAAAATAACAAAAGAGACCATAGCAAAAATCAACAAAGCCAAAAGCTTGTTCTTTGAGAAGATAAATAAAAGTGACAGACCATTAGCCAGACTCATCAGGAAACAAAGGGAGAAAAATCAAATCAATAAAATTAGAAATGAAAATGGAGAGATCACAACAGACAACACAGAAATACAAAGGATCATAAGAGACTACTATCAACAACTATATGCCAATAAAACGGACAACTTGAAAGAAATGGAAAAATTCTTAGAAAAGTACAACTTTCCAAAACTGAACCAGGGAGAAATAGAAAACCTTAACAGACTAATCCAAAGCATGGAAATTAAAACTGTAATCAGAAATCTTTCAGCAAAGAAAAGCCCAGGACCAGACAGCTTCACAGCTAAATTCTACCAAAAATTTAGAGAAGAGCTAACACCTATACTACTCAAACTCTGCCAGAAAATTGCAGAGGAAGGTAAACTTCCAAACTCATTATGAGGCCACCATCACTCTAATACCAAACCCTGACAAAGATGCCACAAGAAAAGAAAACTACAGGCCAATATCACTGATGAACATAGATGCAAAAATCCTTAACAAAATTCTAGCAAACAGAATCCAACAACACATTAAAAAGATCATACGTCATGACCAAGTGGGCTTTCTCTCAGCAATGCAAGGATTCTTCAATATCTGCAAATCAATCAATGTAATACACCCATTAACAAATTGAAAAATAAAAATCATATGATTATATCAATAGTTGCAGAGAAAGCCTTTGACAAAATTCAACATCCATTTATGATAAAATCTCTCCACATAATAAAAGCTATATATGACAAACCCACAGCAAACATTATCCTCAATGGTGAAAAATTGAAAGCATTTCCCCTAAAGTCAGAAACAAGACAAGGGTGCCCACTCTCACCACTACTATTCAACATAGTTTTGGAAGTTTTGGCCACAGCAATCAGAGTGAAAAAAGAAATAAAAGGAACTCAAATTGGAAAAGAAGAAGTAAAACTCTCACTGTTTGCAGATGACATGATCCTCTGCATAGAAAACCCTAAAGACTCCTTCAGAAAATTACTAGAGCTAGTCAATGAATATAGTAAAGTTGCAGGATATAAAATCAACACGCAGAAATCCCTTGCATTCCTATACACTAATAATGAGAAAATAGAAAGAGAAATTAAGGAAACAATTCCATTCACTATTGCAATGAAAAGAATAAAATACTTAGGAATATATCTACCTAAAGAAACAAAAGACCTATATATAGAAAACTATAAAACACTGGTGAAAGAAATCAAATAGGACACTAAATAGATGTCAGAGCTAGAACAAATAATTTCACAATTTGTATGGAAATACAAAAAACCTCAAATAGCCAAAGTGACCTTGAGAAAGAAGAATGGAACTGGAGGAATCAAAGCCATCAAGACAGTATGGTACTGACACAAAGACAGACATATAGATCAATGGAACAAAATAGAAAGCCCAGAGATAAATCCATGCACCTATGGACAGCTTATCTTTGACAAAGGAGGCAAGAATATACAATGGATTAAAGACAATCTCTTTAACAAGTGGTGCTGGGAAAACTGGTCAACCACTTGTAAAAGAATGAAACTAGAAAGTTTTCTAACACCATACACAAAAATAAACTCAAAATGGATTAAAGATCTAAATGTAAGACCAGCAACTATAAAACTCCTAGAGGAGGACATAGGCAAAACACTCTCTGACTTAAATCACAGCAGAATCCTCTATGACCCACCTCCCAGAATATTGGAAATAAAAGCAAAAATAAACAAATGGGACCTAATTAAAATTAAAAGCTTCTGCACAACAAAGGAAACTATAAGCAAGGTGAAAAGACAGCCTTCAGAATGGGAGAAAACAATAGCAAATGAAGAAACTGTCAAGGAATTAATCTCAAAAATATACAAGCAAGTCCTCCAGCTCAATTCCAGAAAAATCAATGACCCAATCAAGAAATGGGCCAAAGAACTAAACAGACATTTCTCCAAAGAAGATGTAAAGATGGCTAACAAACACATGAAAAGATGCTCAACATCACTCATTATCAGAGAAATGCAAATCAAAATCACAATGAGGTACCATTTCACGCCAGTAAGAATGACTGCTATCCAAAAGTCTACAATCAATAAATGCTGGAGAGGGTATGGAGAAAAGGGAACCCTCTTACATTGTTGGTGGGAATGCAAACTAGTACAGCCACTATGGAGAACAGTGTGGAGATTCCTTTAAAAACTGGGAATAGAACTGCCATCAATTCAGTTCAGTTCAGTCTCTCAGTTGTGTACAACTCTTTGCGAACCCATGAATCGCAGCATGCCAGGCCTCCCTGTCCATCACCAACTCCCGGAGTTCACTCAGACCCACATCCATAGAGTCACTGATGCCATCCAGTCATCTTATCCTCTGTCATCCCCTTCTCCTCCTGCCCCCAATCCCTCCCAGCATCAGAGTCTTTTCCAGTGAGTCAGCTCTTGGCATGAGGTGGCCAAAGTACTGGAGTAGAACTGCCATACGACCTAGCAATTCCACTGCTGGGCATACACACCGAGGAAACTAGAATTGAAAGAGACACGTGTACCCCAGTGTTCATTGCAGCACTGTTTATAATAGCCAGGACATGGAAGCAACATAGATGTCCATCAGCAGATGAATGGGTAAGAAAGCTGTGGTACATATACACAATGGAGTATTACTCAGCCATTAAAAAGAATATATTTGAATCAGTTCTGGAAACTGGAGGAAACTGGAGCCTATTATACAGAGTGAAGTAAGCCAGAAAGAAAAACACCAATACAGTATAATAACACATATATGTGGAATTTGGAAAGATGGTAATGATAACCCTGTATGCTGCTGCTGCTGCTGCTAAGTCGCTTCAGTCATGTCCAACTCTGTGCGACCCCATAGACGGCAGACCACCAGGCTCCCCTGTCCCTGGGATTCTCCAGGCAAGAACACTGGAGTGGGTTGCCGTTTCCTTCTCCAATGCATGAAAGTGAAAAGTGAAAGTGAAGTCGCTCAGTCATGTCTGACTCCTAGTGACCCCATGGACTGCAGCCTACCAGGCTTCTCCATCATGAGATTTTCCAACCCTGTATGCGAGACAGCAAAAGACACACAGACTCTATGGGAGAGGACGAGGGTGGGTTGATTTGGGATAATGGCATTGAAACATGTATATTATCATATGTGAAATGCATCACCAGTCCAGGTGCTATGCATGATGCAGGATGCTCAGGGCTGGTGCACTGGGATGACCCAGAGGGATGGAATGGGGAGAGAGGGGGGTCAGGATGGGGAACACATGTACACTGGTGGTGGATTCATGTCAATGTATGGCAAAACCAATACAATATTGTGAAGTGAAAAAAAAAAAAGAAATCTGAACCCCCCCCCAAAAAAGTTGTATTACAGAATATTTAAATAAATTCCTCCTCCTCTCTCCCTCATCCATAAAAAAAATAAAAGAAAAAACCCTGTGGTTCCATGATGACCTCATAAGGCTGAAAGGCGGTTCCAGTCTCTGGGGGATTTGATCCCTCCCTGAGAGGCTGGTCCGGGTCATGGATTTATACTGACCTGCCAATGCTAAGAGGTGTCTTAAGTCTCCCTCGGGAGAGCAACCAGGCAGAGGAAAAATGAATGTGAATGAGTGTGTGGCCTGATTCACTTGCACTTCAGACCCGATTGTGCCACTTCACAGCCTACGTTTCTAAGGAGTCTGAGTGGGCCCTAGCTTGTGGTTCCATGGTGACGTCATATGGCTTAAGGTGGTGTCTGCCTTTGGGGGACCCAGTCCCTCCCTGCGAGACAGATCCGGATCAGGGCTTTCTACTGATCCCCCAATGCTAAGAGGCACCTAAGTTCCCCCTGGGGATGCGGTAAAGCAGGCACCTTAATGGTCTCCTCTTTTGAGGAGGCACCCACCCTTGTTTGTCTTTGCACCGCTGACTCAGGGTGGAATACACAGGGAGGGAGAAATTATTGGTTACCAGTTATTCTTCTGTCGACTGACTCCTTGAGCTGATATCTAAGAGATTAGGTTTGCTTCAAACCCTGCCAAGCAGATTACATTTGTCAACATGGGGGAAAGTTCCTCTAAGCCAACAGTTTTAGATGGTATGATAAAGAAATTTAAGAAAGGTTTTGTAGGAGATTATGAAGTCAAGATGACCCCCAGGAAGCTTAGTAATTTGTGTGAGCTCGATTGGCCATCCTTTGACGTTGGAAGGCCACCAGAGGGCACTCTCAACCTGTCCACTGTCCAAGCAGTACACCAGGTAGTCACTGGGACTCCAGGACATCCAGATCAGTTTCCACACATAGAGGCCTAGCTTCTAATAGCACAGACCCTTCCCCCATCGGCAAGATTTTGCATGAACGGACAGGGACAGAGTAGGGTATTTGTGGCCCAACCACTCAGAAAAAAGAAAGAAGGAAAAACACCTATATTCCAGGGAGATCCAATGGAAGGCCCACTACTCCCCCCACCATACATTCCCCTGACTCCACAAGCCCCAACACAGCCAGCACTGGACCCACTGCTAGACAGTCCACCTCCCTGTGTGTCCCCTGCACCACCTCATTAGCAAGAATCCAACCCCGAGCCAGTAGGGAAGTGGCTCTGCTCGGCCAAACGATTTAACCAGCTGACCATGGCCCATCAGATGCCACTGCAAGAAACCCAAGGTCCTCAACAAGTGAACGAAGATGGCTCAGTCCAGCCTGGTTGCTCCATCCTCTATTACCAGCCCTTCAGCACTACTGATCTCCTAAACTGGAAACACCATAACCCAGCATACTCTGATAAACCACAGGCTATGATTGACCTCCTAGAGTCCATTTCCCACACCCATCAGCCTACATGGGATGACTGTCACCAGCTCCTTATGTCTCTCTTCACCACTGAGGAAAGGCAATGCCTCTCAACAGAAGCCCCAAAATGGCTCTGAGGACAAGCACTCGCAGAGGTCTTAGATGTAGAAGGTTAGGCATGAGAAGTGATGCCAGAGAAGAGATCTGATTGGGATTTCAATGCCAGAGAAGAACAAGAAACCTGGAGTCACTACTGTGATGCCCTTCTACATGGACACTGAGGAGGGCCCCAAAAGCCTACCAACATGTCCAAAATTACAACGATAAACCAAAAAGCGGATGAGACCCCCACCAGTTTCTGTGAAAGACTATGTGAAGCATTCTGGACATACACCCCATTTGACCCTGAAACAGCCAAGAATCAACAGATGATTAGCACTGCCTTTGTGGCTCAATCCTATGCAGACATCCAACGAAAGCTCCAAAAGCTGGAAGGCCTCACTGGGATGAATGCCACAAAGCTCCTAGAGGTAACAAATAGAAATCTTTGTGAACTGAGACTGTGATGCCCAATGAGAAACAGATATAAAAATGAAACAGAAGGCAGCCCAGCTAGCAGCAACATTGGGGAGCTCAGATCCAGGGAAACAGACTGGTTCTTTCACGGAAAGGGGAAATTAATAAAAGACCACCACTATGCTACAACCAATATGCCCACTGCAAAGAGACTGGACACTGGAAAAATGAGTGCCCCCATTGCAGAGCAACATCTAAAGGGTTGAAGAAGTTCAGTCAACCCAACAAAGAAAGGTACCAAAACCTTATTGGCCTGGCCAGAGCAGAATCAGGCTAGGGAAGACTGGGCTCCCTGATCCTGGGCCTCTGGGAGCCCAAGGTCAAGATGAAAGTAGGGGGCCAATCAATGACTTTTATGGTGGATACCGGAACTGAACATTCCATGGTAACCACACCTGTAGCTCCCCTCACAGGCCGAATAACAACTATTACTGGGGCTACAGGGGACATGGTGACCCATTCATTTTGCAGGGCCAATTTGTATCAGCGAGGGGGCCATCTGGTGACTCATGAATTTCTGTACTTACAGGAATGCCCCCATTTCCTTGCTGGGTAGAGACTTACTGACAAAACTGGGGGCACAAATCACCTTTGGCCCCAGAAAGCCTGTGAGCCTCACCTTGGGGAGCCAGTTGGCTCTGATGATGGCTATGACCATGCCAGGGAATGGGCACGGTCAGGGAGGGAACAAATAAATCCCCCCAGACTGCTAAAAGAATTCCCTGATGTCTAGTCTGAGAGGGGGCCCCCAGATTTGGCCAGAAACCATGCCACCATTATAGTGGACCTGAGGCCAGGAGCTGCTCCTGTTAGACAAAAACAATATCCAATAACACGAGAGGCATGCCTGGGAATTTGGGACCACATCCAGTGCCTACGAGATGCCAAAGTCCTAACTGAATGTCAGTCTTCCTGGAATACCCTACTATTACCAGTCAAAAAGTCTGGAGGGGACGACTACTGCCCCATCCAGGACCTCCACACCATCAACAGTGGAATGATCACCATCCATCCAGTGGTCCCAAATCCCTACACTCTCCTGAGTCTCTTACCCACTCAGGCAAGCTGGTTCACCTGCCTTGATCTCAAGGACACTTTCTTCTGCCTCCGGCTGTCACCAGCCAGCCAGCCCTTGTTTGCCTTTGAATGGGAAGACGCAAACACTGGGAGAAAGACACAGCTGACTTGGACTCGACTGCCACAGGCTTCAAAAACTCACGCACCCTGTTTCGTGAAGCCCTGGCTGTGGACCTTGCTGCCTTTCCAGGAGAAACTTTAAACTGCACCCTACTCCAGTACTTGGATGACCTGTTGCTAGCCAGTCCCACCGAAGGGGACTGCTGGAGAGGCACCAAAGATCTGTTGGCTCTACTCTCCACCAGAGGGTACAAGGTGTCATGGAAAAAGGCTCAGACAGGAGATCAAGCACTTGGGGTTTGTCATCTCAAAAGGGCATCAAGCACTTGGACATGAGAGGAAGTAAGCCATCTGTTCAATATCTCAGTCGAACGCCAAGAAAGAAGTCCGTGAGTTCCTTGGGGCTGCTGGATTCTGCTGGATCTGGATACCAGGTTTCTCTGAAATTGCCAAGCCTTTGTTTAAAGCCACAGCAGGGTCTGGTAAGGACCCCCAATAGTGGGGACCTGAACAGGAAAAGGCATTAGAAGAGACAGACTCTTGACCAGTGCTCCAGCATTAGGGCTGCCATGTGACATGGGACTTTAATCCTCTTTGTATATGAGAAAAAAATCACACAGCACTGGGGGGTCCTCACACAAACAATTGGTCCATGGCAGCGCCCAGTTGCATACCTGTCCAAACTACTATATCCAGGGGCCGCAGGCTGGCCGCCATGCCTCCAGGCATTAGTTGCCACTGTGGTTTTGGTCAGAGAAGCAGATAAGCTTACTATAGGACTTTGACTGTGTGGTTCACAATAAAGTGTGGAAAATTCTGAAAGAGATGGGAATACCAGACCACCTGACCTGTCTCTTGAGAAATCTGTATGCAGGTCAGGAAGCAACAGTTAGAACTGGACATGGAACAACAGACTGGTTCCAAATAGAAAAAGGAGTACGTCAAAGCTGTATACTGTCACTCTGCTTATTTTACTTATATGCAGAGTACATCATGAGAAATGCTAGGCTGGAGGAAGCACAAGGTGGAATCAAGATTGCCATTCAGTTCAGTTCAGTTCAGTCACTCAGTCGTGTCCGACTCTTTGCGACCCCATGAATCACAGCACGCCAGGTCTCCCTGTCCATCACCATCTCCCGGAGTTCACTCAGACTCACGTCCATCGATTCCGTGATGCCATCCAGCCATCTCTGGGAGAAATATAAATAACCTTAGATATGCAAATGACACCATCCTTATGGCAGAAAGTGAAGAAGAACTAAAGAGCCTCTTGATGAAAGTGAAAGAGGAGAGTGAAAAAGTTGGCTTAAAGCTCAACATTCAGAAAACTAAGATCATGGCATCTGGTGCCATCACTTCATGGGGAATAGATGGGGAAACAGGGGCAGACTTTATCTTTGGGGGCTCCAAAATCACTGCAGATGGTGACTGCGGCCATGAAATTAAAAGACGCTTACTCCTTGGAAGGAAAGTTATGACCAATCTAGATAGCATATTAAAAAAGCAGAGACATTACTTTGCCAACAAAGGTCTGTCTAGCCAAGGCTATTGTTTTTCCAGTAGTCATGTATGGAAGTGAGAGTTGGACTATAAAGAAAGCTGAGGGCCAAAGAATTGATGCTTTTGAACTGTGGTGTTGGAGAAGACTCTTGAGAGTCCCTTGGACTGCAAGGAGATCCAATCAGTCCATCCTAAAGGAGATCAGTCTTGAGTGTTCATTGGAAGGATGATGCTGAAGCTGAAACTCCAATACTTTGGCCTCCTGATGTGAAGAGCTGACTCATTTGAAAAGACCCTGATGCTGGGAAAGATTGAAGGTGGGAGGAGAAGGTGATGACAGAGGATGAGATGGTTCAATGGCATCACTGACTCAATGGATATGCGTTTGGGTAAACTCCAGGAGTTGGTGATTGACAGGGAGGCCTGGTGTGCTGGGGTCCACGGGGTCACAAAAAGTCGAATATGACTGAATGACTGAACTGAACTGAGGACAAATATAAATGTAAAGGTTCCCTATGCTGTTACTGCCCTACTGGACATCTAGGGGCATAACTGGCTGACCAACTCCAGGATGACTCACTATCAAAGACTGCTTCGCAAAAATCCATGGTTCCAACTCAAGACTGTGTAGACACTGAACCCCGCCACCTTTTTACCTATAGAAATGGGAACCCCTGGTCATAACTGTGAGGAGGTCATTGGTGAGATTTACTCCAGCAGGCTGGACCAGATGGACATTACCCTCCAGAACCCAGCACTGGAATTGTTCACTGTCAGAAATGGGCAGCACAAAGCAGGGCAGCACAAAGCAGGCTATGTCATAACAACAACTGATGAGATAGTGAAGGCTGAGGCCTTGCTACAAGGTTGGTCAGCACAACGGGCTGAGCTTTGGGCACTCGCCCAGGAGCTAAGGCAGACCGAAGGGAAACAAGTCAGTGTCTATACTGATTCAAGTTATGCCTTTGCTACTTTACATGTGCAAAGAACAATTTATAAAGAAAGGGGACTATTGAGAGCAGGGGGTGGGGAAAGGAGGTTAAAAACAAAAAAGAAATTTTTCAGCTTTTGTAAGCAGTCTGGAAGTGGCAATCATCCATTGTAAAGGCCATCAGGGAGGAACTGATCCAATCAGCAAAAGAAATCGGTTGGCTGATCAGGCAGCCAAGGAGGTGGTGACCCAGCTGAGCCCCACATTGGGCCCCAAGTCAATCTTTAAGCCTCTTGGCACCAGAATTGCCTCTGTCCAAGGAAGAAGATCAATGGGCTCTAAATAAGGGAGAAATAAAAGAAAAGGAGGGCTGGTGGAAGCTCCCAGAACAGACTCTTTGTCTCTAGCAAAATAGCAATACAGCTGGTAAAACAATGTCTTGAGACAACTTATTTAGGAAAAACTGTGCTGGAGAGTTTTCTGTGCTGCTACTATTTCATTCCTAAGCTCCCAACCCTGTGTGCCCAGATCAGTGCTAGATGTGTGATTTGTGCGCAAAACTATGCCAGCCAAAGACCAAGACCCAACCCAGGGGTGCAAACAGTTGGGATACTGCCCTTTGAAGATCTATAAGTGGACTTTACTGAAGTTAAGCCCTATAGGGGCTGTAAGTATTTACTTGTGGTAGTCTGCACCTACTCGGGATGGGCTGAAGCCTACCCCACACGCACTAAATGGGCACAAGAAGTGGCCAAGGCCTTACTAAGGGACACAATCTGGAGATATGGGCTGCCTGTTTCCATCAAGTCTGATAATGGGCCAGTTCTTGTGTCTGAGATAATCCAAACTTTATCCAGGACACTGGGAATCAAATGGAAGCTTCACACTGCTTACCGGCCACAGAGCTCAGGGAAAGTTGAACGCATGAATCGGACCCTCAAGAGTACATTAGCTAAACTCTGTCAGGAGACCCAGTTATCTTGGATTGACATATTACCCCTAGTCTTACTCCAAACCCTATGCACCCTGGGGTCCTCTGGCTATTCTCCCTTTGAGATCTTATATGGTAGAGTGCCCCCAGTGATACTAAAACTCAAGGGAAACTTCCAACAACCAGCTGGCCTGGAGATGTCCTGACACCTTCAGGCACTGGGAAAAGTCTTCTACCATATCGCCTGAGAAACCTTAGAAAGGACACCCATTCCTTTGGGCAATTGGGCTCATCCCTATCAACCAGGAGATGAGATATGGGTTAAAGACTGGAAAAAAAGAACTGCTTCAGCCAGTTTGGACAGGCCCTCACACAATCGTCCTGGCAACCCCTTCTGCTGTTAAAGTTACAGGTGTCATCCCTTGGATCTACCACAATAGAGTCAAGAAGGTAGTGGCTCCCTGTAATGAGGACACCTGGAAAACAGTTCAGGACCCTGAAAATCCCCTAAAGGTCTGGTTCCTAAAACAATGACTCTCGCCCATGAAAGACGCTGAGCCCTGCTCTAGTCACTCTGGAAGCTGACTAGTCTATGCATGAGGATTCTTCAGCCTTGCTCCAGCCACACTCTGGCAACTGGTTGGTCAATGCACAGTGGAAACTTGAGCATCTGGCTACCAAAATATCAATGGATTTTCATTGTCAACCCTGCACTCTGTCCATGATTGGTATTATTGCTGTGCTCTTCACTACAGGACTAGCTTCAGTCACACCCCAGGACTGGGATTTGGGTCAGAAGCTGCAGTTAGCTGTCTGTTATCTCACTGTAGTGGGAAGCCTCATTCTTATTAGATGTCTCTTATGATCAATTCTCCCTATTAACTAAATTGCTCCCCAGTATAACTGATAGGCTCAGTTCCTATAGTGGTGACAGCCCAAAAGTTGGGGAGAATACCTTTTGCTAGTGTTCAGTTATCTGTTATGTGCAGGCTGCTTTTCAGCCTTTTGGTGTCCCTTGCTGTAACAGGTGGTACCATTCCTTATCCATCATGCACCTGTCAACACTACAGTCAACCTTTGAAAAATCACTTGCTTACCCATCAACTAGAACAATGTATAGATTGCCAATCCTATAGGGTGATCATTTACTGCCTTCATAACCATGCTATGTATATTCAGGGGCCTGGGTGCCAAAAATGTTTTCCAGTCATGCCCCTCACTGCTGCTACCTTTCCCCCACCAGAGTATCCAAACTCTGGGCAGTATCTGGACACCATGACATTGCCATCATGCCCCTATGCCTCTGTCTACCCCCAAATGCCATGCAGATGTTACAACCCAGAACAGGTGTCTGTCTATCAAACATATGGGAAAACCTACTGGACGGGGACAATAATACAGACAAACAAAATTAGGGACCAACTTTGCCCTAAAAAACCAGGCTCTGCCTCTTGGCAGTCTGTCCCAGGTTACAGAGTTAATTCCCCCTTAGAACCTCATCTGTACCATGTTTTCAATGCAACTCATCACCTACTTAATGACACCAACCCCAGATGGGCAGGGATTGCTGGCTTTTCTCATCCTTGGGAGCTCCACGGTACTTAGCTATACCCATACCATTAAATAACGCAACAGCCATGGGAACTCCTATAGATCCACCCCTACAAGGGTCAGTCTTAAGGACAATTGAGTTAACTCAAAAGGCTCCAGAATGCTTTACAAATGATGGAGGAACTGAAACTGTACACAATTTAGCCAATGCAATCAAACTTTAAAAGATGAGTGGCCTACTCATCCTCCCATAAACACAATATGGTGCTGTCCCCATCAAAGCCTTTTCTTTGTTTGTGGAGCAGATGCTTACTTATGTCTATCAGTCAACTGGATGGGTATCTGCACTTTAGCTTTCCTCACTCTCCAGATGACTATTGTCCCTAACAACCAGACTCTCACTGTACCTCTGGCAGCACATATGCAGTCAAAAAGAGCCATCCAGTTTATACTCCTACTAGCTGGTCTGGGAATCATGGCTGGGGTAGGTATGGCAATAGGAGGAATTGCTTCATCAACCACCTTTTACCATACACTATCCAAACACTTCACAGACGACATTGAGAGAGTGGCCAAATCTTTAGTGGCTTTACAGGACCAACTAGACTCCCTGGCTGAGGTGGTTTTACAGTATAGGAGAGGGCTAGACCTACTGACAGCTGAAAAGGGAAGACACTGCCTTTTCTTAAATGAGGAATACTGCTTTTATGTAAACCAATCAGGAATAGTCAGGGACATGGCCTAACAGCTAAGGGAACAAATCGTGAAAAGGAGAGAGGAACTAGCAAATTCTTGGGGTAATTGGAACAATATCTGGAATTGGGCATTGTGGCTTCTCCTTTTAATAGGTCCTCTCTTCATGTTCTTTGCAGCACTCTCGTTTGGCATTTGTATTCGCAATGCTATTTTCATAACCTCTCGAATTGAATCTGTAACGTTACAAATGGTAATAGCTCAATATAGCCCCCTAAATGATGGGGAGCTCTGAATGTCCTACCAAAACACGAGATGATGCTTTCTACGATGAGTGATAGAAGCATCAAGAGGGGGGAATGAGGAGAAAAAGTTAAAATTTTTACATAACCTCCTCTTTCTGCCTCTGTAACTCATCTTGCTTCTCGCAAAGTCTAGATCATGTAGGTCTCAGAAAGTGGGGACTCACAATACTAGGAACTGGAGCTTATCTCACTCACCCTTGTCCTACTCTTGGCAATTTCCCTAGCCCCTGCAAACCTGGAACCCACTTAATCATGCCTGTCCATGTATAAAAACTCTGTAACCCCTTTGTTCGGGGCTCAGAGCTTGGCGTGTTGACTCCTCTGGGCCCCCTGGCCTAATAAACCTGAGTTCTCCAACTCTCTGAGTATGGTGCTTTGTTTCTAGAGTACTGGTTTCTGCAACACTAGGAAGTCTGGTCATGCACATCCTGGGTAGGTGAAGGATTAATCTTCACTTGAGCATGTTTTAGGGAAAGACTCTAATCTTGAAACCACATGGAAACTGCTTCCCAGTCTATGTTTTTTGTTTGATGAATTGATGCCACATTGATGTTTTAACTATAGGAAGAGAGTCATCGTGGAATAAATTCTTTTACTTCAGGACCTTTCCCATGCAGAAAGGGCTTCTGTTTAATGACGGAGAGACAAAACATGCGATAGCTAATCTACCTCATATAAACACCACTAAACCTATTAGGTTAGGAAGAGATCTACTTTAAGAATAGATGGAAGCAACCTAAATGTCCATCAACAGGGCAATGTATAAGGAAGGTGTGGTACATATACACAATGGAATAACACTCAACCATAAGAAGAATGAAATAATGCCATTGCAGCAACATCGATGGATCTAGAGATTACCATACTAAGTGAAGTAAGTCAGACAAAGACAAATATCATAGGACATTGCTTATATGTGGGATTTTAAAAAAATGGTACAAATGAACTTATTTACAAAATAGAGTCACAGAAGTAGAAAACCAACTTATGGTCACTGGCAGGGAAAGGGGAAGGGGAAGGGGAAGGATAATTGGGAGATTAGGATTGACAAGTAAACACTACTATATATAAAATAACTAATAATGACCTACTGTATAGCACAGGGGATTCTATTCAATACTCTATAGTGGCCTATATGGGAAAATAATCTAAAAAAGAGTGAACATATATATGTGCATAACTGATTCAGTTTGCTGTACACCTGAAATTAATACTACATTGTATATCAAGTATATTTCAATAAAAGCTAAAAAAAAAAAAAGGCTTCCATTGCTGGGGTCCAGCCCCAGTGGATCCAGGGAAATTCGAAGGAGAGACAGAGTAGGCGAGGAAAAAACTTATTTATATAGAAATATAAAAGAGATTAAGAAGAAATAGTATAGTAGGAAAATTAAGTGGAGAAAGAAGGCTGAATAACTTGGTTTATGTGGAAAGCCAATGAAGTTCCAGACAAGGAGCTTGCACCATGTACGTTAGGCCACTGGCATCCGTTTGAATATTGGAGAGTGCCCCGCCTTGGGCTCTCTCTCTTACGGATCTTAAAAGCCAGGACAAGTAAGTAGACATGGTGAGCCTCCACGCCCCAGATGGGAATTCACCCTGAAATTAGAGTAATAAGGAGAAGGAAGGACAGGGAAAGAGAGAGAGAGAGAGAGAGAGATGGGGGTAGCCAGATTCCCAAGAAACTAGGCTGAGAGACTAGTCCGAGAAACTGGTCCATCCTTTATTGTTCAGAAGGCCTTTTATACTTCGGATAATACATGGAGATCAATGGGTAACACAAAGTTATGTAGCATTAGCAGTCTAGACTCTTATCAAAACCAGGCTTTTCTCTCTGCATGCCTGATTGTATACAAAAGTCTTAGGTAATTTACATCATCTTCCGGCCAAAAAGGGCCAATTAACATTTTGCAGCCTTTTTTCTGATAAGGGTTTGTTAACTAGAAGACTTATTTGTGTTGATCTTCCCAAAGTCTGGTGCCACCCTCGGAAAGCACTAAATAAAGTTACATTCTTACATAGCAAGGACACAAGAGGAGTGCAGTAATATATAACAAAGAAAAGTAATTAACTCAAAAGTCTAGTGTTGCTAACATCAAAACTACTATATATCCTTTTCCATAT